>JBBBDQ010002321.1:205000-760000 GCA_037127315.1 Ascarosepion bandense
CCGAAACTGCCTTCACTCGTGTGTTCACATCCTTCTCTTGCCCTTGCCCATTCCCGCTTGTAGCTGATTCGTTTTTGTATTCACTCTCCTCCTGCTTAATACTTTCACTCTTTTGTGTAACCTCTTGCGCATCTGTGGTGTTAATGCCTTGCTTGGGGTGAAATGATTATATTTAATAAAATAAAGATAGCACCTTCTTTGCAACTGCGATTTCATCTACAATTAGGCTATGAGACACACACACACACACACACACACACACACACACACACACACACACACACATATATATATATATAGAGAGAGAAAGAAAGACAGACAGACAAAGTCGTAGAGAGAAGGATATAGAGGAATATTTTTGTCTGTCAATTCGAATAATATTCAATGTATTTCGAACTGAACGCGTCATTTAATCTGTGGAGGAATATTGTTCTTCTTCCTCTGTTCATGCCTAGACATAACTTGACTTTTTTAAAATCAGTTCACCCTAAGCAAGGTGATAATGTCACTACGACGCAAGTTGTTACTGGGTGTGAAATAAAATGCAAAAACTATAGATGGAATCGGAAACCCAATCCTCTATTCCTGTTCAAAATGTTCTTATTTATTACGGCTTAGCAATAATTAAACTCTGTTTCCACCTAATCTAAGTTGGTACTGCCCTGGCTATGGATTGAACTCAAAACAATCATGCTGTCAAATTCGCAGACGTTTTGAGAAACAAGATTCTATTGTTGACGCTGTATTTTCACAGAAAGCCGATGGCGCATTTTTTTATTTTTTTCATAAAAGCTGATAAAATAATATCTGAGCGGGCACTGAAAAGATCACGGTACGTCTCATATATAAAAATATGACCAACGTTTGAGGGTTAAGTCGAGAACATTTTTAGCCACCTTCGTACACGCTTACGCACACACACACACACACACACACACACACACACACACACACATATAGTCATCCGCAGACAGATCCGTTTCGCTGTATCACAGCTCATCAGTATGGTTAGACAGCCGATTGCTTTTTACCCAGGATTGAAGTTTATCACCTTTGAATATGACATCAAAAATTACATCCAAACCCTAAGTATTGCAATGGGAACGAAAATGGTACCAACATCTGCCACTCTAACATTAGCTTACCTTGAGGAGAATCAATACGAAAGGTTGAAAAACATCTATGGGGATAATATGAAAACCCACTTCATTAAGTCTTTGAAACGGTACTTACATGATTCCTTCATTTTCTGGGAATCCTCATAGGGCGATATTAACCAATTCTACACTACTTCAGAACTTACACTCGAAAATCAAATTCCGTCAAGAATATAGTTTCTACAAATTACCATTTTTAGATATACACACTAGAAATAAGAACAGCTACATAATCACAGATATCTACCACAAACCTAGAAACACCTAACAATATCTTCATTTCAAGAGCCATCACCCAAAAAGCTGCTTAAAATCCATCACCTATTCCCTAGCACGTAGGGTTTGCACTATAGTGACCAACAAACACCTCCAAAAAACACGGTACGTCTCATATATAAAAATCTAACCAACGTTTGAGGGTTAAGCCGAGAACATTTTTAGCGACCTTCGTACACACGTACACGTACACACACACACACACACACACACACACACACACATATATATATATATAGTCATCCGTAGACAGATCTGTTTCGCTGTATCACAGCTCATCAGTGCGGTTAGACAGCCGATTGCTTTTTACCCAGGATTGAAACCCGACTGAATGATTCCATCTTCGAGCCACGGGCGCTCGGTAGAAGGAGGCAGATCTTTTAGCGTGTATATTATCATTATACACGCCCAATAGCTGAGAGTGTTCTAATTCATTGCTGAATGAACGATGCGTAGATGCCAGAGTAGCTACTGTTTTTCAAAATCTACCATTATTCCAGAGTGCTCAATATCGAGACAGCAGATTATTTTCTAACCATATACTGTTAAATATAAGAGACAATGAATGTCTATTATATTTAATCATGAGCCGTTCTAAACATCGTATTTTGGCTTTAATTTCAAGTGAAAATAAAGACAGAAATTCTCCAGAATTTGGATAATTTTTTATTATGCTGGTTCTTATCTTTCGTCTCACAAGAGCCATCTTCAGAGAGGTTACAAGGACGTTAACATAAAGACATCGACCATCAAAGATGATTTTATTTTGTGTTGACATCAAACATTGCTAAGCAACGGTAACAGTAACCGAATAGCAGATGCAGTTCGCAAATTTGTAATGCGGTTCTATGACGTCACATCGCGTGAGAGAATAAAATGTTAACAGAACCATATGTCTAAATGCAATGTAATGTGTTGTGACTAGATTGAAATGTAATTTTATTAAGTGTGGGTTGTTTTGATTTAATGTAAATGGCCTCCAATATCTGAAGCTTCTTTTTACTGTGTGTATGAGTGAGTATTATTGTGTTATCGACTAAAACCTGTTTAAAACTAACTACATTACTACGCTTTTCTAAGAAATGTTGTTTAATTGAACTGTGATCAGAAAGGTGGCAGGTAAGTCTATGGGTGAGCGTGGTTGTAGTTAACCAATATATGTAGTGTTTTTTTTGTTTTTTTTTTAGTACTAGAGATACAATCTCTAAACGGGCATGTAAATTGATACACTACATTGGTTTTCTATAGAGGATTTAGTTGTGTGGTTGTAGAGTTATTAGAGACTATGACGTCAATTGTTTTAAATTTTTTATAATATATGATGAGCTTAATTTGATTATTATTATTTATTGGTTTAACATTTCTACGTATTATGCTTTTGAATGATATTTCATCATGTTTGTAATTATTATGCATTTGGTTGCAATAGTATAAGTTAATAGTGTTATTTTTATTTTGACGTACACTATTATTATTAATATTGTTCGAAGTATTATTAAGTTTATTGAGATATATTTTAAATTATTGATCAATGACGAAGTTAGGAAATCCATTGTGTTTGTTTAATGTTGTGTAATTTTTAAAGAATATGGATTTGGAAGAAGATATTATTTGTGTGCGTTTAATTAATTTTTAATGATAGCTTATATATATATATATATATATATATATATATATATATATATATATGGTCCAGAGCATGATAGTAAACTGCATCCGGCAGCAAGGCCTCTGACCAGAGGTTGTGAGGAGCAGGCAAACAACTCTTAATTGCTGTTGTTCTCAGGTCCATCCTGACCCGGAGTGGTAGCATTTGTTGGGCTCCCAGCTATGGGCAAATGGTTAACACTAAAACTGGGGTGAAAACACTATGAAAGTATAAAAAGTACTTTTATAGAAATATATGCATAAAAATAGACTTTTATAGAAAAATATACGTTTTTGAAGAAAAAATTATTACCATAACACATTTTGGAAGAAAAAAATTCTCAGCAAAATATTTTTGAATACAAAACTAGACGATATTTTCAGTTTTCTAAAATAAAAAAAGAATAAAATAAAATAATAACAAAAAAGTTTCATCAAAATCGGACTAAATCAACCTTTTCACTATAACCAAACATTTAAACAAATACCTTAAAACTCTATCTTTTTGGCATCAAATAACACCTAGAAGTTGATATGCCATTAAACAAAACTCAGACTCATATATATATATATATATGTATATATATAGTCATCCGCAAACAGACCTGTTTCGCTGTATCACAGCTCATCAGTACGGTTAGACATTCGATTGCTTTTACACCGGATAGAAACCGGACCGAATTGGCGTCAGTCGGTGATTCTACTGCTGAGCCATGAAGGAAACAGACTTTTTAGCATATGATGTATCATACACCAGTAGTTAGAGTGATCTAATTCATTACTGAATGAGCGATGCGTAGATGCTAGAGTTGCTACTGTTTTTTTTTTTTTCAAAAGTCTATGCAAGTTTCATTAAAAATGACAGGCTAGTTATAACAGTCAAGTTTGTATATAATTTTTCACTTGATCATATAATTCGTTTCTTTTTAGAATGTAAACTACATAATTGATCAAATCTTTTATCTTTCTCTTTATATTTTCGGCTACACTTTTAGCCTTAATTAAGGATGAATTTCATTTTACTTATAACTGAATATACATAGCTTTTACGCGTGTGTAAGTACATTGTTACTGTGTTCATAGTTGATATTATTAATTGTTGGTATTTTCTTTTTTATTAATAACGCTTTCATTATTAGCGAAGTCTTAGGCGAAATTACTACAGCTCTAATAATTTACACCTTATTCCACACACTCACACACACACGCACACAAACACACATACGCACACACATATCTATATATATCTATATTATATATATATCACTGGTACTAATAATAAACCCACTACATATATTGGTTCTACTACAACCACGCTCTCCCGTAGACTTACCTGTCACATTTCTGATCAGAGTACAATTAAACAACATTTCTCAGAAAAACATAAACATGTAGGTAATATTAGACAGATTTTAGTCACCAAACAATAATCCTTACTCATACACACAGTAAAAAGAATCTTCAGATATTGAAGGCCATCTACATTAAATCCAAACAACCCACACTTAATAAAATCACGTTTAAATCTGGTCATAACACATTACATTGCATTTAAATATATGGTATGTTATCATTTCGAGCTCTCACGCGGTGTGACGTCATAGAACCGCATCACAAATTTACGAACTGCGTTTGTTAGTTTTGGTAACTGTTATCGTTGCTTAGCAAAGTTTTATGTCAACACAAATAAAATCGCCGCTGATGATGGATGTTTTTGTGTTAACGTCCTTGTAACCTCTCTGAAGATGGCTCATATGAGCCGAAAGCTTAGAACCAACTTAATAAAAATTATCCAAATGTTGGAGAATTTTTGCCTTTATTTTCAGCTGAAATTAAAGTTAAAATACGATGTTTAGAACGGCTCATAATTAAACATACATGACATTCATTGTCCCTTATATTTAACAATATATGTTTAGAAAAAAATATATATTGATTGATTCATTAATTGATACTTAGTTTTTGGTCCTAATAGGGTTAGACCAGTACACATTTGTATTAAAAAGTGTTCGATGCAATTATATTGAAGAACTTTTGAATATTTTCCATTTATAAACGAGTTATTTCGCTACTTTGGTTTCCACCATGAGTGGTGTCTTCAGGCGATTTTTAATAACGTTATTAAAAATCGCCTGAAGAAACCACTCATGGTGGAAACCAAGGTAGCGAAATAACTCATTTACATATATATATATATATATATATATATATATATATATATATATATATATAAAGGATTTTTCTGTTGCTGAGGTGATGTGTTGTCCCCCGTGGGGATCTTCATATCGAAATGGCCATTCAACATCTTTGAATTAATCCTTTTTTTAATATATATATATATATATATATATATATGTATATATATTGTGTATTTAGGCAGCAGACCCTCTTTTATGCAGGTTTCGTTAAAAATGAGAGACAATAGTCAAATTTTTTATATAATTTATTATCTGATCTTATATTTTTTTCTTTTCAGTTCATAAATTATATAAAATTCTCCGAGTGTTGTATTTATCCAAGCAATTTTGACTTTTACTTTGAGCCGTTATCAAGGATGAACTTTATTTTACTTTTAACTGAATATATATTGATTTATGTATTTATGTAGAGTTATAGGAATGTTTGATTTTCTTAACACGGTCAGTACATTATGGCCATGTTCATAGTTGATGAGGTTAAAATGAGGTTAACAGTCTTAATTTTTTTTGTAATCATTATCAATTCAGTCAGTTAAGTGCCATACGTGATACACGCTTGGGCGATCATGTCTCGAAAGAGACATGACTGACTGGGCAGAAGATTATCCCGCAGTAGGTTGCCATTGCTTTCTGCGGTAGACTGATTACCGACCAAGGCTATAGAACCCAGTCTGTCCTGCTATTTAACCCATAACTGGAAGGAATAGACGGATTAATACCTTTCCCAAGGGTATTTGCGCGTAAGTGAATAATACAATGGATTCAGCTGGAATTCGAACTCGGCTCCCCGATTTCTCGTTCCAAGCCGATATCCACTGTACCACAACGCACATCCGCGCCATTATCAATTACTCATGACAAAAAAATGACGAATTCATAATGACTAAACGTACAGACAAAAGCGCATGGAAAATTTAAACATTTAGACAATTATCAGATATTTTATGTTCTGAAAAGAAAAAATTCTAAGATTACGTGAAAAATTATACAACAAACTTAAACATAATAGCATATCATTCATTTTTAATGAATTCTGCATAAAAGGGACATTGTTTTCCAAATACACAATATATATATATATATATATATATATATATATAACTGGTGTCCTTAAACCAAGTATGGTGGTGACATTTTCCCCCTCTTGTCTGTCAACTGAGGTTAAATCTGTAGAAATGCACTATGAAGCTCTGTCTGAAGCTATGCCAGGTGACAATGTTGGTTTCAACGTTAAGAACGTATCTGTGAAAGATCTTCGCCGTGGTTTTGTCGCCGAAGACAGCAAGAACAACCCACCCAATATATATATATGTAAACATGTTACGGAAATTAACGAATTTTAGCGAAACTTGGTTATAAGCAACCGACAATTTGTAATGAATTATTTTTAACATTATTTTTACCGATACTCGTATTTAAGTAGATATTCTGTTTTTAATTAAACAGTATTTTATATTTATATCTACCGGCCTGATTATTTACGATAAATTTTATTGCGAAAATGTGTGCTATCCAGCACTATTCGAACCTGCGACCCCTATTTACATAGGGGAAGCTACCATTTGATCTGGTACTATCTTAACCACTCGACCATGAATATCATATCATATCAGAGCAGATATGTATTGTTTACGGTAGATCGAAAATTGTGTTATATAAGCATGATAAAAACCTCGTCTGATCAAGAGGCTAGCACACATTTTCGCAATAAAATTTATGGTAAAATAATCAGGCCGGTAGATATAAATATAAAATACTGTTTAATTAAAAACAGAATATCTACTTAAATACGAGTATCGGTAAAAATAATGTTCAAAATAATTCATATATATATATATATATATATATATATATATATATATATATATATATTTGGAAACAAAGGATTCACTCCTTTACTAACCCTAACTTAAGGTATCAAACAGCTCTTTCCCCAAAATACTGGGAATTGAAAGAAAATAACCAAAATACACAGATAAAGTGGAAGCTGATGAGAAGGGAAGGACTCCTAATAGCTTAAGGGATTGATGTGATCTATGTTTAACAGAAAAAATGAAGATTTTAGAATTTCAATATCAGAATGTACTTCTGAATAAACGTACAGAAATCATTAGTATGTGCCGTCACCGGAATAAATTTAAATTGCAATAATTATCTCATTCTTCCATTTAGTCACAATAGAATTTGTCCTTTACATAAACTAAATTTTTAAAGTTTGGTGAAGCAGTAACCTTTTACCTTCTACCACTACTAACTCAATGGTCAAGCCAGATTCCTCCCACTATCATAAGAGAAATTACTACTAAGATTCTTCTAACTTAACCATATAACAGCTACATTCTCCCATCCTTTCCTTTACTAGCCCCTGCCTCCGTCATTAGAATTTTTACTTATTCTTTGATTAAACGGATTTGACAATGCATGTCTTAAACTGACGTGTTGAAAATAGCTATTCCCCCGCTAAATATTATCTGAATTTACATATATATACGTAATATATATATATATATATATATATATGTGTGTGTGTGTGTGTGTGTGTGTGTTATATATATATATATATATATATATATATATATATATATATATATATATATATATCCGAGTGAGTATAGAATGAGAAGAGAAAAAAGAAAAAAAATTTTCCGTCCAAAACATTAATTTAAAACAGTGCTCGATATATGATGTTTTAGTGTAGGAGCAGATTATCCTCATTCTATACTCACTCGGATAATATGCTCCTACACTAAGTCAAGCACTCTCATCATTATGATAAAATATCGTAATATATATATATATATATATATATATGCAGATTAATAACAAAAATAATAATAACACAAATCGTTAATGCCTAACAATGTCTTCTATGTGCTGTGTCTTTTCTGGACGTTGGCGATCATGGCTCTCCACTATTCTCTTTGTAGCTCCTAATATTTCTTTTGTTTTTTTTATCTCCCCTAAACCTTGTTCCACGTTCCATGTATTCAAGCTCATTCTTTTTCCTTCTTGCCTTCAGGACGGAGGCGATCATAGGTCACCACAATTTCCTATCTCTTGTAGCTCTTAATACATTTTGTCTCTTTTATTGTCTCTCCTAAACCCTCTTCCTTTATTCATTTACTTGAGTTCGTTAGGTAGGTTACGCGTGGTTTGTCTCTGTCCCTCTTGCTTTCAATTTGTCCGATATCAAAGTTTCCAAACCGTCTTTCCTCATTCTGTTCTCTAGAAGTTTAAACTATCTAAAAACTTCCTTTTTGTTTGCATTTTCTGTTCATTCTCGGCTTAATATTAAAAAATATGACGGTAGTTACAGGATAAAATATATTACACTAGTTACAGGATCAGACATATTACGGTAGTTAAAGAATAAGATATATTACACTAGATACAGGATAAAATATATTACACTAGATACAGGATAAAATATATTACACTAGTTACAGGATAAGATATATTGCAGTAGTTATAGGATAATATATATTACACTAGTTACAGGATAAGATATATTACACTAGTTACAGGATAATATATATTACACTAGTTACAGGATAATATATATTACACTAGTTACAGGATAAGATATATTACACTAGTTACAGGATAATATATATTACACTAGTTACAGGATAAGATATATTACGGTAGTTACAGGATAATATATATTACACTAGTTACAGGATAAGATATATTACACTAGTTACAGGATAATATATATTACACTAGTTACAGGATAATATATATTACACTAGTTACAGGATAATATATATTACACTAGTTACAGGATAAGATATATTGCAGTAGTTATAGGATAAAATATATTACACTAGTTACAGGATAATATATATTACACTAGTTACAGGATAAGATATATTACACTAGTTACAGGATAAGATATATTACACTAGTTACAGGATAATATATATTACACTACTTACAGGATAAGATATATTGCAGTAGTTATAGGATAAAATATATTACACTAGTTACAGGATAAGATATATTACACTAGTTACAGGATAATATATATTACACTACTTACAGGATAAGATATATTACACTAGTTACAGGATAATATATATTACACTAGTTACAGGATAAGATATATTACACTAGTTACAGGATAATATATATTACACTAGTTACAGGATAAGATATATTACACTAGTTACAGGATAATATATATTACACTAGTTACAGGATAATATATATTACACTAGTTACAGGATAAGATATATTGCAGTAGTTATAGGATAAAATATATTACACTAGTTACAGGATAATATATATTACACTAGCTACAGGATAAGATATATTGCAGTAGTTATAGGATAAAATATATTACACTAGTTACAGGATAAGATATATTACACTAGTTACAGGATAAGATATATTGCAGTAGTTATAGGATAAAATATATTACACTAGTTACAGGATAATATATATTACACTAGTTACAGGATAAAATATATTACACTAGTTACAGGATAATATATATTACACTAGTTACAGGATAATATATATTACACTAGTTACAGGATTATATATATTACACTAGTTACAGGATAAAACAAAAAGTACAAATCTCGGAATGATAATTCTTAGGAACTTTTCTTTCTCATCAATTGGCTCATTCCATGTCAAATCAACAAGGCGTTAGATCATGTCCGACACGGATTTTTTTTCAAATTTGCTACACTTATAGATCTCCATGAAAGGAATTGAATGGCACCTGTTACACATCTCAGGGTCAAGAGGTCCCTGAGATATGACCTCTGACCTTTTTATGAAAATGTGAATAGTGACCAACTTTGTAAAAAAAGTACCCATAAACAACGGAAATTGCTTTTTTCCTTCATTGAATTCTTATTTGACATATTTTCTTGATCGTTCGATGATCCCTTTTAAAATCCTTAGAAATTTGAAGCGAAGACTTTCCTATGCTAATTTCTTTGAGTATATAGTTCTTTTTAATCATTGTTAGTTCTTTTTTTACGAGCCATAATACTAAATTCTAGTTTTTGCAAATAATCTCTTGACACTACAAATTGCTATAATTACTGAAAAAATACTAAATAGGGACTTAATTGCTTTCATGCTTACTCGCTATACATAATAGTCTAAATTATTTCATTGGATAATACATATCTATGAATTTTACATAAAATATTTCACAATACCTCTTTTGCATATAATCTCTAGACACAGTTTATATATATATATATATATATATATATATATATATATATATATATAATGTGTGTGTGTGCGTGTGTGCGTGTAGCAATCTATTTTATGCAGGTTTCATTGAAAATGACAGACACGGTATTATGGCTAAGTTCTTTATGTAATTTTTCATGTGTTTTTATGATTGTTTTCTTTTGAAGACAAATTATATAAAACGCTTGTAGCAACAGTTCTAATGGAAAGCCCATCATGAAATTTGGAATATATACTGTTATTGGATATCGGCTCGGAACGAGATATCGGGGAGCCGAGTTCGAATTCCAGTTGAATTCATTGCATTCACTTACGCACAAATACCCTTGGGAAAGGTATTAATCCGTCTCTTCCTTCCAGTTATGGGTTAAATAACAAGACAGATTGGGTTCTATAGCCTTGGTCGGCAACCAGTCTACCGCAAAAAGCAATGGCAACCCACTGCGGGATAATCTTCTGCCCAGTCAGTCATGTCTCTTTCGAGATATCACCGCCCAAGCGTGTTTCACGTATGAGACTTAATTGACTGACTGAATATAATAGTTGGAAACATGGTTAAGTTTTCTACTGATCATAAAGTGGGGGATCAGTTTCATATTGTTATGAACTAATAAACTGATCCCCCACGAATTACTACTTTATAATATAATGAATTTCTTCACTCTCTAGCTATGAGTCAAATAACAGGATAGATTGGGTTCTATAGTCTTGGCTGGCGATCAGTCTGCAGTAGAAAGCAATGACAACCTACTGTGGGATAATCTTCTGCCCAGTCAGTCATGTCTCTTTCGAGACATGATCGCCCAAGCGTGTATCACGTATGGCACTTAACTGACTGACTGTTATAAGATAGCCAAATCTTTTGTCAAAATTCTAAAAAAAAAATTAAAATAACACTTTTTTATATAAGTCAGGTTAAATATCCAGGTCATGGTCAACTTTTTATTTGACCTCTAAAATAAAAACCCAAATAAAATGGTAGATCTATCCAAGTACATTAGAATGATATATGAATGAACTTTGTAGGGCTATAAACAACTGAGATATCATCTTTTAAATTTGGTCACTATTCACATTTTTCAACATTTTTGTAAAAAAGTCGGAGGTCATATCTCAGGAACCCCTTGACCTTGAGATGTGTAACAGGTGCCATTCAATTCCTTTCATTAAGGTCTATAAGTGTAGCAAATTTGAAAAAATTATATGGTATTTGCCCTCCACCAAAAAAAATTGTTGATTTGACATGAAATGTGCCAACTATATAATGAGGTAAATGCAGACTATACAAGAATCAATTTATCAATTCAAATCTAGCACAGAATACTCCGTTTCTGGCGTAAACAAATTCATGAAAAATTGCTTCGAGCAAACAACTACTCATTTATAACGACGGTTAACCTTACATCCCAGGGATCATCGATCTTTTCCTTTTTTTTTTAATCGTGTCACCCCAAGCAAGGCATTCCACTGCCACTATAGAGCAGGGGGTTACACAGAGCGATTGGGTATAGGAAATGTCAGAAGGAGGGTGATAGACGACTTATGATGTACATAGGGAGAGGGTTGGAGAGAGTGGGAGTGAGTTAGTGTGTTAGGAGGTGTCTATTGACCCTACATTTAAACTCCTGGAGGTTGTAGCCGTCGGGGAAGCAAGCATGCGGTAGGGAATTCCACAGGCGGGAAATGCAAGGAAAGAAGCTGTTGGAGTAGAAATTGCGGTTACATTTCATCGGATTCACTGTAAAAGGGTGGGACCTCGTTGCTAATCTAGTATCTCGTGCAAATTCACATCTAGGGGGCACCAGTGATTTAAATTCGTCAGAGCAGAAGCCATGAAAGTATTTATAGACGAGGCACAGGGAAGCCACGTCACGCCGGTGAGAGAGTAACTGCAGGCGGTCAGCCAAGTCGGTATCAATCATATTATCTGTAAGCAAATACTTAAACTAATACGGAAAAAATACCTACTTTGAAACGTAAAATACTTGCCGAGAAAATAAATATTATACACAGTATTAACTGTAAAAAAAAAAAATGTCTGAAATGAATAGAAAACAAATAATTACCCCCACTAAACAAAATCAGCCATTAACACCATCAGCTCGGTGTTCGAAGATTTCCAAAGTATCTGCGAATCTCTCATCCACATACCATTTCGAATAGCGTAACCAAAAATCCTTGAATATGGATCAGCCCAAAGGAACAACCAATTGGACAATTCCTGTAAACACTATATTCTATAAAAATATAAAAACTATTTCTTGCATGCACTATAAAAATAATTTCTTGCATGCACAAATAAAAAATTAAACGTATTAAAGAAGAGCTGTTATCCAAATACAAAATTATATATATATATATATATTGTAGTTTAGAACATGTACAAATTATTATCCACTACAAAACGTACATTTTGACATTGGAATGACAATGTCTCATCAGATAATGGGAAAAGGAATGGAAAGTCTTTTATTATATTTGGCGAGTCGCTAGGGGTCTTTTACAAAATCTAACGGAGTTATCTATAATGTGATCAATCCAGTCTTGGCAGCTCAGATACAGTCACTTTCTCATCGGCGCAATGTGGCTTCTCTGAATCTCTTCTACAAATACTTTCACGGCTTCTGCTCCGATGAACTTAGCTCACTGGTGCCTCTTATATATAAATTTATCCGAGACACAAGATTATCAGTGGAATTCCCTTCCGTTTACTTGCTTCCTCGAGAGCTACAATCTCCAATAATTTAAATGGATATCAATAGTCATCTCCTAGCTCACTAACTCGCATCCCCTCTCTCTCTCTCTCTCTCTCTCTCTCTCTCTCTCATACCCCTTTCTCCGTCCACTCCACTCTTATCAGTATTCTCATCCTTGTCATACTCACTTCCTGACACCCCTTATAACCTGTCACTCTTTCTTATAACCTTCCTCCTATGTAACCCTCTGCGCACCAGTGGCAGTAAACTGCCCTGCTTGGGGCAATATGATTATAAAATATACCAAATTTGAAATATATAATTCTGATATTTTTACTTGAGGTTCTTTCATTTTCATTCGTTGTGTTCCATGTGCATTCGATTTGGTTTTCACCATTTATTTTTCATTTTAACTTATCACCAGATGAGGAGCCAACGTAGCTCCAAAACGCGAAAATCTTTGTGTAGTGATACTATGCTTTTATAAACCATTGTAACTAACATTACAATATATATATATATATATATATATATATATCGAAGTCAAATCAAACCTTGTATAACACGTCTCAACAGGTAATTAATAATAATGGTACCATCATTATTATCTATTTAATGAGACATTGTTCTTTCAATGACAAACAAAATGCACAATTTTGTCGTTTGTAGTTCGCACATGTTCTAATGAAAAAACTAATAACAAATATTCATGTTGCTCTATTTTTATATTGATTACTGGTTTAAATTAATGTTTTGAACGTTGCAATTATTTTCTTCGTTCTAATTAATTTTGTATATATATATATATATATAT
This sequence comes from Ascarosepion bandense, assembly GCA_037127315.1. NCBI lineage: Eukaryota > Metazoa > Mollusca > Cephalopoda > Sepiida > Sepiidae > Ascarosepion > Ascarosepion bandense. The sequence continues at coordinate 219,009 of JBBBDQ010002321.1, forward strand.
ATATATATATAGTCTTGCTTTCCTGACGGCAACCTTGCTTTCCTGACGGCTACAACCTCCAGAAATTTAAATGCAAAGTCAATACTCATCTACTAACCACTGGACTCTAGCTCTCTCCTCACCCCCGTATAACCTTCCCTTTCTCTCCACCTATGTATCTGTCATCGCACCTGCTTTCTCAGCTTTCTCTTGTTCCTTTCTAACTAGTTTGTACTCCTCACTCTTTTCTAATTAATCTTTTTACATTTATGTAGCCCCCTGCACGTCAGTGGCGTTTCTGCCTTGCTCGGGGTGAAATGATTAAATATATATATATATATATATATATATATATATATATATATATATATATAACATAGTGATGATCCACGTATACTGTCTTAATATGTATAAGAAAAACTATTAAAAAGTTGTAAGTTTAAAAATGTCTTCTTTTGACAGTATTTATTTATTTCTATTATTATATTTGATATTTCAGACCGTCCTCGGCTTTTCATCAGAAACAAATAATTTTAAAATTTAAATTAGAAACGTTTTCGCCACGTTAGCGTTCGTCCGAGAGATTGTTTATATCACGTGACGCAGAAAGCGACATATTTTTTTTATATTTGTAAACGTAAACCTATCTTTAATAATATTTATAAATGTTGTTTTAAAGAAAATCTTTTAAGTGTACCTAAAAAATATTTAACTATTGAAATATTAATAAAGATTCAAAACACCTAAGTCCCTATTTAACCCTAGCCTGTATGTATTTAATTTTAAAATCCAGTATTTTTCTTTCTTTCTGCGTGAGTATGTAGAACTAAAATCAGAATCTGTCAATAAACATTTGCAGTTTGCTGATTTCCGAACAACTACTTAACTATCTACCTACTTACAAACCTCCCTACCTATCTACGAACCTACCTACCTACGAACAAACCTACCTACCTCAGTCGAGCTCACTGAGTCTACAATTCCGCACAACATAATCTTTTTCGTGGCTGTTATAGTATAGAAAGTGCCTTGATTGCAAGATCAATTTGCGTCCTGTCTTACAATATTTCACTATTTTTGGCAGATCTCCTATTAAGAAAGTAAGAGATTTCAAATAAAAAAGTAGTGGGGGAAAAAACACTCTAAATGGAATGAGACTAGAACACGACCCCTATCTGAGTCCAGCCAACCTTCTTGACCGTTGGTTGATTCGACCCACATTGTTGTTGAGCGGAAATGAAAGCAGCTCATGTTAGTTTGCTAACTAGCGACATAAACCAAATCTGTGCAGATTTAAAAGCAGTCTAGGGTTACAAGACCTCCTACAGAAGGTAGCTGAAGAGAGTGACAAGAAAGGACTACAAATAAACTGCAAGAAAACTGAATGCATGGTCATCAGTGAAAAGGGCAGCCCAGTATGCCAAATACAGGTCGGGGATACTAGAATCAAGCAGGTACAAAAATTGGAAGTGTTATAACAGAAGACGGAAAGTGTGACACAGAGATCCAAAGACAAATTGGCATGGCAAAGGAAGCATTCCAGAAGCTGAGTAGAGTATTACGAGACAAAAAATATTGCTAGAAACAAAGAAGAGAGTACTGGATTGCTATGCGTTGTCAGTTCTTCAATATGGCAGTGAATGCTGGACAATATCATCAAAGATGAAAGAAAAACTTGAAGCAACTAAAATGGGGTTCTACAGAAGCATACTGGATATAAAATGGGGGATCAGTTGCATATTACAATCAATATATAGACTGACCTCTCACTTTGTGGTCACAGCAGTTTCTATACATTTATATTCCTGAGATCCAAAAGCACAAGGATGCATTCCAGAAGTTGAGCAAAGTATTAAGAAACAGGACAATTTCACTAGAAACAAAGAAGAGAGTACTAGATTGCTATGTGATGTCAGTTCTTCAATATGGCAGTGAATGCAGGACAATATCATCAAAAATGAAGGAAAAACTTGAAGCAACTAAAATGAAATTCTACAGAAGGATGCTGCGAATCTCATGGATCGAGCATGTGAGCAATGCTGAGGTCTTGGAAATGATGGAAACAAAAAGGAAATTAATACTGAGCATCAGGAAGAGACAGTTGAAGTCCCAGGGACATGCAATGAGGAAGGAGGGCTTAGAGAACCTGATACTAACAGGAAAGAGACAGGGGAAAGCAGTGGGATTTAATTGGAGTAGATAGACTAAACTATTGCCCGGTTCACACTCCACCCACGTTTATTGAATAGGTGAAGAGGCTCATCTCTTGTTCCCTGTTTAGGATGTGGTTTCCGTTTTTTCTCTTTTCCAATCGTTTCATTCTTACGTAGCCCCCTGCGCATAAGTGGCGTTGCCGCCTTGCTTGGGGTGATATGATTACAAAAAAAAAAAAAATATATATATATATATATATATATAAAATAATTAGCACTTATATATATATATATATATATATATATATATATATATATATATATATATTATATATATATATATATATATATATATATATATATATATGATTGGGCATGTATTTGTACTAGTGCTTGTGATTATTATCTGTTGTTCTGAGCCTTTAGTGATGAGAATTTTAATTCAGATTTATTTTTCGTTTTAGGTTAAACCTCACAAAAAATTAAAATATAATATTTCCTAATATTTTCAATATATTTCTATTATTATAACTCTAATAGTCTTGTATATACCCTGGTGTTTATTTTACGAGTTGATAATTATCTAGAATCATTTGAAATTTAGGATATGGTGCAGTGGATATCGACTGGGAACGAAAAATCGGGGAGCCGAGTTCGAGTTCCAGTTGAATTCCTCGCATTCACTTATGCACAAATACCTTTTGGAAAGGTATTAATCTGTCTCTTCCCTCCAGTTATAGGTTAAATATTAGGACAGATTTTACTATAGCCTTGGCTGGCATCTAGTCAACTGTAGAAAGCAATGGCAACCTTCTGCGTGATAATCTTCTGTCCAGTCAGTCGTATCTCTTTCGAGACATGATCGCCCAGAGCGTGTATCACGTATGGCACTTAACTGAATATGACCAGTAGAAGCTTTAATCATTATTCCAACTATTATATTCAGTCAGACAGTTAAATGCCATACGTGATACACACTTAAGCGATCATGTCTCAAAAGAGACATGACTGACTGAGCAGAAGATTATCCCGCAGTAGGTTGCCATTACTTTCTGCAGTAGATAAGGTTATAGAACCCAATCTGTCCTGTTATTTGACTCATAGCTAGAGGGGGAAGAGATGTATTATATTATTAAGTAGTAATTAGTAGGGGATCAGTTTATTACTTCATAACAATAGAAAACCGATCCCCCACTTTATGTCCATTAGAAGCTTTACTTGTTTCCAACTATTATACTTACTTAAGTGCCATACGTGATACACGCTTGGGCGATCATGTCTCGAAAAAGACATGAGTGACTGAGCAAGAGATTATCCTGCAGTCGGTTGCCATTACTTTCTGCGGTAGACTGTCCTTTTATTTAATACATAAATGGAGGGAGGAGACGGATTAATACTTTTTCCAAGGGTATTTGCGCGTAAGTGAATGCAAGGAATATCAACTGGAATTCGAACTCGGCTCCCCGATTTCTCGTTACGAGCCGGTATCCATTGCACCACTACGCACATTCACAGATTAACCCGAGCCCTAGAAATGAATTATTTTCAGAAATTAGTTATTACAATTGTTAATAACTTTCAATATTAAATGCAATTTGCATAAATGTGTTTTCTAAAAACATGTTTCCTGAAAAGATACCATTTTCACTAAGAAAAAGAAGCAACACTGACATGGGGTACGAAAAAGTATAAAAATATATATTTTTTTTAAATGTAAAATCGTCAATAAACTTTAGCATTAAAATCTAAAACGGGATTCTTCTGAAAAGAAAATTATTTATATTTTGACATTCATTTAAACTTATTTATAAATGCAACTTTGTGTGTGTATGTGTGTGTGTGTGTGTGTGTTAGTTACCTATAGTGTGTTAGTTACTTGAAAAATCAAAATTAAACAAATAGCTCCCAAACTCGAAAAAGAATCAAAATTCATATATTCAAAATCAAGATTAAATATACTACTTCAGAATAATTATATCATACACAAAAATAAACTGTAAGCACACGTAAGATCTAAACCTACAATCGCACTAAAAAGTACTGGAAATTTGAATAGATATTTTTTATTATTATAAAAGATAAAAAATGCTATAGAAAAAATCGATCTTATAAATCCTTAAAGCAAGATCTAATACCCGCAAAAATATCTAAATAAATGAAATATTTAAAAAATTAAAAGAAATAAATAAGATTCCAAACGATAATTTATAGAAAAAAGAATATAAGAAATTAAAAGAAAAAAACCGACCCTCTAAATTTAAAATTAAGATTAAACATACAACTTTATACAAAAAACTGATAAAACACTAATTTGCATTTACTTCCGAAAGAATACAAATTTAGATTCCTTGAAATAACTTTGTCTAAATACAATAATACTCCAAACTTGACTATAAAATATAAAATAAATATATTTTTAAAAAAAACCCTATAATATAAAAAAATATTCCAAAAATCAAAATTCGAAAGAAAAAACACCCCACCCCTATCACATCTGTCTAAGAAACCCCAAAGTGAAAACCTAGACACAGGATCAAAGGAAATACATGCAAAAGCAAACGATTTTAATACAACACTGAAAATCTGACTTTCAGTTGTAAAAACAAAATTGCTAGAGACAGACTCTTCTACACAAAAAACAATACTCTACCCGGTGGCAAAGTCTATTGATGGTGCAAGGATTGGCAGTACCGTCTTAGCCACTAAAAATGTGTTACCTCTCCTAGTTGTCGGCTGACGAGGACAGGGTATAACACGTGCTTCCACACCCTGTATGTAGAATATATATATATATATATATGGGGGGGGGGGTAAAAATATACTCAGTTATGATCTGAGATTAAGGACAGGAAGGTTAAATAAAATAAAGACAAGAGGAGAACTCTATTTCAAATCGCCTACACGTTTCATCCTGTGATGGACTTTATCAAGGCAAAAAGACGAAAAGAGCTTTATTCTAAATTACGTATCTATAAACAAACAGTGTTGCCAACCACAAAGACGCTCACAAATCATTTCAAAAGATTAACAGAATATTTTAGTTTTTAGAATTTCTTCATGGGTAGTGGAAAGTCACGAGATATTACAATGAAGGGAATTTGACCGTTTTTGAAAGGAAATACATGAATTAGGTTCCCTAACAGCAGACATAATTCAATTAAACGATAGCCAACCATAAAAATGACCACTCAACACGAATCCCCCTTAGAAATTCTAACCGGAAGATATACCCGACCGATAGGACGTACCTTCCAACAGATAATACCATTAATCAACAATTTCACACTTACACACCGGATTCTTCGAGGGTCGAACAGTCAAAACGAGAGACACATTCCCTTAATTACCAATAACCCCAACCAACCCCCACGACAACAACGAACCAAATATAAACAGAGAATGATTCCAAACCTTTATTACTCCCGATGATGTGTTTGGGTTCCAAACACTGAAAGAGCCATATGATTTTAGAGAAGAGGACATATATAGAAGAAATTATGTACATGTTCTAAAACATAATTCATAATATATATATATATAGGTGTTTGTGTGTGTGTGGAGGGCATTCTTTCAATCGAAGTTGTGTCTTGACATACTTGTGACACGTGCATTTGAGAAAATAAACAAAAATTAGAAAGAAATTTTCTAAAATAAAATAAATTCGTTCTAATTAGTCGGATTTTATCGAATTTAAATACAAACCGGACATCGTTTACAAAAACAAATTGAAATATGCCTCAGGCCGTACAGTTTACCCCAGAAAGAGGAATACTTGCGTTATGACAACACGTACAAACACACACACACACACACACACACACACACACACACACACACACACACACACACACATATATTTCTGAGATGGGGTAGTATTTACAGTATTTACATTTTTCGGACTATTGTTCTCATCTTTGTTGCTATTTGTACGACGTTTCGGCCGTTGTATGCCCCGGCCTTCTTCAGGTGCTAGGAATTTCGAACCGAATCCTTCATTAAGATCAGAGAATGATTGATCCCAGTGATTCTAATAAGGGGTTTTGTTCGAAATTCTTAGCATCTGAAGAAGGGTGGAGCGTACAACGGTCGAAACGTCGTACAAGTGGCAACAAAGATGAGCACAATAGTCAGAATAATGTGACTAATATATATATATATATATATATATATATATATATATATATATATATATAACATAGCAAAAGACAAGTGTGCATCCTGGGTACTCTTACTATCAAGAGTTTGTTTTACGTGTGTCATTGCGCCGGCTAAGTGCTTGATGGACAGCTTTTACCGTTGGTCTCTGTGTAAAATGAAAACTAGCACATACTGGCACTTTTCAATGTACTTTAAACATTTTTTCTTATTCAAGAGTGGATTTCTTTCTTCGTATAAGTGTGTGTGTGAGTGTGTGCGCGCGCCTCTATGTGTGTGAGTGTGTGTGTGTGGAAACTGCTATCCACTTTCATTGAGCATTACCCAGTGACAAGAGAATATATATATATATATATATATATATATATATATATATATATATATATATATATAACGATTTGTACCCACAGAAATTACTAATGGCTTTAAAAAGAACAGACGTCATATTATTTAAACCCGAGGAACCTTTCGGCCAACTCTTATCAAGGGTTCTCGTTGGCTTTAATTTTAAGGGAATTAAGGAAAAGGACAAGGCAAAATAAATTACTTACAATGCTGGGAGATGATGGAACTCGTTTAAAAATAAATTTATTAAATATATATAACTGAGTAGGTCGATGTTTACCTTTTGGTCTCTCTTTTTTTTTTTTTTTTTCCATTTTCGGGATTTTTTCTTGTCTAAGGAATGGGTCATCTGTGAATTTGTCGGTTGTACACGCCATATTTTTGAAATTTTCAGTATATTTATAGACACACACACACACACACACACACACACACATACCACGTGCGAGAGCGCGCGCGCGCATACACACATATTTATATACACATATATGCAAATCATTTTCACAACCAACATCCAACATTGCCTGATGAAGAGAATCTATCTCGAAACAGAAATTTCCGTGGGCAATGTACAATTAATTCAGAATTATTTGGTTATATATATATATATATATATATATATATATATATATATATATTTTTACGTGTTGTGTACGTATGTGTTTATGTGTGTGTGTGTGTGCGTGTGTGTATGTGTGTGTGTGTGTGTGTGTGTGTGTGTGTGTGTGTGTGTGTGTGTGTGTTTGAGTGCAAATATTATCATATAGTGTATCTGTAGAAGAGACAAAATGTATTAAAAAAAAGTCCTGTGAAGGACTTTATAAAGATAATCTGCTTTCATAATGACCCTCAGAGTACGGAAGCGTCGGCTAAGTACCCTCTTTCACTTTGGCTCTTTTTGTTCATGCACACACAAATAAACACATACACGCACACACACACACACACACACACACACACACACACACACACATATATATACACACACACCCGCAAACACACACACACACACACACACACATATATATATTAAGTAATGAACAGATAGTAAAAGTCTCATTAATCTAACATGTTTCATTAAAATTAAATTAAAATTAAATTAAAGCTTCTTTAAAGATTTTTTACAGATTTTAATTTTTCTTTAGAGATTTTAATTTTTTTCGTTTTTAAAATATCTCTTCTGTAGAAGCTTATTAAATTGAATCATGTTAGATTAAAGATACCTTTTCCCACCGATTCTTTAGTTATTCATCTTGTCGGATTTCAATCCATATATATATATATATATATATATATATATATATGTGTGTGTGTGTGTGTGTGTGTGTGTGTGTGTGTGTGTGAATAGATATATATATACAGATTAGATTTTATAGCTCCTATGCAAATAGTTCGTATGTTTATTTATGAGTAACCACGTGTTGGAAACAAATAAAAATTATAGGCACCGTTTGTTTTCAGTACAAAAGACGACCGTCGTTTAGCATATATTCAATAGTAGAAATGAATTTTATGAAACGTTAATGTATGTGCGTAAATTAACTTGTTTAAGATTTATCCACAGAATCGACCTGTTTACTAATCATAAGATAAAAGGCTACTGTCGTCATTATTATTACTATTATTAATAATAATAATGACAGCAAGGAATTACCTAATTCGTCATTTCATTGCTGTTACAGATACGAGCAGGCAGTTGTAAAGAGAAAAACATTTAGATAAACGAAATCACACTTACCCGAATAAAAATCCGCGTGTAGGAGAATCCAATAAAACCCAATGGTAAAAAAAGACAGCCGATCAAGAGAAGAATGATATAACTCATTGAAGCCGGCGATTTCGACTGCCAATTTACGCTGCAAGCAAGTCCACTCGCTTCTAAAACATATTCATTCCACCCTAACAGCGGCATTCCTGCCCATACGAGCGCGTACAATATGCAGCCGCCTATGGCACGTAATGCGATTCGACAATCGATGGTCACCGACCTCATTGTGCGTACAATAAGTATATACCTGTCCAGGGAGATGGCCGTCAGTAAGGTGATGGACGTCAGGCCCAAAAACGTCATGATGAAGCCGTATATGATGCACATTGAATGTCCGAAATACCAGTGTTTATAAATACTAGCGGCCACTACAAATGGATTACCGAGGCCGGCCACAAGTAAATCGCACACACTCAGGGCCAAAATGAACAGGTTTGTGGGGTTGAGCAAGTCCCGACAGAAATAAAACGTTGTCAGCAAGATGCCATTTTGAACAAAGGCTACCAAAGAAATAAATGTTAAAATGACTGCTACTAGAATTCCCACTTCGGTCGAAACTCCCATAGGGTTGAAGTCCAACGCTTGACCCTCGGTGATCATTTCATACTTGGCGCCACCATCATTGAACAGGGGACTTGATAACTCCTCACTACCTCTAAATCCGATCCCAGCAACATTCATAATTTTTAATTTCTCTGATTAATTTTAATTAGAATTAATTTATCAATATTATAATAAATTTTCGGGGAAGGGGAGATTTTTTTCATAAAATATAATTCTAAAAATATTTTGTAATTGTTGCTCCTGTTTTTTTTTTTTTTGTTTTCAATATAGTTAAGCGATTTAATATTTGCTATATCTTCAAATCTTATTTAAAGAATTTATAAAAGTTATAAGGTGGTCTTATTCAATCCTGTTTTTAATAAAATAGAGTTATGAAAAATTATTAAATTATAGTAATGAATATAGAGATTGTTTAAATCACTTTTAAAAAAAAGGGCAGTTGATTGTGAACTTTCCGTAAGTTCTTTGTCGCGTAAGTTATAACTTAATTTTCCATTGTGCTGTTTATTCCTTTGTTCTGAAGATAAATTCTGAAGATAAATTTACTTCGTTATTTCAATTTTTATTTTTGTTTCTTATTGTTGCTGGTTTTTTTTTATTTTTTTTTTCTAAAATTTCGTTCATAGTATCTGTTTTCGTTTCTCTGATTCCATGTTTCATTTTTAATTATGTCCTTTTCCCGCCTTTTTTTTAAATTTAAAACGTCCTTAATATCGTTATGTTGTCCTTTTTATTTATCCTCTTCACTTTTTTTTCTTTCTTTATCCTTATTTTCTTTCACTTTTCTTTTTAAGTTTCATTCATTAATTTTCTTCTTTTTCATGTTTTATTTGCCCTTCAAAAATAAAAAAAAAAATAAATAAATAATAACCGGTCCGTTTACAGCTAAAAACTTTGTTATCAAAATGTCTCTTGTAGGATGAAGATTAATCAAGAATTATAAAACTGATCTCTGTTAATACTTAATACATGAAGAAAGTTACTTTTACAGAAAGAAAATAAAAAAAACAAACAAAACGTCCAAAACTTGAAATGGTAGAACGAAGTGAACTGACTGGAGAAATACTTCACCACCAACAAGCCTCACAACACCAATAAATATCTACGACTGCTTGCTTTTCTATAATAAGCAGATAAGTAATAAGTAGATATATATATATATATGTATGTCTATATATAGAGAGAGATATACATATATATGTATGTATGTATGTATGCGTGCAGCAACCAGGTATGATGGATCTAGTGTGGCGTACTGCTTGGGATATAAAAGTAGTAGTTGTGTCACCTACTGGCCACAGCGTGAGAATTCTGGTATAAATCTATTCGGTCGGGGGAAATTCGGAAAGCGCGATTCTTGCTGACACTCCTCTCTCCGCCCTTTCCTCACACTGCTTTCGTCGATTTTCTCTTGTTGTCGTTTTCCCTAATCAGTGTCTGTAATTTCGTCTCTCTATCTTGGGAATTTTACTATATTTTTTTACTATATTTTTTCTATATTTTATTTACTTTACATTTTTGTTTTGTACTTTTTTTTTCTTTTTCTTGCTTTTTCTTTTCTTTTGTTTTTTTTTTCTTTTCTTTTTGATATTTTCTTTCTTAAGTTCGTTTTTTTCTTTTTTTTCCTATTAGTTCCCTTGATTTGTTTAATATCATTCTGTTTTTTTTTTTTTCTTTTCACTTCTGTTTATTTCTCTACGGTGTTTTCTTTTAAGGTACTTTTCTTTTCGTCCTTTTTCTTTTTCTTTTCCTTTTTTTTTTTCTTTCATTACATCTTTTTACGCTCTTTTTTACTTTCTCACTTTTTACGTTTTTCCTTTTCTTTCGTTTTTCTTTTCTTATTTGAATTCACTCTTTTTTTAAAATCTTTTTCATTCATTTTCTTCTGTTTATATTTATTTTCTCCCTTTCCCATTCTTTCTTTTCTTTTCTTTTCTTTTCTTTTACTTTATTTTATTTTCTGTCTGTGTACTTTTCCTTTCTTTCTTTTTTTTCTCTCTTTCTTCGTTATTCTTTTCTTTTTTTACATACTTTCTACATTCTATGTGGTTTTTTTTCTTTTCTATGACTATTCATTTCTTTCTTTCTTTCTTTTCATCATTTCTATACTTTCTTTTTCTTTCTTTTTTCATTCTTTAGTGCTTTTTTGTTAGTATATTTTTATTTATCTCGTTCCTTCTTTTCATGTTTCTTTTGTTTTCATTGTTTTTTATCTGCTTTTATTCTTTCTTTTTCCATTTTTCTTCTTTCTTTTCCTTTTCCATTTTCTTTTTTCTACTTCTTTTTCTTTTTGCTTTTTCTTTTTGTACTTCTTTTTCTTTTTTTCTTTTTTCTACTTCTTTTTCTTTCTTTTCTTTTTCTTTTTTTCTACTTCTTTTTCTTTTTCTTTTTTCTACTTCTATCTTTTCTTTTTCTTTTTGTACTTCTTTTTTCTTTTTGTACTTCTTTTTCTTTTTTCTTTTTGCTTTTTCTTTTTTCTTTTTCTTTTTTCTACTTCTTTTTCTTTTTGTACTTCTTTTTCTTTTTCTTTTTTCTTGTTTCTTTTTTTCTACTTCTTTTTCTTTTTTCTTTTTTTCTACTTCTTTTTCCTATTTGTTTTTCTTTTTTATACTTATTTTTCTTTTCTTTTTCTTTTTTCTACTTCTTTTTTTCTTTTTCTTTTTTTTCTACTTCTTTTTTATTTCAAACTTCCTATTTCCTTAATTTTTCCCTCATTCTATTTTATTTCATTTTTCTTATTCAGTTTTTCTTTTTCCTCTTTTGATTCGCTCTTCCCCTTTTTGTTGCTGTTTCAATTACTTTAATTCTTTCTCTTTTTCTTTTTCAAGACTTATTTTCTTCAATGCTCATTCCTTTTATCACTTTGTATATCTTTCTTTTTCTTTCACAGTCTTTCCAATATGTTTCCTCTTTCTTTCATTTTTCTTCCATTCATTTGTTCATTCTTCTTTTATTCATTCATTTTTCCTTCTTTCTTACATTTTTCATTGTCACATTCCCAATTCATAATTCAAAACTTTTTCTGTTCACTTTCACAATGAGGTGCCTGAAAGGTTACACTCGTTACAATATTCTCCACAGCCATCCTCTCCACCAATTCCACATTCTATCTACAAATATTACAGATTGGCAAAATAATGTCAAACAAAATATTTCTTTTCTTAACCATATTAGAACAAATATGGTCAGTTCGAGTTTAAGCAAGTGTTCTTTTCCTCAATTTCGTTCATGTATTTTTAAAAGTTAAATATCCGACAAAAAAAGCACCTGTACTTATTTCTTTCCGTTTCCGATTTCGAAGATGACTGCTCGGTTAAACATTATCCCAGATGGAATTCTTTACTTTTAGAACTAGGGTTAAAGTCTCTTTCTTGCCGGACACACACACACACACACACACACACACACACACACACACATATATATATATATATATATATATATATATATATATTTGTGTGTGTGTGTGTGTGTGTGTGTGTGTGTAATTCCATGTGAAGAGGCCTCAGGGTTTTATTATTTTGAGTGCCCTGGCATTTACATTATGACGGAGAGTGCTCAATATAATGAGCTTAATATAATTAATTGTACATTGCGACAAGGAAATTTCTATGTTTCGAGATAGATTCTCATCATCAGGAAATGTTGCTGTTGGTTGTGCAGATGATTTAGGTTTAAATGTAAATAATCTGCACAATCAACATCAACATTGCCTGATATTTCCGTGTTGCAATGTAAACTATATTAATTAAAAAAAAACAATAAAAAAAAATTTAATTTTATATATATGAGTTAAATATATGGATCGAAATTCGACAAGGTGAATAGAATAAGTAAAGAACAAGTAGGAAAAAAGTGCCTTTAAGCTAACATGTACTTTTAATCTACAAATCTTATACTAAAAAAGTGTCTTTAATCTACATGTTATATCAAAGACACTTTTTTCCTACCTGTTCTTTACTTATTCTATTCGTACGAATACCCGGAAGATATAATTATTTGGTCTTGAAGATGAAATTTGGCACAAAAGGCGAAGTCGAGTTGATGATGCTCATGACTATACACAGGTAACACTGGGAGTGAATGCACATGCAGTGCCATACCCTCAGTTGGAACTTTTATAATAATTAGTTATTGACCTTGCTCAGCGAGTAAACATGTTACTTTTTCAAACAGAGTTAGGGTTTGATGTTAAACAGAGACAAAAGGAACGATTCGTCTGAATATTATGTTTTCTAATAGCAAAACTTGTACAAAACATATTCTATTATATATATATATATATATATATATATATATATATATATATATATATATATATATATATACGATCAAATGGTATAAAATGGTGTAATATTTTTCTAGGCTGAAAGTACTGATTATCCACGAAGGAACATGTATAATGCGTTCAAGCCTGAAACATACTGTCGCCATTCGATTCAGAACTCCATGTCCATATATATATATATATATATATATTTGTATGTATGTAAATATCTTTTAAAAATTTTATCGATAATTAAAAAATATTACTTTTGACCAACTGAATGTAAGTTCCTAATAATCTAAAAGAGAAAATTATACATATGAATATTTATACGCATATTAACACACTCTCATATGTATATATATATGAAACGAATTGTTTGAACATTATTTTTTATCGATACTCATATTTAAGTTGATATTCTGTTTTTAATGAAACAGTATTATATATTTGTTATCTAGACCGGCCTGATTATTTACGATAAATTTTTATTACGAAAATGTGTGCCATACTGTAGGATTCGAACCTGCGACCCCTATCAGTATAAGGAAACCTACCAGTTGATCTGGAAACGCCTTAGACCTCTCGACCACGAATAGCCTCCAAACTAAACGAGGTTTTTATCAAGCATATAATATTATTATTATTCGAAATAAAAATTTATCGTAAATAATCAGGCCGGTAGATAAAAATATATAATACTGTTTTATTAAAAACAGAATATCTACTTAAATATGAGTATCGATAAAAAATAATGTTCAAACAATTCATTTCCAGTTGTTGGTTGCTTATAACCAAGTTTCGTTAAAATTCGTTGATTTCCGTATATATATATATATATATATATATATATATGAAAAAAAGAAAGAAAGAAAGAAAGAAGAAAGACATGAGAAAACAATTAAAAAAGAGAGAGAGAGAGCAGTCTTAGATAGATAGATAGATAGATAGATAGATATGAACAGACTGAGATAGATAGATAGATAGATAGATAGATAGATAGATAGATAGATAGATATGAACAGACTGAGATAGATAGATAGATAGATAGATAGATAGATAGATAGATAGATAGATAGATAGATAGATAGATATTCATAGACTGAGATAGATAGATTTTCCAAATAGTTTCGAAGCTTTTGATGGAAACTTCAATCGACACAAGTTATACATTTTGAATATAAGAGACACGAAAGTCATTAAACCAGATTCAATGCCCACAACACACGCACTCACACACACACACACACAAAATAAAGTAAACATTGAACAAACAAATATTACCTGAAACATGAACATGTAGTTATATAATGCTTTTATAAATGCATTATGTTTATATTGCAGGTAATATTTGTGTGTGTGTGTGTGTGTGTGTGTGTGTGTGTGTGTGTGTGTGTGTGTGTGTGTGTGAGAGTGCACGCGCGATCGCACCTGTGATTTGGGAACAAACTAACATTTATTCTTACAAATTTGATAAAAGAAAATAGGCATAAATATTTTAAACTACTTTGTATAAACACATGTGGACATATACATATACGTGTGTGTGTGTTTGGGAAAGAGAGAGAGACAGAGAGAGAGAGAAAGAGGAAAAAGAAAAGAGAATGCGTTTGTGTATAAGGTAGGTATATGGTACGCAAAAGTATGCATCCAGAAACTTTAATTAATCATAAATCAGCAACGTTTGTTTATTTTAATGGTATTTTTTTTAATCCTAAAAAGAGTTGAATATTACACTCGAAATTCTGGATAAGCCGTTTACAATTTCGTTAAAAACTATATGTACATACATACAAATATAGTTTGTAACGAAATTGTAAACTATTTATCTATCTATCTATCTATCTATCTATATATATATATATATATATATATATATATATATATATATATACAGTAGAAACGTGAGTAGCGAGCGAAATAACTCGTTTAAAAATGGAAAATATTCAAAACTTCTACAATATTATTGTATCGAACAATTTCTAATACTAATGTGTACTGGTCTAACCCTATTATAACCAAAAACTAAGTATTAAACAATATATATATATATGATATTGCTATAAAAATGGTTGATAAAAGCATTATATATATTCATGTTTCAGAAAAATATTGTTCTCCAGGTGATGTTTTGAAATTATATGACAAAATTATATTGTAAATCATTATTATGAAAAATTACAATATTAAGCTCTACTCTACTGAGAACTCTTTATAAAAGTAAATGCATGAATAGTAGGATTTTATCTCTTCATACACATATATATATATATATATATATATATATATATATATATATAGGTATAGTTGTCAGTCTGTAAACGGTGAGGATAATCCAAGAAGATTAACTTAATATAAATTATTAATAGGTAAATCCATATAGAGAGCTAGATTGGTATTAACCAGAGCGATATGAATTTTTTGAAGGAAAACTCAACATGACGTGTTGAGCTTTCCTTTATAAACTATATATATATATATATATATATATATATATATATATTAATTCAGATACTTCAATCCAAGGGAAAAAAGCAGGAAGGTAAATTCCAAAAAACCGGATCCTAATTAATATTAAAAATTTATTTTAATATTAAAAAATGATACAGGAAGAGAGCTCCATGTAATAAAATATTACAGAGCAAATATATATTAAAAAAGGATTAATTCAAAGATGTTGAATGGCCATTTCGATATGAAGATCCCCACGGGGGACGACACATCACCTCAGCAACAGAAAAAAACCTTTCAGAAAGGTTTTTTTCTGTTGCTGAGGTGATGTGTCGTCCCCCGTGGGGATCTTCATATCGAAATGGCCATTCAACATCTTTGAATTAATCCTTTTTTAATATATATATATATATATATATATATATATATATATATATAAAAAGAATTTTTACTATATATATATATCTTTTAGACATTTCAGATGAAATAAATTGCAAATATCATGTCTCCGGCATTTACAGTACGGATATATATATATATATATATATATATATATATATATATACCGTACTGTGCAAAAGTATTAGGACAAGAACTATCTTATGAGGTATATTGACAGAATATAAACAGCATGTATTTGTTCCCAAAGTGTGTCTCGCGAAGTAGCATTAGATTTATCAATTCGAGAGGGGGGAATGAGAAAAACGTCAGTCCTATCCAATGATAATTAGGATAATGAGTAGTTTCAAAATAACTTCTTTAATAAAAAATGGGAAAAACTAAATATTACTTCTTTTTAATACATTTCTTTTACACCTCACAAAAGATAAAATAGTTCTTGTCTTAATACTCACAAATAGTTCTTGTCCTAATACTTTGCACAGTACTATATATATATATATATATATATATAAGTAAATGCCGGAGACATGATATTTGCAATTTATTTCATCTGAAATGTCTAAAAGATATATATATATAGTAAAAATTCTTTTTAGATAGATAGATAGATAGACAGACAGACAGACAGATAGATAGATAGATAGATAGATAGATAGATAGATAGATAGATAGATATGAACACACTTAGATAGATAGATAGATAGATAGATAGATAGATAGATATGAACAGACTGAGATAGATAGATAGATAGATAGATAGATAGATAGATAGATAGATAGATAGATATGAACACACTGAAGATAGATAGATAGATAGATAGATATGAACACACTGAGATAGATAGATAGATAGATAGATATGAACACACTGAGATAGATAGATAGATAGATAGATAGATAGATATGAACACACTGAGATAGATAGATAGATAGATAGATAGATAGATAGATAGATAGATAGATATGAACACACTGAGATAGATAGATAGATATGAACACACTGAGATAGATAGATAGATAGATAGATATGAACACACTGAGATAGATAGATAGATATGAACAGACTGAGATAGATAGATAGATAGATAGATAGATAGATAGATACACACACTAGATAGATAGATAGATAGATAGATAGATAGATAGATAGATAGATAGATATGAACAGACTTAGATAGATAGATAGATAGATAGATAGATAGATAGATATGAACAGACATAGATAGATAGATAGATATGAACAGACATAGATAGATAGATAGATATGAACAGACTTAGATAGATAGATAGATAGATAGATAGATACGAACAGACTGAAATAGATAGATAGATAGATAGATAGATAGATAGATAGATAGATAGATATTAACAGACTGAGATAGATAGATAGATATTAACAGACTGAGATAGATAGATAGATAGATAGATAGATAGATAGATAGATAGATTGATAGATTGATTGATTCAGCTGAATTCTATCGGTTTTACTTCATATATAGCAAAGGAAAGACTTGTATCTGACCGTCGACCTTCTGCAGTTTTTATAGAACATCACGTGACTCATTCAAAAATCTGATGTAAATTTCGTGGAAGTCAATATGGATGTCTGTCATCGTAGTTTTCTTGTAACTGCTTACCGGCATAAGATCTTAGACGACGATCAAGTCCTGATCTCTCCAGATCCTTTCATACAAACGTGTGTCCTTCAAGGCTCTATATTAGATCGTACGGATTTTCTGGTTTTCATCAATGATTTTCCTGATGTCACCAGTTCCCAGATAAGCATCTATGTAGATCACACCACCATTTACTCCCGGTTCAATACAAAATACGCCAACGTCGACAAGGTAAACCTGGCTGCTGCAATTGAAACATTCGCTATCAGAGGTTAATTGCGACAGGAAATAGCTTGAACATTTTAACTCGCTCCCGAACTCTTCAAAGACGTCTTATGCAAATTCAATCAAAATCGGGTAACTTGTAGATCAAGGTTTCGAATCAATGTATTTAAACGGATGTATTTTGAACGGAACTAACGCCATCAGTCCCAAAGTGACGGAAGTCGAATTGACGTAAGGCGAAGTGCCACCGTACTTAAGTATTAAGCATTATTTTCGGACAATATTCGTATGCTCTAAAAACATTATACGTTTGCAATAAATTGAATTTTGCACTGCCAGAGCTTAGCAAAGCTGTCAAGTTGTAAAACTTAAACTTGGGCATTTCTTGAACTTAAGATTTTTAACAACGCTTGGCCATAACAACGACCTTACCTCCTCTGTAAAAAAGCCAAAAAAAACAAAAAAACAAAAACAAAAACAAAACAACTTTCCTCCTCAATTTCTCCGCCATCTACCCCATTCACAGTCAAGTTAGCGAAATATAGACGAAAATTCTACTCCTGCAGCTTCCTCTCTCGCACTTCCCGCCTGTGGAATTCGCTCCCGTATTCTTGCTTTCCTGACGGCTACAACCTCCAGAAATTTAAATGCAAAGTCAATACTCATCTACTAACCACTGGATTCTAGCTCTCTCCCCACCCCTGTATAACCTTCCCTTTCTCTCCACCTATGTATCTGTCATCGCACCTGCTTTCTCAGCTTTCTGTTGTTCCTTTCTAACTAGTTTGTACTCCTCACTCTTTTCTAATTAATCTTTTTACATTTAGGTAACCCCCTGCACATCAGTGGCGTTTCCGCCTTGCTCGGGGTGAAATCATTAAAAAAAAATTCCTCTAAAGCAAAATTGCTTTCCTTTAACTACCATACAGAACGCTTCTTGCCATCAGATGTAAATCTCATTGAGAGCAACACGTTTCCCCTTCTTCTTCTCACTCACTCAACCGACCCGGAGTGAAACGTCTACACTGAATTTACAGCTGCATCTACTGCTAAGAAGGTTGGGTCACTGTGTCAGGCCAGAAAGTGTTTCTTGTCAGAATCCATTTTGAATGTTTATAAATCTACCATTCGTCGGTTTATTGAATACTGAAATGAAGGTCGTTTTGATTGGACAAGCATCGAGATAATTTCACACGAATGAGGGTGACCCTCAAGGCTCTATTCTTGGTCCTACGCTGTTTCTAGTCTTTATTAATGGTCTACTTGATGTCATCGGCTCCCAAGTAGGCATCTATACTGACATTGTCATTTACTCTCGTCTCAATAGGAAATCTGCCAAGGCTGACACAGTAAATCCGGTTGCTACTCTTAAAACGGACCTCCAATCAGTGGTTAACTGAGACAGAAAATGCTGTGTAAATGTTAATACCAGCAAAAGAAAACTACTCTCCTTTAAACGCCAGAGAGAAACTTTCCTGTCAGCCATTAACAAGAATGCAAATCTTCTTGAGAGCAACACACTGCGACTCCTTGTCCTCACTTTTTCAACCGACCTGAAGTGGAATTATAGTAGGTTATCCGTTCTAGTGAAGCGTAGTTGGGTTTAACTGAATTTGGCCTCGTTAGTAGATAGCCCACTATAAGTTATAAAAGGGGTTATAAAATAAGAAAATAAAATTGAGTATAGAAACCACATTTATATATACAGAGATATCAATTGAGTTTTTTTATATAAATAATGTCTTTAGGATGGGTTCAAAGGACGTTAACATGTTCATAGCAATAAATGCTGAAAAGAGAGTTTGTGCGTATGTATGTGGGAGCGTTTGTCAGTTAGGATGCTTTGTAAAATTTAATGCGAGCAACAAAAAAAAAAAAGAATCTACTCTCCTTTAACCGCCATAGAGAAACTTTCCTGTCAGCCATTAACAAGAATGCAAATCTTCTTGAGAGCAACACACTGCGCCTCCTTGTCCTCACTTTTTCAACCGACCTGAAGTGGAATTATAGAGGGTTATCCGTTCTAGTGAAGCGTAGTTGTGTGTTGAAAGAGATTAACTGAATTTGGCCTCGTTAGTAGATAGCCCACTATAAGCTATAAAAGGGTTATAAAATAAGAAAATAAAATTGAGTATAGAAACCACATTTATATATACAGAGATATCAATTAAGTTTTTTTATATAAATAATGTCTTTAGGATGGGTTCAAAGGACGTTAAAATGTTCATCACAATAAATGCCGAAAAGAGAGTTTGTGCGTCAGTATGTGGGAGCGTTTGTCAGTTAGGAATGTTTTGTAAATTTTAATGCGAGCAAAAAAAAAAAAGAAAAGAAACTACTCTCCTTTAACCGCCATAGAGAAACTTACATTTCAGCCATTAACAAGAATGCAAATCTTCTTGAGAGCAACACACTGCGCCTCCTTGTCCTCACTTTTTCAACCGACCTGAAGTGGAATTATAGAGGGTTATCCGTTCTAGTGAAGCGTAGTTGTGTGTTGAAAGAGATTAACTGAATTTGGCCTCGTTAGTAGATAGCCCACTATAAGCTATAAAAGGGTTATAAAATAAGAAAATAAAATTGAGTATAGAAACCACATTTATATATACAGAGATATCAATTAAGTTTTTTTATATAAATAATGTCTTTAGGATGGGTTCAAAGGACGTTAAAATGTTCATCACAATAAATGCCGAAAAGAGAGTTTGTGCGTCAGTATGTGGGAGCGTTTGTCAGTTAGGAATGTTTTGTAAATTTTAATGCGAGCAAAAAAAAAAAAGAAAAGAAACTACTCTCCTTTAACCGCCATAGAGAAACTTACATTTCAGCCATTAACAAGAATGCAAATCTTTTTTAGAGCAACACACTGCGCCTCCGTGTCCTCACTATTTCAACCGACCTGAAATGGAACAAATACATTGAATCTATAGCTGCATCTATTTGCTAAGAAGGTTGGGTCACTGTGTCAGGCCAGAAAGTTTTTCATGTCAGAATCCATTTTGCACGTTTATGAATCTACCATTCGTCCATGCATTGACTACTTTTGCCATATCTAATCAGATGTCCCTGCTATTTCCCACGAGGTTCTTGACAATATCCCAAGAAGGATCTGCAATATAATAGGTCCTGACTTAGCATCTTGATTTCAGTCACGTTCTCACCGACATGATGTGGATTCCTGCTGTCTTTTCTACAAATACTTTCATCGGCTTTTTTTTCTCTGACGGCATTTTTCCCTAATGAGTTTCAATCTTCAATAATATAAATGCAATATATATATATATATATATATATATATATAATCGATTTTCTGCACTATTGTAAGAACTGCAACCTTGAAACTTCCGAATATCCTTTCTTATGTCTTTGTCTATGAGTGTATCAAATTTGATTAAAATCGGACCACTCTTTCTATATCCGTGTTTCTGAAGTGTAAATAGACATCTACGTCAGTCTGGGAAAACAGAGGAAAGAGTTTCAGCAAACTATATATGTTATATACTGCCGCTGTTTCTTTATTTGCACTTCCGGTCAGTGGGACTCTCTTCCGTTTATTTACTTCCCTGATAGCTACAATCTCAAATAATTTAAATGCAACAACAATCTTCTATCTTCTTGAATCCGATTCATCTTTTATCGTTTCTTCAAAATCCCTTGAAGTCCTTTCTCTTACTGTAACTCTCTGTGCACTAATGGCGGTCCCGCCTTGCTTGGGGTGAAATGATTAAACAAAATAAATTATGATGGCCATACCCTAAACGATTGCGTATATGTTTTAGCTAAAGATTATCTGATAGTGAGGTCAGGTCATGCTTTTTAAAAGATTGTTTGAATATGACAAGATCAATGCTCTTTTCCTGGAACGCCTTACAGATATCTTTTGCAATTTTTTGCCAAGCAGATCGATTTTCTGTCTATATTTCCCAGCATCAATACCAAGAGATTTAAGATCGTTTTTAACAATATCCTGAAAATGTTTTATTTATTTATTTATGTATTTATGTATTTATATATTTATTTACGTTTCTGATATTTACCATGTGGTAACTTTCTATAAAATAACGTAGATAATCTTTTATACGTTTCATTCTCAGAAAGTGTTCCTCCCATTCCCTTTTCGGTTACTGATGAGTATCATTTCGATACTAGATATATTGGATCGCCGAAGAAAGATTTTCAGTGCAAAGAACTGTAATTTGTTTTGTTTTTTTTTGTTTTTTGTTTTTTTGCTTTTTTTTTATTCAAGATTCTTCCAATAATCTTTTGATGGAATCTCTGCAAAAAAATTATTCAGATGGCACTACCAAAAATAAATAGCAAAATAGTTTTCTTGTGTCCTTGCTACCTTCTACAATTCTTAGGTGTATTTCGAGATCAGGGAAAATACCCCTGTAGATTGGGCTTTTTTCTTTTTTTTTTATTGATGTTCACCTAATACAAGGCCCAAGAGTAACTAGAAGGTTACTCTGTGTAGCTAATTGTTAGCGGTATAAAAGTGAGACTTTGTAAGGAACGAGAAACCAATTCCTAAACGTGAAACAAGTTATAAACCAGTACTCCTGGCCGAAAGACCGGAGCAGTGTGTGAACCGGACGATAGGTGAACTCTTTTTTTTTAAATAGTATCACCCCGAGCAAGGCGGTAACGCCACTGATGTGCAGGGGGCTACGTAATAGTGAAAAGATTGGAAAAGAGAAAGCCGGAAACCACATCCTAAGCAGAGAACAAGAGATGAACCTCTTAACCTGTTCACTTCAAAGACTTGTATATATATATATATATATATATATATATATATATATATATATATATCCTTACTAATCGTATTCCTAATCTGCGTTCAAGTTTGTATCTTTCCGTTTAATATAACTTATTTTTCTATCTCAAATAGCTGTTTTGTTGTTCATTATTTTGTGCGGTTCCTCACCCTGAATCGACAACATCTATCTATCTATCTATCTATCTATCTATCTATCTATCTATCTATCTATCTATCTATCTATCTATTTCTAACGGTTCATATCTATCTATCTATCTATCTATCTATCTATCTATCTCAGTTTGTTAGCTTCTATCTATCTATCTATCTATCTATCTATCTATCTATCTGTCTGTCTGTTTTGTTGTTCATTATTTTGTGCGGAATCCACAATAGAAAAAGATAACGGTTAACCCTAGATATGAACAGGCTAATATTACAGTGATTTGGCAAGCATGCCCTTCCGATTCTCTTCCACAGAGCAATGGTTCACAAGAAGAAGCTGTTTAAGTGGCCACCAAAATAGATCCACTGCTCCACCTATATTCTACACGCAAAATGTTGGATTCTAAGATTGAAGAGTTGTTCACAGCTTATCAACGTTTTAAAGGTTATTTAAAGCCAGAAAATATTTTTTTCATTGAAGGCCTTTTTGCGATAATAATGATTTACTGATATCAGTCATATTTCTTAACCCATCGCTGGTAGGAGAGAAGAAATTAATTCATAGTTTTTCGAAGGGTATTTGTGTGTAGGTGTATATAACAAAGTCGGCTATAATCGGAAAATAACTCTACGATTTTCGAGATTGGATTCAATACGTAGAGTGCTTCTAAAATCTGGACACATAGACAATCTCATTAGCAATTTTTTATTTGCCTCCAAAGATGAAACATTGTTTTGTCAAAAGAGTTGGTTTCTTTTCTTTTACTCAATAAAAATCCCAAATGCAACACACTTTATTGAAAGCATAAAGAGTGAATGTGCTAAAATGAATGTCAATGTAGAATTATTGCATCGAGGTCACGTGAATCTTGCAAAGTTCATAAATCTTTACATCACAAATGATGAAAAGTGTATTTAAGATGTTATTTGGTCATATTTCATTTCAGTAAAATGTTGAAAATTACATTTCTTGAAAATAAGCATTTTACTGACGCGTTCATATTTTAGGAACACCTTGGAGCGGAGACCTAAATGGCGTATATACATGAGCATGGTCTTCGTGAGAATGATGGTAAACTTCAAGCAAAAAAGCATGCTCCAAGGAATAGATTCATAATTTCTCATTGTGAGTAAAGAGATACTTTGTTGATATAGCGAAATTACTGAACGATGTAATTGAACAGTCCCTGATTTCGAATCAAAACGTCTTAGATCTGATAAAAAATATCTGTGTTTCTGAAGTGTAAATAGACATTTACGTCAGTCTGTGAAAACAGAGGAAAGAGTTCCAGCAAACTATATATGTTATATACTGCCGCTGTTTCTTTATTTGCACTTCCGGTCAGTGGGATTCTCTTCCGTTTATTTACTTCCCTGATAACTACAATCTCAAATAATTTAAATGCAACGTCAATCTTCTATCTTCTAGAATCTGATTCATCTTTTATCGTTTCTTCAAAACCCCTTGTACCTCGTCCATTCTCTTACTGTAACTCTCTGTGCACTAATGGCGGTCCCGCCTTGCTTGGGGTGAAATGATTTACAAAAACAAAAATGAAGATGACCATACCGTAGATGGCTGCATATATGCCTAAGCTAAACATTTATCTGAGACTGAGGTCAGGTCATGTTTTTTAACAGATTGTTTGAATATGACACGGTCAAAAACAACAATCGACTTGACAAACAAAGATGAACACGTACACAACCGGCCATAATTATTAGGCCACTCCATTCTTTTAAAAGAAATGATGTATTTCATACTATTTTTAGTATTTATTGCCAAGTGGATAATTCTAAATAAAAATGAAATATTTATTTTGTTATTATTACTTAGCAAAATCTTACAAAGCAAATAGCGACAATTTATCCATCGCACCCTGCAGATTATATATATATATATATATATATATATATATATATATACTACCGGCTATAATTATTAGGCCACCCTAGTTTTTTTTTTAAAAATGATGTATTTCATACTGTTTTTAGTATATATTTATCTTGCTTTTTTTTGTTTGACTAATACAAGATTTTTTTTTTGTTTTTGTTTTGTTTTGTTTTGTTTTGTTTGTTTGTTTGTTTGTTTGTTTGTTTGTTTGTTTGTTTGTTTGTTTGTTCGTTCGTTCGTTCGTTCGTTCGTTCGTTCGTTCGTTCGTTCGTTCGTTGTGGTACAGTGGATATCGGCTCGGAATGAGAAACCGGGGAGCCGAGTTCGAATTCCAGTTGAAGCTATTTATTCACTTACGCGCAAATACCCTTGGGAAAGGTATTAATCCGTCTATTCCTTCCAGTTATGGGTTAAATAGCAGGACAGATTGGGTTCTATAGCCTTGGTCGGCAACCAGTCTACCGCAGAAAGCAATGGCAACCTACTGTGGGATAATCTTCTGCCCAGTAAGTCATGTCTCTTTCGAGACATGATCGCCCAAGCGTGTTTCACGTATGGCACTTAACTGACTGAATACAAGATATGTTAAAAAATCTTATCAATTAATCTTTTCTTCTATAGCGAATTTTTCAATATTAAACAAAATCTTAGTAATAACGGTTTTTTAACACAACGTCGATGAGAAAATACGATTATTTTCCGGACAATTAATAAAAGCGATCTTTTCTTTTATTAATCCTTTCAATCTAAGCAATAAAAAATAATAAATAAATCTCTTAGGGTTAAAACGAAACGAAAGGTAAGACAGGGAAGAAAACTGTGCAGGTGAAATTCTACAAAGGATAAGAGAGAAGTGAAACTCAGAAGATGGCGATTGACGTTGCATTCAAACTTTTTGAGATTGTAGCTATCAGAGCAAGCAAGCATGTGAAAGGGAGATCCACAGGCGAAGAATATGAGAAAAAAAACTGCTGGAGTGAAATTGGCGATTACCTTTGCCTATTTTAACGGTAAAAGGGTGGGACCTAGTTGCCAATCTGGTTGCCACTGGTAAATTAATGAGAGCGGAGCACCAGGGAATAAAGCTCGTCAGAGCAGAAACCGTGAGGGGAGGAACAATCCAACGATGAGAAAGTGGCTGAAGTCAAACTGCTATGTCAGGATCATTTACATTGCAGTTCCTCCTTTGCATTTTGTCGAGAACCACGAGATGAATAGCAGGAGCACCCGACCAGATATGGCAATAGTATTCAAGGCAAAACATTTTTTTTTAATCATTTCACCCCGAGCAAGGCGGAAACGCCACTGATGTGCAGAAGGCTACATAAATGTAAAAGATTAATTAGAAAAGAGTGAGGAGTACAACCTAGTTAGAAAGGAACAATACAAAGCTGAGAAAGCAGGTGCGATGACAGAAACATAGGTGGAGAGAAAGGGAAGGTTATACAGGGGTGGGGAGAGAGCTAGAGTCCAGTGGTTAGTAGATGAGTATTGACTTTGCATTTAAATTTCTGGAGGTTGTAGCCGTCAGGAAAGCAAGAATACGGGAGTGAGTTCCACAGACGGGAAGTGCGAGAGAAGAAGCTGCAGGAGTAGAATTGTCGTCTGCATTTGGCTAACCTGACTGTGAATGGGGTAGATCGCGGAGAAATTGAGTAAGGAAAGTTTTTTTTTTTTTTGTTTTTTTTTTTTTGCTTTTTCACACAGGAGGTAAGGTCGTTGTTTTGGCCAAGCGTGCTTAAAAATCTTAAGTTCAAGAAATGCCCAAGTTTAAGTTTTACAACTTGACACCTTTGCTAAGCTCTGGCAGTGCAAAATTCAATTTATTGCAAACGTATATTGTTTTTAGAGCATAAGAATATTGTCCGAAAATAAAGCTTAATACTTAAGTACAGTGGCACTTCGCCTTACGTCTATTCGACTTCCGTCACTTTGGGACTGATGGCGTTAGTTCCGTTCAAAATACATCCGTTTAAATATATTGATTCGAAACCTTGATATACAAGTTACCCGATTTTGATTGAATTTGCATAAGACGTCTTTGAAGAGAAGAGTCCGTAAATTCTAAGTTTTTCGGTGATTTCTGCCGTACTCTGTAAATCGATTCGTAAACCTTTTGCGTACATCAATGTTTTAGATGTCATGATCGAGAAGTGTCCCAATTTTGGTCGAAATCGGACCAAGGGTTTCGTACGAGTAGGGTTCGTTAATATAGAGATACACAAACACATAGAGATACTAATTCTATTTTTTCTTTTTATAATCGTGTCGCAAGGCATTTTACTGCCACTGTTTTGCAGGGGATTATATAGGAGGAAAGTTATGAGAAATAGTGACAGGTTATAGGGGGTGTCAGGAAGTGGGTAAGAGAAGGATGAGACTACTGATGGGAGTGGGGTGGACGAAGAAAGGAGCATGAGAGAGAGGATGCAGGTTAGTGAGATAGGAGATGACTATTGACTTTACATTTAAATTCTTGGAGATTATAGCTGTCGGGAAAGCAAGTAAACGGAAGAGAATTCCACAGGCGGGAAGTGCGAGAAAAGAAGCTGTGAAAGTAGAAGTTGCGTTTACAATTTATTGGTTTTACAGTAAAAGGGTGGGACCTTGTTGCTAGTCTTGTGGCTCGAGTAAATTCATATATAAGGGCTACCATTGAGCTATGTTCATCGGATCAGAAGCCGTGAAAGTATTTGTAGAAGAGACACAGGAAAGCCACATTGCGCCGGCGAGAAAGCGACTGTATCCTAGCTGCCAAGTCGGGATCGATCACATTACAGATTCTCCGTTGGATTTTGTGAAGGACACCTAGGTGGATAACAGGAGCACCCGACTAGACATGACAGCAGTATTCAATGCACGAGCGGATGGTAGATTTGTATATGTGCAGGATTCATTTTTATAAATATAGGCTATTCCCCGACACATAAACGTGCCGAATATGGTTTGTCGTGGTTTTGTTTCATGCATGTATTTTTAAGAAACATTGGAATTTATCACAATATCAATAGAAAGGATTCTATTATTACTCAAACTTACATCGAAGAACGACGTAGAAACATAAAGGACAAGCGGAAAAATGCAAGAAGTCTTGTTAAATCCAAATTGAATCTGCCCCAAGGATCAGGTTTGATTTCTTAATGATTATCATATTATATATATATATATACTACCGGCCATAATTATTAGACCACCTCAGTGTTTTAAAAAAATGATGCATTTCATACTATGTTTTAGTATTTATTGCCAAGTGGATAATTCTAAATGAAAATAGAACGGTTCTTTTGTTAATATTGCACAATAACATGCGCAACAAATGACTTTATAAATATTTAATGATTACCTCTATTGTAGTTTCATCAATGAAAGAATGAAGAAAATTTAGGATGATTCGGACGAATTCATCTTTGCTTCCTTGCCTTGTAAAATTTTGCAAAGTAATAACAAAAGAACCATTCTATTTTCATTTGGAATTATCCACTTAAAAATAGTAAGAAATACATCATTTCTTTTAAAAAAAACTGGGGTGGCCTAATAATTATGGCTGATAGTGTACACTATCTGTCTTTTGTTCATCATGTTTTTGGTTCATCCTAGTATTTTTTTATATTGCAGTATTTTTGCATTATTTTATCAATAAATGTGCTTCTATTAAGTCTCAGAATTATTTCAAACAAGAAAAATAAATGAAAAACGGTAAAGATGTAAAGGTTTGACAAAGCCAAATGCAATCTGCCCCTGTGATCTGGTTTAATGATTTTATGATGATTGTTATATCTATCCTATACTAGCAAGATAGCCCGGCGTTGCTCGGGTGTAATGAAAGCTTTAAAACTAATCCCTGGTCCTGGGGCTCAGACTCAGCCTAAAGAATATTTGAAATAATAAAATAATTGCGACAATTTACCAATGGCACCTAAAATATACTAGCAGGATAGCCCGGCGTTGCTCGGGTGTAATGAAAGCTTTAAAACTAATCCCTGGTCCTGGAGCTCAGACTCAGCCTAAAGAATATTTGAAATAATAAAATAATTGCGACAATTTACCAATGGCATCTAAAATATACTAGCAGGATAGCCCGGCGTTGCTCGGGTGTAATGAAAGCTTTAAAACTAATCCCTGGTCCTGGTGCTCAGACTCAGCCTAAAAAATATTTGAAATAATAAAATAATTGCGACAATTTTCCAATCGCACCTAATATATACTAGCATTCATTTTTCTTTCAGTCTACGGTTTTGCTTTAACTGGAAGCAACTATTGTTTTTTAGTCTTTCGTGCCAACGTCCAAAGAGTCTGAGCTCCAGGACCATGGATTAGTTTTAAAGCTTTCATTACACCCGAGCAACACCGAGCTATACTGCTAGTTACATATAAACTAACTGACTAAATTTCGTAGTGTTTTGGGGTCATCCTTATATTGTTGAAAAACATTACAATTTACTTCAATATCAATTATCGTCTTGTATTAAGCTTCGAAGAAGAACAAGGTAGAAACATCCATGACAAGTGACAAAGACAAAAAAGTTTCACAATTCCAACTAAAATTAACACTAATTATCAGGTTTGATCGATGATTTTTCATAACGATTTAAATCTTTTCCATATAAATCTTCTTCTATGTGCCTTGTTTTTCAGGCCGTAGGCGATCATAGCCTTCCACATCTCCCTATCCCTGGTTGCTCTTAGCACACTTTCTCCTGTTACACCTCGCAACCCTCGTTCCGTCATCCACCTGCTCAGACCATTCAAATATGTTATCCGCTGCTTTCCCTTGTCTCTTTTTCCATCTATCTGGCCTGTTAGTATCAGTTTCTCCAAGCCCTCCTTCCTTAATGCATGCCCCAGGAACTTTAGTTGTCTCTTCCTGATGCTCAATATTAATTTCCTTTTCGTTTCCATCCTTTCCAAAACCTCATCAACACTCGGTTTATCCTTTTGTAGAACCACATTTCAGCTGCTTCAGGTTTTCCCTTCATCTTTGAAAATCAAGCAGGTACAAAAATTTAAATACCTGGGAAGTGTATGGAAAACGCGACACAGGGATCCGAAGGCGAATTGGCGTGGCGAAGGACGCGTTCCAGAAGTTAAGTAAAGTATAAAGACACAGGAAACTTTCACTAGAAACAAAGAAGAAAGTAGTAGATTGCTATGTGATGTCAGTCCATATAAACCAACTGCCCAAAGTTCGTAATGTTTTTGGTCCTTCCTTGTATTTTTGAGAAGAGTTAGAAGTTTTAATATACTTATCGCATACAATACATTCATTCACGTTTTTTAGGTTATATATTTTCATTTTCTCTTAAATTCTTAAGCACAAAAATCATAAATAGTATTATTTTTTGTAAAATCTTATGCATTTATCATACTCATTAGATATCATGTGCTTGCACATCGTATTTTCTGAATCGAATACATTCGGTTGCAAATGACTTTTATTGATATCAGATTTGTTGTTTGTATTATTGTTGCTTACATTTTAAAAAAGTATATTTATTTGTTGATCAATGACACGCCTTGGAACACTTAATAAATCTTTGTTTTAAGTTGCCCAATTCTTTATAAAACAATGCGTAAAGAATAAATTTATTCACGGTGTTTTTATAAGTTATTTTGTTTATGCGAAAACCCTCACTTTTGATATCTGAAAGGACTATACATTTATGCTTTCCATTATTTTTATTGTACAGACTGTCGTCTTTGTCTTTATTGCCATGTTTACAACGTTTCGGCCGTTGTACGATCCAAACTTCTTCAGGATTTGTCTACACTTCTGGGATGAGTCATTGTAATTATTTACACTGATCGGGTTGTTGTCCTCATCTTTATTGCTATGTTTACGACGTTTCGGCCGTTTTACGATCCAAACATCTTCAGGATTTGTCTACACTTCTGGGATGAGTCATTGTAATTATTTACACTGATCGGGCTGTTGTCCTCATCTTTATTGCTATGTTTACGACGTTTCGGCCGTTGTACGATCCAAACTTCTTCAGGATTTGTCTACACTTCTGGGATGAGTCATTGTAATTATTTACACTGATCGGACTGTTTTCTTCATCTTTATTGCCATGTTTACGACGTTTTGGTTGTTGTAAGCTCCGAACTTTTTCAGGTGCTAGAAATTTCGAATCAAACCCGTTATTTTGATCACTAAGTTATATCATTCTCATTCCATGTGAGATGCCACTTCCGGACGCTCCCTTTAAATCTACTCTCTAAGATGTTAAGACCAAGCTTTTGTCTGTCAATCATCACAGGCAACCTCTCCTGCCTCCCATAAACATGGACCAAGCGATTCTCCTTGAGAGCAATACACTGCGCCTCCTCGGCCTTACCGTCTCTCCTGATCTCAAATGGAACCACTACATCGAGTCCATAGCTAAATCCACTGCTAAGAAGTTTGGGTCACTGTGTCGGGCCAGGATGTTTTCACCCCGAATCCATCCTGCATATATACAAGTCAACCATTCGTCCGTGCATGGAATACTACTGCCATATATGGTCAGGCGCCCCTGCCGTTCACCTCAGTGTTCTCGACAGGCTCCAAAGGAGAATCAGTAATGTGATAGGTACTGACTTGGCAGCTCGACTACAGCCACTTCCCTACCGTCGAAATGTGGCCTCTCTTTGTCTGTTCTATAAATACTTTCATGGCTTCTGCTCTGACGAACTTAAGTCACTAGTTCTTCCTCAATAGGTGTTTACTCGTACAACCAGATTGGCAACTGCGCCCCACCCATTCACTGTTAGGTTAGCCAAATGCAGACGACAATTCTACTCCTGCAGCTTCTTCTCTCGCACTTCCCGCCTTTGGAACTCGCTCCCATATTCTTGCTTTCCTGGCGGCTACAACCTCCAGGAATTTAAATGCAATGTCAATACTCATCTATTAACCACTTGACTCTAGCTCTTTTCCTACCCCATATATCCTTCCCTTTCTCTCCACCTATGTATCTGTCATCGCACCTGCATTCTCATCTTTCTATTGCTCCTTTCTAACTGGTTCGTCTTCCTCTTCACTCTCTTCTAATTAATCTTTTTACACTTATGTAGCCCCCTGCACATCAGTGGCATTTCCGCCTTGCTCGGGGTGAAACGATTAAAAAAAATATGTGTTCGCCACTGCTGTAGCCAGGTACTCAATTCACAACTCTTTGGGTTAAGTCTAGAACTAACCAACAGCAGTGGTGAACAAATATCTTAATGAATAGTGTTAAAGGGAGATAACTACAGGGCATCCAGAAGGGGCATCACACATGGAATAAGAATGATATTCCCCAGTAATCGAAATAAAGAATTTGGTTCGAGATTCTTTAACCTGATTAAGGCCAGAGCGTACAACAGCCGAAACGTCCTAAACATTGCAATAAAGATGATGGCAAATCTGAACAATGTAGTGTAATATAATAATCTGGCCCCACCCAAGAAGGCTGATGAAGCGTGGGTGTTTTCGGTCATTGAAAGCAGCGGATGTCATTTTGACCCTATTTCCGACAGAGCGGAAATAGCTCAGAGCAAACAGACAGGTGTCTCTGAGAATTTACGTAGGCGTCGTGTAGGCGTCGCGTGATCAAGGCAAAGCCGGAAGAAACGAGTCCCAGTTTTGGAAGATATATAAAGACTGCGAAAAACACGGATTCGCCAGTCACAGTCGAAGTCACAGTCCCAGTCAGAGTCAGAGTCAGAGAGAGAAGTCGAAGAAGTCGACAGAAGAGAAGTCGAAGTCAGTCAGTCTCGACAGACGAGTAAGAAGTCGAAGAAGAAGCTAGAAGAGCTAAGCAGAGAGGCTACACCCCCGTCGTCACCCCTGTCAACCTTGGAAGAGCGCTCTCTCACTCTCTGCCCTTGTGCCACACGGTCATCGTTCGTTAATAAAAATATCACTGATATATTTTTATATACACCCGTGTTTGTCTGTTTATTGGTATACAACAGTAGTTAAAGTAAATAAATTCTTGACCCTTGGAGTCTAATACAAACCGTGTTTCATTCCCCGAATCTACAGAATGTATCGATCTAAGAGAAGATTAATATCGATCAACAGAATTCTACATGTCTGTCGAGGACCCTGATAGAGAAATATTTGAAACCTCATTAATGACAATGTGGAAATGAGAGTCTCTATCTATTTGAGCTATTCCTAGACTATGTGCTGCCCATTTATAAACACACGAGATGAGATAGCATTGACCATCTAAGCATTCCATTCCATATCCATGTTATGGAGAAACACACCTATTCCTCAGATAATGAACTCTCCCTCCTATATTAATATGAGTTAACAGGAAGTTAACGGGAGAAGTTCTTGAGAAGTTCTTGGGAAGTTCATGGGAGTTCTTTAGAGTTCTATTAGAGTTCAGTAGAACTACTAGGCAGTTGATATTAGTCGGCAATTAGCCGAATACTAAGGAGTCAGCTTTCAGTAGAAGATTACCAAGTTCCTAACATTTTGGGTACGTTAAGTCGATTAGCAATCGACAGAGCCCGATTATAACCATCAGTGCGAAAACCACTCCACAACAATCCCACACTAGTCTATCAAGAGAAATCAACAAACCTGCTTTAACTATTGGGACCAATGCACTAATGAAGAAGGAGGCTATGCTGATGACATAGATACTCTTATTTAACATAAGAAGTGTGCTGAACAGAAAATCAGAATCCTTTATCAAGTACTCCAAGAAAGGGGACTCCAGAACGGAAGCTAGGACCTGGATTTGGATTTGGAATGAAAGCAATACCCGACCCTGAAATCATCATAAAAATTCAAGATATGGAATTAGTTAATACATAACACTTCAGATAGCTAAGAAGTTTAATCTAAGATAAAAAGAAATTAAATATAAATAATGGTTCGCAAGATATTTGGCGATGACACTCTATGCTAAACATAAACATAACTGCCCACCTTTGAAAGCTCAGACGGTTGTTAGGGTGGCACCCCTGTGAGTCGATTGACTAATGGACTATTCCTGACGTCACGTCCGATTACCAAGTTATACACATAAACGTCATCAGAATCAATTACGAAAATGCCGCTCAGAGGACAGAAGCAACACTCTACCTTTAGAGGAAGAACCAATCGACGCCATTTTCGAGACTTTTGATCCTGAACCTACCCAACCAACACCTGAACATCGACGGTCGGTTCGGAAAAGAAAGGTCACCGATCCATTGATGATCGATCCTAAGAGAAGTACTAACAACTTTTATGAAGAAAAAGCTTGGGTGGCACCCCTGTGAGTCGATTGACTAATGGACTATTCCTGACGTCACGTCCGGTTACCAAGTTATGTATTCCGGGCAGTCAGAGGTCAGAGGTCAGAGGGTGAAGGAGTAAGGGTCGTAACCAGATTCGTCCTGTAGCTGAGCGGAGACCCGACTCGGCGTTAACACCAATTGTATTTTTGTTAATACATTATTGTTTTTCACAGTTCCCGATGTCTTCTCGTTAGTCATTTCATTAATAACTCCACAATAAAGGTTGAACAGTAATTGAAAGACAAATCACACTTCTTTTTATAAAAATAATGATGTTATTTATTAATTAATTTAATACATCAAGTTGTGTAGTCATCAGAAAGTTTTGCTGTATAAGGATATTTGTCAAGAGTTCAGTTTCTTGAATTTAAGAAGAAATGTTTATTTGGAATTTTTTTTCTACGTGCACAAAATTGAATGGCAGTAAACTTTCGTGTGTTGATTCTTTGTTCCTCTTTTTCTTCTTTCTGCTGCCTGACACCCTTGAAAAAGGAAGATAGTATAGGTGAGAGTGAGATAGAATGGCAGCGCCAATGTTTATCGTCTGCTTTTTCTTTTTTTGAAAGCCTGAACAGACGGTTCGTGGCTCTATGTGTATATTCTTTCTTTTTGTTTGTTTGCTTTTTTAGTTTGTTTTTTGTTTGTTACTTTTTTTGGATAGGTGGAGAAAAGAAAAATGAAAGATTAAGAAATGCGTCCAGTTATTAACGAAACTCTCTCGGTCCCTTTTCCCCCCGTTCTCTCGGTCCCTTTTCCCCCCGTTCTCTCGGTCCCTTTTCCCCCCCGTTCTCTCTTCCAAAGTTCTACCTCCCCTTTATATCACGTTTCTTTGTACTTGAATGTGCCTACTTCAAATAACAAATTTAT
Organism: Ascarosepion bandense; assembly: GCA_037127315.1. Taxonomy (NCBI): domain Eukaryota; kingdom Metazoa; phylum Mollusca; class Cephalopoda; order Sepiida; family Sepiidae; genus Ascarosepion; species Ascarosepion bandense. Next base: position 253,880 of record JBBBDQ010002321.1, read on the forward strand.
TTTTAGCGTATAAACATATATATATATATATATATATATATATATATATATATATATATGATCTGGTTCAGGATTACTGGCTCGGTGTGAAATGATAAAAAAATATTAATTTGAATCTTAAATAAAACTTACAGCCAGTTTTACCGCCATTATTGATAGTGTGCGAAAATCGAACATATTTCCTTTCAATAAACTGGAATCATTTACGTCACCCTGCAGCGATGACATTTTCTGCCAAACATAAACAAAATTGCCCACATTTTGAAAGTTCAGAAGGTTGAACAGCAATTGAAAGATAAATCTCACTTCTTTTTATAATAATAATTACGTTATTTATTAATTAATTTATTACATCAAGTTATGTAGTCATCAGAAGGTTTTGCTGTGTAACGACATTTGTCAAGAGTTCAGTTTCTTGAATTTAAGAAGAAATGATTAGCCGTTAATTTTTCTACGTGCACATTTGAATAGTCGTAAATTTCCGTGTGTTAATTTTTTGTTCCTCTTTTTCTTCTTTCTGCTGCCTGACAGCCTTGGAAAAAGCAGTATAGGTGAGAGAGAGAGAGAGAGCCAAAGAGAGCCAAAGAGCCCCATAGAGCCAAAGAGCCAAAGCCAATGTTTATCGTCTGCTTTTGTGACAGCCTGAACAGACGGTTCGTGGCTCTATGTGTTCTTTCTTTTTTGTTTTTCTTTTTTTACTTTATTGAATGAAGGGAGAAAAGAAAAAAAGCTCTTCCTTTGATATCACTTTTTTCCTCTTTTTTTCTTTTTTGTAGGGAACACTTCCGTTTCCGGCTCGAGATGCTTCTAGAATCGTCCAGAATCTTATAGGAAAGACTATGTTTCTCTCAAAACATCCCGAACATGAAGTCCTTTATTTATTTATTTATTTATTTATATTTTTTAATTGTTTATTTATCCCATGTTACCCATTATATAACAACACTTGAAATTAAGAAAAGTGGTTATTTTTTTCTGCGTGCACATATTGAATAGCAGTAAACTTCCGTGTGTCGATTCTTTGTTCCTATATAGGTGAGAGTGAGATAGAGTGGCAGAGCCCATGTTTATCGTCTGCTTTTGTGCCAGCCTGAACAGACGGTTCGTGGCTCTATGTGTATGTTCTTTCTTTTTCTTTTTACTTTTTTTTGGATAAGGGGAGAAAATAGCAAAATGAGAGATTAGGAAATGCTTTCAGTTCGTGAAAACTCCCTCGGTCTTTTCTCTATTCAAAAGCTCATCCTTTTATATCACATTTTTTTTGTAGGAGAACACTCTCGCTTCAAGCTGTAGACCTTTCCAGAATTGTCCAGAATCTTCTAGAAAAGTCTAGATTTCTCTCGAAACATCCCGAACCGGAAGTCATTTATTTTTTTAATTTTTATTTTTTTAATCATCTCACCCCAAGCAAGGCATTCCACTGCCACTATTGCGCATGGGGCTACATAGAGGAAGGTAAAGAGAAGGAGTGGTTAGACATAGGGAATGTCAGGAGGAAGGTGACAGATGAGTAAGGATAGCGAGGATGAGGGTTGGGCAGATGGGAAGAGTGTTTGATAGAATGGGAGCAGGTTAGTGTGTTAGGAGGTGTCTATTGACCTTACATTTAAACTCCTGGAGATTGTAGCCGTCGGGGAAGCAATCGTGTGGAAGGGAATTCCACAGTCGGGAAGTGCTAGGAAAGAAACTGTTGGAGTAGAAGTTGCGGTTGCATTTTATCGGTTTCACTGTAAAAGGGTGATAGTGAAACCGATAAAATATTTATTTATATTTATATTTTCTTGTTCTTGTTCTTCTCTTTTTATTTATTTTTATTTTATTTTTATTTTTTTATTCTATGTTACCTATTATATAACAAGATTTACTTTAGCCCAATACCGCTATTTGCTTGCAAACCAATATATTAACCTGAGAATTCGAGTCATCTGCTTAAATAGCCAAGTCGGCTCGAGACTTTCATATAGATGTTATGGATGAGACCAAACCCGTTAGGAAATATTTAAACTGTCAGCTGTATGCAGCCTCTTTCTAAGATCAATGTTTAAAAATGGATTTCAGCAAACGGAGCTTGTTCGTCTTAGTGAAGATTACACTACTTCAAGCCTTGTCAACTGGCACTACAGAATCATTATTTAAAAAAAATTAATCAAATGATAGAATTCACATCAATTGCAACAGTTATAATAGAAATCACACGTAACTAAAAAAATACGACGTGCTCAAGATGTTGACATTCCACACTACTTCAAATAAAAGGTTAGGAAGGAAACCTCCACCAATACAAAAAAGAGGAATAGCAGCTCCTGGACTTGAGAAACCTTTTTTTCCTGAGAAATCATTTTAAGAGAAAGATTTTATAAATTTGAATCAGCAGTAGTACTGGCTGCTCAGTCAACGAATATCAAATGTTTCCTTATAAGGAAACAGGTAATTTTACCATCGTGTAATGTAATCTTGAAGAAAAGTAGAGTGATGTCTAATCCTCTAGCTATGGTACAAAAATTTTCCAGTACCCGTGGTAGAATCTTGAATTGATAAAGACTGGGTAGAAGGATCGGAAATTGCAGATTTTGCACTGCAAAATTACGATAAAACAAATAACCAAAGATTTAAGATGAGAACTTGAGTAATGTTTTTAAATGGCCTCATCAGATCAAAATTTTCACATGAGAACCCATTTGGAAATATCTAAACTGTCAGCTGTATAAATCCTCTTTCTAAGATCAATGCTTAAAAATGGATTTCAGCACGTGGGGCTTCTTCGTGTTGTTTCAGATGACACTATTTCGAACTTTGTTTACTGAATCACAAAACCTGTATCAAATAATAGAAACCATATCACTTGAGGACCACCAACAGCAGTAACAAGTAAAATGGATGGCACATGTAATTTGAAGAGAAAATAATGACATAATAAATTTAACATTCCATGCAAGAAATATTACAATTATTCACTTGGCAATAAATACTGAAAAATAGTATGAAATACATCATTTTTTTAAAACACTGGGGTGGACTAATAATTATGGCCGGGAGTGTAGCTGTCAACCTTTGCCGATCAAGGTAGTATATCACACTTATATACATATAAATTAACACAAATAATTGTTTAATAATGTTAGATAATAAACAGAAAAAAATATCTAAAGATGCATTTACATATTTATGTATTTTTATTCAGAGAATATCAGTTCATTTAAAAATTTTATACCACACTTTGAATGAATCGTACATCTGTTCAAATTTATTCGAATATATAAATATATATACAAATCAATCATCAGTCAGTTAAGTGACATATGTGATACACGCTTGGGCGATCATGTCTCGAAAGAGACATGACTGACTGGGCAGAATATTCTCGCGTAGTAGGTTGCTGTTGTTTTCTTCGGTAGACTGGTTGCCAAACAAAGCAATAGAACCCAATCTATCCTATTATTTAACCCATATCTGCAGGGAAGAGACGGATTAATACCTTTCCCAAGAGTATTTGTACGTAAGTGAATGCTATGAATTCAACTGGATTTCGAACTTGGATCCCCGATTCGTCGTTCCAAGTTGATATCCACTGGACCACAATGCACATACTGCATATAAATAAAGCTACACAGAAATTAACTTCCTTGTAAGAAGAGTACGTGGAAACGTTTTCGGTCAGATCCACTTTTTAATCTAAACTTATTTATAAATGGAACTTTGTCAGTGTGTGTGTGTCTGTGTCTGTCTGTGTGTGTGGCCGTTACCTAAAGACTCCGAAACACCTGAACCGATTTTCTTGAAAATTTACAGAGTTGTATTATAAGCGTCTGCGAGTGTTCTTAGCTAGGTTTTGTGTCAAGGTACCCCCGATAAATATCGAAAATCGAAAAAATCGTGTTATAGAAGGAGTCGTCTGATTTTAATCAAATTTGATACACTCATAGAGAAAGACATAAGAAACGATATTAAGAAGTTTCAAGGTTGCAGTTCTTACAATAGTGCAGAAAATCGATAATATATATATATATATATATATATATATATATATATATATATATATATATATATATAAAAGGCAAGATGTTTGTGTGTGTGTCTGTTTATCTGCCTGTATATCCTTTATACAAATCAACAATTTTTATCCGATTCTCACCAAACTTCACACAAATATTCTTTCGGCTGAGTCTGAGCTCCAGGACCATGGATTAGTTTTAAAGCTTTCATTACACCCGAGCAACGCCGGGCTATACTGCTAGTATATATATATATATATATATATATATATATATTTATATATATATTAGGTGCGATTGGTAAATTGTCGCAATTATTTTATTATTTCAAATATTCTTTAGGCTGAGTCTGTGCTCCAGAAACATGGATTAGTTTTAAAGCTTTCATTACACCCGAGCAACGCCGGGCTATACTGCTGGTTCTAGTTCTGACTAAAGAACAAAATATCAGAATCTTACGCATTTATTTATTCATATTTTATTACATTTTTTTCAAAGTCTTCCCATTTTAGCCGAGAACTTTTTAACGCCTACGCGTATATAGCATGTATACCATGTCAAAGATATACTTATCAAAGTAAAATTTCTTTCAAGAACATTTTACTCTGAAGAATAAGTATGAAATCCATTTCTGAAATTAAATTTATTCATTGAATTTAACTTTGCATAGAATTCATTGTAACAAATAAAGCAAAATAAATTCGACCGGTTGTTTTTCTAAAGATTGTAAATATCTGAAACATGAATGAAATTGAGACAACGATCTTCCATTATGTCAACAGGTCTCACGGACAAACAGATGTCCGATATATACAAATTGAAATGTCAATTCAAATTCAAATTCAAATGTCAACAGGTCTCACGGACAAACAGATGTTCGATACATACAAATTGAAATGTCAATTCAAATTCAAATTCAAATTTCAACAGGTCTCACGGACAAAAAGATGTTCGATACACATACAAATTGAAAATTTCACAATGCCTGATATCCTGGGTAAAAAGCATTCGGCTGTCTAACCGTACTGATGAGCTGTGATATAGTGAAACAGATATGTCTGCGGATGATTGTATATATATATATATATATATATATATATATATATATATATATATATATCAGTAAAATAGTAGCTGGTTGAACCAGCAGACCATTGGTCGAAAAAGTACTCTATGCACAATCAAAACAAATAAACTGAATATGCAGGGCTAAAAATATGTCAAAGAACTAAACACACACGGCCTGCTTGCTACCTAGGTTGTAACCACGCCGGTCTCATCAGGCAAAGTAGTCTACTTTGCCTGAAGATACCAGGGTGGTCGAACCCTCAGTATCAAGTAAGTCTTATGTGTTTAGTTCTTTGACATATATATATATATATATATATATATATATATATATATATATATATATATTGTTAAATATAAGAGACAATGAATTTGTATTATGTTCAAGAATGAGCCGTTCTTACCATCGTATTTTGGCTTTAATTTCAGGTGAAAATAAAGACAAAATATCTCCAAAATTTGGATAATTTTTTATTAAGTTGGTTCTAAGCTTTCGGCTCACATCAGCCATCTTTAGAGAGGTTACAGGGACGTCAACATAAAAACATCCATCATCAAATAATATCTTTTATCTTAGCAAAGTTTTATGTCAACACAAGATAAAATCGTCGCTGATGGTGGATGTTTTTATGTTAACATCCTTGTAACCTCTCTGAAGATGGCTCATGTGAAAGCTTAGAACCAACTTAATAAAAACTGTCCAAATGTTGGAGAATTTTTGTCTTTATTTTCAACTGAAATTAAAGCCAAAATACGAAGTTTGGAACGGTTCATGATTAAACATAATAGACATTCATTGTCTCTTATATTTAACAGTGTTTAGAAAATCATCTGCTGCCTCGATACGCTATATATATATATATATATATATATATATATATATATATTGCTCTTTTTATTCTATTCAATATATATATATATATATATATTCGTTATCTACATGCCTGTTTCGCTGTATCACAGCTCAACAGTGTGGCTAGGCATCCACTTACTTATGGCCAGTTTCAAATCTCGACCGATTTGGTATTAGTCGGAGTCGCCTATGGAATCAGAGAAGGGAAATTTTAGCGTGTTGTATAAAATCGGGGTAAACACACACCAGTCACCGAAGGAACTTAATTCATTGCTGAAGAATAATGCATTATATATATATTCAATAGAATAAAAAGAATAATGTTTTATGAACATTTTCAATCGGTTTTTTAATAACTTGCAATTTAAAAACTATCTAGATCATAATATCAGACACGTAACTATAAGAGAGGCACTATATATATATATATATATATATATATATATATATATATTATACATTTTTCTCCCACCATTAACATTACATTATTTAACAGTGGAAATGGAATTGTGAAAGTTTTTTTTTTTAATAGACAGACGCTCACGCGATGCCCGGCCACGAGTGTCACGTGATAGCTTTAAATATTGGTCTTTTTCAAAAACACAACAGTTACGTCTTCAGTCAAAATCTGAAGATAAAATGAGAACATCGGAAAATAACATTCTTGAAAATTCCGATGAAATGACAGAAAAGGGATTGGAAAGTCAAAAAATATTGAACATTTTTACACTTTTTCTTTTCAACAAAAAGGAATATGTAAGAATATTGGAAAAAAATTTTAAATGAAATTAAAAAAAATCTTCCTTGTCGGTCGTTTTTAACGAAATACAAAAAAAGAATCTTTCAAAAGAAAGATTACTGCTTTAATATATATATATATATATATATACTAGCAGTATAGCCCGGCGTTGCTCGGGTGCAATGAAAGCTTTAAAACTAATCTATGGTCCTGGAGCTCAGACTCTTTGGACGTTGGCACGAAAGACTAAAAAGCAATAGTTGTTTCCAGTTAAAGCGAAACCGTAGATTGAAAGAAAAATGAATGGATGTGAGTCAAATTTTGATTTCTTGGTATCGATATCAAATAAGATTTTTTCGTCGTAAACTGAATTTTGAAGGCTAAATAAGTCCTCTGAGTAAGTGGTATCATGGCTAAGACTACGAACTACAATTATACCTACTTAGAGCCTAACCCGAAGCAAAAACTAAAATAAAACGGCTGAAAAAAAATAGAAACATGCAGGCAGATAAACAGACACAGACAGATATCTTCTTCCAAATCTATATTTTATAAAGAATTACACAACATTAAACAAACACTAGTCAATAATGGATTTCCTAACTCCGTTATTGATCAACAAATTAAAATGTACCTCAACAAAATTAACAATAGCTCTAACAATAATGACAATATTAATAATAATGGTTTACATCAAAATAAACATAACACTATTAACTTATACTATTGCAACCAAATACATAATAATTATAAACAAGATGAAAAACTCTCTAAAACATAATACGTAGAAATGTTAAACCAGTCGAAAGTAATAATCAAATTGAACTCATTATATATTATAAAAAGTTTAAAACAATTGTCCTCATAGTCTATAATAACCCAACAAGCACTAAACTAAATTCTCTACAAAAAACCAATGTAGTGTACCAATTTACATGCCCATTCAGAGATTGCATCTCTGATACTAATCAAAACCTAGTACATATATTGGTTTTACTACAACCACGCTCTCCCGTAGACTTACATGTCATCTTTCTGATCAGAGTACTATTAAACAACATTTCTCTGAAAAACATAAACATGTAGGTAATATCAGACAGATTTTGGTCAACAATACGGTGATCCTTACTCATACACACAGTAAGAGGAACCTGCAGATATTGGAGGCCATGTACATCAAATCTAAACAACCAACACTCAATAAAACCAACATTAAATCCGGAAATAACATATTACATTGCATTTGACTACATGGTTTTGTTGTCATTTCGCACTATCACGCGGTGTGACGTCATAAAACCGCATCGCAAATTTAAGAACTGCGTTTATTATTTTTGGTAACTATTGCCGTTGCCAAGCGGAGTTTTATGTCAACACAAAATAAAATCGTCGGTGATGGTGGATCTTATAATATTTCAGTTTAAACAACCTCTCTGAAGATGGCTCATGTGAGCCGAAAGCTTAGAAGAAAATCAATAAATAATTATCCAAATGTTGGAGAATTTTTGTCGTTATTTTCAACTGAAATTAAAGCAAAAATACGATGTTTAGAACGGCTCATGATTAAACATAATAGACATTCATTGTCTCTTATATTTAACAGTATGTGTTTAGGAAATTACTTGCTGCCTCGATACACTATATATATATATATATATATATATATATATATATTTGATATTTCAGACCGGCCTCGTCCTTTCATCAGAAACAAATGATTTTAAAATTTAAACTAGAAGCCTCCGTCGCGAGAAGCGTCCGAAGCGTGATGTGTACATCACGTGACGTAGAAAACGATAGAGTTTTTGGGATATTTTTAAACGTAAACTTAACTGTAAATACTTTTAAATGTTGTTTTAAAGAAAATCTTTTTAAGTGTACCTAAAAAATGTTTAACTATTGAAATATTTATAAAGATTCAAAATACCTAAGTCCCCATTTAACCCTAGCCTATATGTATTTAATTTTAAAATCCAGTATTTTTCTTTCATTCTGTGTGAGTATGTGCAACTAAAATCGGAATCTATCAGTAAAGATTTGCAGTTTTCTAATGTGTGTTATGGTTGATTGAAGTATTCAACTATGGGGGAATAAGGGTTGTTTTTAAAAGTATTATTACAGTTAGGTTTACGTTTAAAAATATCCAAAAACCTTATCGCTTTCTACGTCACGTGATGTAAACATCTCGCGGCAGACGCTCCTCACGACGGACGCTTCTAGTTTAAATTTTAAAATCATTTGTTTCTGATGAAACGCGGAGGCCGGTTTGAAATATCAAATATATATATATATATAATAATAGAAATAAATAAATACTGTCAAAAAAATACATTTTCAAACTTACAACTTTTTAGTAGTTTTTCCTATATATATATATATATATATATACGCACTCGCAGGCCCTTTCAGCACTATGGAGAAATAGTAGACTTTAATAACTGTAGCTACTCACGCATTTACGCATCGTTCATTCAATAATGAATTTGAACATTCTCTTCTACTGGCGTATGTTTACATTGTATATAACACGCTAAAGTCCGCCTTCCTCTACCGAACGCCGATAGCTCATAGATAGAATCGCTGACTACTTTCAATTTGGTCGGGTTCCAATCCTGGCTAGAAGTATTCAGATGTCTAACATTACTGATGAGATGTGATACAGCGAAACAGGCCTGTCTGTGGATGACTATATATATATATTAAACAGTCATTATTTTTCTCTCAACTAAACTAGGCGCTGTTTGATTTTTGAATGACTTTTTTCGAGTTTAATTACATAGTTATGTGAATTAATTATTTGGCTCTTTGAAGTACGCTATGATTTACTAAATCACTTGGGTCCTGGGCATGAGGGTAAACTACATCTGGCAGCAAGGCCTCTGATTAGGGGATTGTGAAGAGCATGGAACCACCTCTTAATTGCTGTTGTTCCCAGGTCCACCCTGACCCGGAGTGGTAGCACCTGTTAGGGTCCCAGCTATGGGAAAATAGTTTATCCCCAAACTGGGGTCAAAACACTATGAAAGTATAAAAATAGACTTTTATAAAAAAATATACATTTTTTAAGGAAAAATATTACCAACAATACATTTTTGAAGAAAAAATGATTACCATAACACATTTTTGAAGGAAAAAACTATTGTCAGCAAAATATTTTTGAATACAAAACTAGAAGACATTTTCAGTTTTCTAAAACAAAAAAAAAATAAAAACAAAAAAATTTCACTGAAATTTTACTAAATCAACCTTCTCACTATAACCGAACATTTAAAAAAAATACCGTAAAACGTTTTTTTTGGCATTAAATAACCCACAGAGGTTGATATGCCATTAAACAAAACTCAAACTCATAGTAAATCACTTCAGTTCTACTAAATATTCAGCATGACCTTTGAGGAATGGTAACATGGCTCTGTTGATGTTTCGGCTTCTTATCCGTATCCAGCGATTTCTTAAACATTATACAACATTTTTATACAGAATTCATTATGCGGCACAACAGAAAATATGATCCCAAACCTTTGAATAAGGATAATTTAATATTCTTTAAAGGTCGTAGCTTTCCTTTTAAGTCGAGCTCAGGTCATAGTACAAACTTGTAAGTACAATATTCAATAACCTCAATGTGTTTGCTCTTTCTGAATAGAACGCTTAATTTCATAAAGAAATAATTTCGTTTTGTCACATTTTCACTTGTTCACCCACACACTCTCTCATACATAACCGCGTACATAATTGATGATTTTTTTTTTTTTATAAGCGTTTCACCCCGAGCAAGGCATGTCACTGCCACTACTGCGCAGGGGGCTACGTAGAGTGGAGAAAGGCTGATTAAATATAAGAAATAACAGAGGGTGGGTGATAGGCGGGTGAGGATACTCAGAATGAGGGTTGGGTAGATGAGAGTGTTGTGAGAATAGTTGGGAGTTAGTGTGATAGGAGGTGTCTATTGACCCTACATTTAAACACCTGGAGATTGTAACTGTCGGGAAAGCAGACTTGTGGAAGGGAGTTCCACAGGCGGGAAGCGCGAGAAAAGAAGCTGTTGGAGTAGAATTTACGGTTACATCTTATTTGTTTAACTGTAAAATGGTGGGACCTAGTTGCTAATCTAGTATCTCGTGTAAATTCGTGCTTAGGCGGCACCAGTGATCTAAGCTCATCGGAGCAGAAGCCATGAAAGTACTTGTAGAAGAGGCACAGGGAAGCTACATCACGCCGGTGAGAGAGTGGTTGCAGCCGGTCTGCCAAGTCATTATCAACCACGTTACAGATCCTCCTTTGTATTTTGTCAAGAAGCCCAAGGAGAGCAGCAGGGGCACCCGACCAGATATGGCAACAATATTCAATACACGGGCGGATGGTAGATTTGATTAGGTACAGGTTTTTTAAACATTCAATGAAAGTTACGTTTTCATCATTTTAAACGATTAGCGATCATAGGTGTAAATATTATCATGTTTTTAAAACAGGAAATCTTCATATCATTTTTTCCTCTGGAGAAGAAATTTTTCTTTTATTTTCAAATGTATGAATTAGAAATAAACTACACGTAACGACATGTGTTAGTGACACTGATAGTGACACTGATAGTGATCATATTGTTCCAAGAATTCAAGACTTTAATTATGGAAAAAAAAATCCACTCATTTCTAAGATATATGCTTACGCATAGGGTTTCCTTTACTGAAAGTTGCTGAGATAGCAACTACGGAAAATTAGCATCAATTTTTTAATAGTTCGGCCCGCCTTGCGATGAGACATTGATCATGCGTCCAAACTGCTCGAAAAAGGTTGCCAATGCCTGGTGTAGGGCTTATGATAAACTGTACCTAGTTTGACACGAGATGTAATTAGTGGGTCAGTCAGTCAGTTACACGCTTGGGCGATCATGTCTTCAGAGAGACATGACTGACTGGGCAGAAGATTATCCCGCAGTAGGTTGCCATTGCTTTCTGCGGTAGACTGGTTGCCGACCAAGTCTATAGAACCCAGTCTGTCCTGCTATTTAACCCATAACTGGAAGGAAGAGAAGGATTAATACCTTTCCCAAGGGTATTTGCGCGTAAGTGAATACAATGGATTCAACTGGAATTCGAACTCGGCTCCCCGGTTTCTCGTTCCGAGCCGATATCCACTGTACCACAAATTGGTGGGTACTTTGCGGAAAATGAATGAACTCTTGTAGCGAATGGATTGCGGAGCTCGTTGAATAACTAGGAAAGGCACGCCGGGAAATTGAGCTCCATGCTGAATGAGGATTCAATTGTTTTTCATTTGATTTATTAATCGATTCCGTGTGGCGACCAGAAACTGACATTATGCCACTCGAATTGGCCTTCATAAAACGTCGACAGCCATCATCTCGGAAACAAATGTGTCGACACCGAGAAAATGTTCTCATCGAAATAAAATAGCTTCGCCGCTCTACCATAATTCGGCTTCTTTCGCTTCATTCTAATCATTATCTATCTGCTATAACTCCGTCTGTCTCACTCACTCTCTCTCTTTGGGATTCTTTACCTCTCTCTTTCTCCCTCCCCCTCTCTCTTTCTTTCTCTGTCTCTTTTGGATTCCTTCCCCCTCTCATTCTCTCTCTTGGATTTCTCTCCTCTCTCTATCTCTTAGATTCCTTACTCATCTCTCGCTCTTAGAGTCATTCCTTCCACTCTTTCTCTTTTTCATTCTCTCTCTCTTGAATACCCTCTCTCGCTCTCTCTCGCTCTCTCTCTCTCGAGTTCCTTCTCTTTTCTCTCTCTCTCTTGGGTTCAATCCTCTATCTCTCTCTCTCTTTCTTTTTCTCCCTTGGATTCCTTCTTTCCCTCCGTCCCTCTCTGTTAGATTCTTTTCATCCCTCTCTCTTTTGGATTCCTACCACTCTCTCTCTTTCTTTCTCTTGAATTTCTCCCCCTCTCTCTCACTTGGATTCCTTCCCTCTCTCTCACTTTTTCTCTTTCTTTTGAATTCCTTATCTCTCTCTTTTCTTCTCTTGAATTCCTTCCCACTCTCTTTCTCTCTCTCAATCTCTCTTTTGGATTCTTTACATCTCTCACCCTCTCTTGAATTCCTTTCCCCCTCTCTCACTCCCTTAGATTTATTCCTCTTTACTTTGTCTTTTATCTCTCTCTCTCTCTCTCTCTCTCTCTCTCTCTCTCTCTCTTTCTGGGGTTCATTCCCCCATTCTCTCTTTCTCCCTCCCTCTCTCTCTTTCTGGGGTTCATTCCCCCATTCTCTCTTTCTCCCTCCCTCTCTCTCTTTCTGGGGTTCATTCCCCCATTCTCTCTTTCTCCTTCTCTCTCTCTCTCTCTCTCTCTCTCTCTGTCGCTTTCTGGGGTTAATTCCCCCATTCTCTCTTTCTCTGTCTCTCCCTCTCCCTCTCCCTCTCTCTTTTTCTCTCTTGTATCCATTAGGCTGACTCTATCCTTCTTTCTATCTTACTTTTTCGTCGATTTATTTCTCCATGATTTCAACAAATTGCGCTGACGCGTTTCGAACTCAGTCCAATTAAAGCTAATTAAGAGTCGTAGCGCCATTGAAACCATTCGTGTCTTTTCGGTGAGGAAGATTTTAGTCACTTGGTACATTTCTCATTTTCAGATAACCAATCAAGACTCATTAGTAGCGATCAGGCTTATTTATTCAACTGCCTTACATTTGAACTACTACATAGCGATTTTCAACTAACACACACATACAAACACACACATACAAACACACACATACAAACACACACATACAAACGCACACATATACACAGGTTACAGCAGAAATACCTGCCACATAGTAATAAACATTACCCACAATGGTGTTTTCATCAAACAAATATTTTATCATTATTTTTAAAAGGATTTTTAGCGTATTTGTCCATATTTCTGAGATGAGGTATTGTAATTATTTACACGATTTACATTGTTCGGACTGTTGTCATCATCTTTGTTGCCATATTCACCTTCAATATCTGTCTATATTTCTGAGATGAGGTATTATAATTATTTACACTATTTACATTGTTTCGACTGTTATCTTCATCTTTGTTGCCATATTTACCTTCAATTTCTCCCTATATTTCTAACATGAGGCTTAGTAATTTTTTACACTATTTACATTTTTTCGACTGTTGTCCTCATTTTTGTTGCCATATTCACAATGTTTCGGCCGTCGTACACTCCGTATTTATTCAGGTGATAGGAATTTCAAACTGAACTGATTATTTCGTTCACAGGCTTAGATTGTTCTAGTTCATGATCCATGCCTCTTCCATGGGTATCAGTATCAGTTATCCCTCTTAACTCAACTCTCTAAGTTGAGGACCCACTGGATAGAAGCACTGGTTGGATCCAATGATTTGTGAGTTCAATACCTGGGTACAGCATCGGTGAACAAAAACATAAAAAGTTGAGTTAAAGGCCCAAACATCTTAAATGTGGCCAACAAAGATGAGGACAACCGTCCGAACAATGAAATCAGTGTAAATAATTACAATAACTCATCTCAGAAATATAGACAGATATTGAAGGTGAATATGGCAAGAAAGATGAGGACAACAGTCCGACCAATATATATAGTGTAAATAATCACAATACTATCTTGCTAACCATCAAACCACGTGGGGGCGCCCAGATAGATAGATAGATAGATAGATAGATAGATATGGAATATCTGATAGATAGATAGATAGATAGATAGATAGATAGATAGATAGATGAACCTTGTTGCAGACAGTAGTATTTTAATTCTAAATTGGTGCAAAGTTCGCACTGAAACATAAAACTAACAATCACTTTAAACTGTTCATTCATTCTCTTTCTTTCTCACTCTCTACCTCTCTTTCTCTCTCTCTCTCTCTCTCTCTCTCTCTCTCTCTAGATAGATAGATAGATAGATAGATAGATAGATAGATTGATCGATTATTAATTTTTACAATAGTATATGTGAAAAACTATAAACTATTTTTTAAAATTGTATTTTTTTTCAACTCAGGTTGTTTTTTCCATGTTGAAAAAAATGTACAATTTTGTAGTATGTAGTTTTTGACGTATTTTAATATAATAATTATTAATAAATATCCATGCTCTCTTTTTATATTGAACAATATTTAAATTAATATTTTGAATATTGCAATTTTATTCTTCGTTCTTATTCATTTGTATATATATATATATATATATAGAGAGAGAGAGAGAGAGATAAAAAGAGATCATAGATAGATTAAAAAAAAAACTAGGAATGCGAACTGGATAACCGTCCATTTCAGCATAATATATTATTTATTTTTATACTAACGTTCTCCTAGTACATGGCTCGAGAGTCATTCAAGGTAGAGAGATACTGGATCAGATTTTTGTATGTTTTTAAATTGAGGAGTTAAGAAGTAGAATACATATTAATATGTTGGAAACACTTGTGCCGGTTTGTAATGATCAGGTTAGTTGGTTTAATTTATTTGGCGGTATATCAATTCCTTTGGGTTATTTAATGCCGGAATCTCGACAAACTGCACTTAATTTTATGCTTTCCAATGCAGTTACCATGTAGATAATTTTATGCTCTGGGAGTAGGTCATGTTTATTCGATATATAGTTTGTCGATTATAAAATGTACGAGTGGGCCAGTGTCATAAAAATGATGGCAAGATATTTATATCGATATGCCGTCTAAAATGACAGCAACATATATTGATTTACCTACTATTGGATATCTTACAAAAGAAAATGATCTAGTGCATCAACGACAACAAACCAAGATATTCAGATGAACGGTGTATTAACGAAGGGTCGTGGATGGACTATGCGCCACTTGGGGTGATGGGGATTAGAGACTAGATTGCCAATTTGGTCTCACCGTTTTACTGTTGGACTACCTGTATGCATCTGTATGTTCTATATTAATAGAATATTTTTTTTCGAACTTGTCGCCTGTGGAACTCCTGTCCGATTTTATTGCTTCCCACTCACCTCCAATCTTCAAGCGTTTAAACGCAACGTCAATGGCCAATTTCTATTTTGCATGTTAAAAAGTTGTTAGTTTATTGTCCTTTTCCTCTCTTCTCTTTCATTAAAGACTTCGCATGCTTTTTCACAAACTATAACCACCATCGTTCAACTGGTATTGTTTCCTTGCTTGCGTTGAAGAGGGTTTTTTTTATAATCGTGTCGCCCCAAGCAAGGCATTTTCCTGCCACTGTTGTGTAGGGGCTTACATAGGAAGAAATTTATAAAGTGACAGGTTACAGGGAGTTTCAGGAAGAGGGTAAGAGAAGGATGAGAATACTGATGAGAATAGGGTGGACGGCAGGTTACAGGGAGTTTCAGGAAGAGGGTAAGAGAAGGATGAGAATACTGATGAGAGTGGGGTGGACGGCAGGTTACAGGGAGTTTCAGGAAGAGGGTAAGAGAAGGATGAGAATACTGATGAGATTGAAGTGGACGGAGAAAGGAGCATGAGAGAGAGGATGCAAGTTAGTGAGACAGGAGTTGTCTATTGATTTTACATTTGAATTCTTGAAGATTGTAGCTGTCGGGAAAGCAAATAAGCAGAAGGGAATTCCACAGGCGGGAAGTGCGAGAAAAGAAGCTGATGGAGTAGAATTTGCGTTTACATTTTATTGGTTTCACAGTAAAAGGGTGGGACCTATAAGTCAACGAACTCATGCATTGTTTGATGGTTTACTAGATATTTTGTGATACTAGATCTTACGTCAGGTCGTTCTGTGAATGCTACGGAAACCATGCAATATATTACTACTTGCTGCATAATCGCTTCCACAGCCACAGAAATGGTTCCCCATCAAGATCTTCCCAGGAAGAAAGTGGTTAGATAATAAGCATGATTAAAAGCAAGAGCAGTTGAATTAGACTTAAACTGCACAAAATATAAGACTTACTAATTAATCCATAGATGAGGATCACACATAAAAGTACTGGCCAGGCTGTATGTTTCTTATTTTCAGTGATTGACCAAGAACTGTTGTTCCAACGTAATACGGACGTAAGCCTTTATATTTTACATTAATCAAAATATTAATCATTTGATGAATGACGTTTATATTCTGGGAGGCTATTTTATAGGAGGGAAGGTTCTTCTTTTTCTATGTCTCTTCAGAACATAGGCAAACATGGCCCTCCATATCTTCCTATCCCTTGTATCTCATTACACCTTTAACCTTGTTAGCTTTTCCAAACACTTCAATGCTATCTATTTGCACATGACCATCAAAAATGTCACACATTGCTTTCCCCTGTCTCTCTTTTCCTCTATAGGTTCTGTGGTTATCATTTTCGCAAAGTTCTCCTTCCTCATTACATGCTCCAGAAACCTCAGCTCTCTTGCACTCTTCAAAAATGTCAAGCGTTGCTTTCCCTTGTCTCTCTTTTCGTCTATAGGTCCCGTGGGCATCATATTCGCAAAGTCCTCCTTCCTCATTACATGTCCCAGAAACTTTAGCTCTCGAGCTCTTCAAAAATGTCAAGCGTTTCTTTTCTCTGCCTCTCTTTTCCTCTGTAGGTCCTGTGGGTATCA
Source organism: Ascarosepion bandense (assembly GCA_037127315.1). NCBI lineage: Eukaryota > Metazoa > Mollusca > Cephalopoda > Sepiida > Sepiidae > Ascarosepion > Ascarosepion bandense. The sequence continues at coordinate 271,050 of JBBBDQ010002321.1, forward strand.
TATTCGCAAAGTCCTCCTTCCTCATTACATGCGCCAGAAACTTCAGCTCTCTTGAGCCCATCAAAAATATCAAGCCTTGCTTTTCTCTGCCTGTCTTTTCCCTTGTCTCTCTTTTCCTCTATAGGTTCTGTGGGTATCATATTCGCAAAATCCTCCTTCCTCATTACATGTCCCAGAAACTTCAGCTTTCTTGCGCTCTTCAAAAATGTCAAGCGTTGCTTTCCCTTGTCTCTCTTTTCCTCTATAGGTCCCGTGGGTATCATATTCGCAAAGTCCTCCTTCCTCATTACATGCCCCAGAAACTTCAGCTCTCTTGAGCCCATCAAAAATATCAAGCCTTGCTTTTCTCTGCCTGTCTTTTCCCTTGTCTCTCTTTTCCTCTATAGGTTCTGTGGGTATCATATTCGCAAAATCCTCCTTCCTCATTACATGTCCCAGAAACTTCAGCTTTCTTGCGCTCTTCAAAAATGTCAAGCGTTGCTTTCCCTTGTCTCTCTTTTCCTCTATAGGTCCCGTGGGTATCATATTCGCAAAGTCCTCCTTCCTCCTTACATGTCCCAGAAACTTCAGCTGTCTCTTCCTAAAGTATCAGTTTCTTTTTCGTTCCCAAAACCTCGTCTTTGCTCACATATTCGGTTATAGGGTGTTACTTAATTCAAATTGAATTGAAAATGTTGAATCACGAAGTCTTGATAATAACCGCGCAGAATTCTTACTGTAACTGAAGTATCTTTTTGTTTAAATGTGTAGATTCAAATGAATATCCACGCGCCATACTCATGTACAGAAACTCCAATACAGTGTTTTAACCGAGCTTAGACTATAACTGAAGCTATAGAAGACACCAAATAATGTTTATGCCTCGATAATAAAACCCACGGTTGTATAATTTTGAACCCCATAAACTGGCATTTTATATTTTTAATCCCAAAAAACTTACTTGTGCTAAATAAGAAAAATACTCCTATTTCATGGAAGTTAATATTTAACGCAAAATATGTACATAACGTAATTGAACGTTAGCTGTATAGCCCGGCATTGCTCGCATGTAATGAAAGCTTTAAAACTAATCCATGGTCCTGGAGCTCAGACTCAGCCTAAAGAATATTTGAAATAATAAAATAATTGCGACAATTTACCAATCGCACCTCATATATATATATATATATATATATATATATATATATATATATATATATACTAGCAGTATAGCCCGGCATTGCTTGCTTGTAATGAAGTAATGAAAGCTTTAAAACTAATCCATGGTCCTGGAGCTCAGACTCTTTGGACGTTGGCACGAAAGACTAAAAAGCAATAGTTGTTTCCAGTTAAAGCAAAACCGTAGATTGAAAATATATTGCTGGTCAATATATTTTAGTCACGCTATAAAATACATGCTATTTAAAATATATTGGTCAATATACTGGTCGATATATATTGGTCAAGATAAAAAACACATTTGTTATATAAATTGTTAAATGTATAAGTCACGTGCTTGTCGGTAGGCATTGGTCAATATATAGATCACATACTTGTCGAAATATATATGTTAATATATAAGTAAAATATATATATATATATATATATATATATATATATCGAAATATATATCGAAATATATAAGTAAAATATATATGTTAATATATCAGTAAAATATATATGTTAATATATAAGTAAAATACGGGTCAATTTATATTGGTTAAGATATACAAAACATACTAATAGATAATTATAGATTAAGGTGTATGCTTATCGATATATACTAGTGAAGATATAAAACACATACTTATCAATATATACATTGGTTAAGATATCAGTCATACGCTGGTCGATATATATTGGCCAAGATAAAAAATATATCATATTCTTGTCGATATAAACTGGTTATTGCATGAGTTACATGTTTGTTGGTTAGTATTGTTTAATACATAAAACTCATTCATGTAGAAATATATTTATAATATATAAGTCAAATGCTGCGCAATATATATTGGTCAATATGTAAAACACATACGTTTCGATATATATTGTTTAATGCATAAGTCACATGCTGGTCGATATGTAATGTCAAGATATAAAACATATTTATTGTTATATAACACATCATTCAATAAATCCCGGGCCTAACTAATAAAACAACAAAAATTTTAGGCAAAATGTTCTCATCTTCGTTGATATAATATAGGCAACGTTTCGACCAAGTACCATCTGGTCATCATCATCGGCTGATGTGAATTATCTCGTTGATTATTGGGAAATATCCTGTGAAATCAAATATTGTTATTCCAAGTTGGAATTTGGTTCGCTACTACTAAGTCCAAAGATCGAACGCATGACCACTAGATGATGCTGACACATGTATAACCAAGTACTATACCCACTACGCCACCGTCCCGAAGGACTTTAGTGGTGTATTTTTGGAGCCTTTTATATTCAGTGTCAGATGGATTTTGACAACTTGATTGTTTTAGTGGGTGCGTACCACTTAATAATAATTGTCATAATTTGTATTTATTTCTGAGATGAGTAATTTTCAATAATATTAGAATTATTTTGAACTTTTCTTCTCATCTTGGTTAATATAGGTGTTATAATAGACACAACGTTTAATAATTTCTACACTCATACCAGGTAGCTCATGAAAAACGTTATTGTGGGGTCGTGATGTTTTTTGCCCTTTCCTGAAGATGGACTTCTTCTTCTTCTTCTTCTTCTTCTTCTTCTTCTTCTTCTATGTGCCCTGACCTTTCAGGGCGTAGGCTATCATGGTTCTCCACGTCTCCCTATCCCTTGTGGCTCCTAGTATGTTTGTTCCCGTTACTCCTGTCAACCCCCGTTTCGTCAACCACCTGATCAGGCTCTGCAAATATGTTATCCGCTGTCTTCCTCTGTCTCTCTTTCCTTCTATCTGGCCAGTCAGTATCAGGTTCTCCAAGCTCTCCTTCCTCATCGCGTGTCCCAGGAACTTCAGTTGTCTCTTCCTGATGCTCAGTATTAATTTCCTTTTTTGTTGCCATTCTTTCCAACACCTCATCGTTGCTTGCATACTCAGTCCATGATATCCGCAGCATCCTTCTGTAGAACCACATTCAGTCAGTTAAGTGCCATACGTGAAACACGTTTGGGCGATCATGTCTCGAAAGAGACATGACTGACTGGGCAGAAGATTATCCCGCAGTAGGTTGCCATTGCTTTCTGCGGTAGACTGGTTGCCGACAAAGGCTATAGAACCCAATCTGTCCTGTTATTTGACTCATAGCTAGAGGGGAAAGAGATGTATTATAGTATTAAGTAATTAGTGGGGGATCAGTTTATTACTTCATAACAGTAGAAAACCGATCCCCCACTTTATGATCAGCAAAAGCCTTAATCATGATTCCAACTATTATATTCAGTCAGTTAAGTGCCATATGTGATACATGTTTTAGGCGATCATGTCTCGAAAGAGACATGACTGGGCAGAAGATTATCCCGCGGTAGGTTGCTATTGCTTTCTGCGGTAGACTGGTGAATTATATTATTCTATTAATAAGTAGTAATCAGTGGGGGATCAGTTTATTACTTCATGACAATAGAAAACCGATCACCCACTTTATGCCCAGTAGAAGCCTTAATCATGTTTCTGTTATATTCAGTCAGTCAGTTAAGTGCTATACGTGATACACGCTTGGGCGATCATGTCTCGAAAGAGACATGACTGACTGGGCAGAAGATTATCCCGCAGTAGGTTGCCATTGCTTTCTGCGGTAGACTGGTTGCCGACCAAGGCTATAGAACCCAATCTGTCCTGCTATTTAACCCATAACTGGAAGGAAGAGACGGATTAATACCTTTCCCAAGGGTATTTGCGCGTAAGTGAATACAATGGATTCAACTGGAATTCGAACTCGGCTCTCCAATTTCTTGTTCCTGGCCGATATCCACTGGAAACTGATTGGCTCTCTTGATGTGTAATTAAAGTTCAGTGCTGCTTCGTCGAAAGTAGGGAAGGAAAAAAGAATAAATTTAATAAGACTTGAAGAAAATCAAAAAATTGTCTCCCCGCAGGCCGTAGAAAGGTAGTCGAATGTTTGAGATCTCTTCTCTGAATTTTGTGTTAAAAAATTAGTAACTTTACTTATAAATTTTGAATTTACATGATTTTCGTAGCAGTTTCATTATTATAGTTTCATTTTTATAGTTTATATTTTAAATGAACGTTGACCTTAGTCATCAATTCACCTTTGTATATAATGCAACCTGTTTCTGGAGAGTTTTAAGCAGGAAACTCTTCACAACTACTTGTGAGCAACGCTGACAAAAGATGGCACTGAAAAAAGATCGCCGCTGCTGCAGTAGCGATAGCCAGATTGGAAAGATAGACTAAACTATCGCCCGGTTCACGCTCCACCCACATCTATTGAACAGGTGAAGAGGCTCATCCCTTGTTTCCTGTTTAGGATGCGGTTTCCGGTTTTCTCTTTTCCAATCTCTTCAATCTTATGTAGCCCCCTGCACATCAGTGGCGTTACCGCCTTGCTCGGGGTGATATGATTAAAGAAAACAAAACAAAAAAAAACAAAAAAAACAAAAAGGAGAAACGACATCAGCTTCCGTACTCTACAAATCGCTGGTCATAGCCATTCTCCTTGACGAGTGTCAGACTTGGGCAGATAAAAGGATTCGGGCGTTCAAGATTAACCGATTGAGAACGGTCTTGTGCATCTTCTACTGGGAGTGCAATACCAATGACTATGTACAGTGGAAGGTCATACGTTTTCGTGGGCCGACAGGAATCTCTTCTACTATTAAACATCGGTAGATGTAATGGTTTGGCCCCTTAGATTCTGAAAGACCATCATGCCAGGTGCTGATGACGGCGGGTACAAAAAGGATCGGCAAGGCAAAAGCCAGCCAGCCAATATGAATGAGTCATCGTCTTGCGGCCTTTGGCTGAGATAGAAACCACTACACCCTTCAAGTATTCCCTGTGCATTTGGAACCCTGGCGCAGTTTGCAGCGAAATTCATAATCTTGTCAAATAGCTGAATACTTGACGCTTCGCCAGGGCTACCAAGAGTGTTTTTATTGTGACACCAACACTAGATGGGTTGCCTCCAGGCCCCATCCTGTTATTTAACCCATAACTGGAGGGAAGTGACAGATTAATACCTTTCCCAAGGGTACTAGTACTGAAGCGAATGCAGGGTACTCAACAGGAATTTGAACTCGGCTCACCGATTTCTCTTTCCAAGGCGATATCCACTGCACCACAACGCACACCCGTCACTGAACGCTTATAGCGCCTGATATTCCCAAGTGGTCACCCATCTAAGTACTGACCAGGCTCAACGTTGCTTAACTTCGGTGATCGAGCGAGAACCGGTGTATTCACCGTGATATGCCGTGATACTTAGCAATGAGAAGACGTACATGAAAATGTTAAAACACCTCTGAGCCACTGCCAACCGATCATCCTGTGGACGGCTGTCTGTTTCTAATGCACTTAATTTCCAGGACGATTGAAGAAGTCAAAGGACTGATGATCATAATAATGTGTATAATTTACAACTTAGAACCTTGACAAACGATATTTCGAAAATTGTACGTACTTAAAGTAAAGAGAATTATAATCACAACTGTTGAATGCTTCGTCTATTTTTTTTATTTATGTTTTCATTGTTTTGAATATATTTTTACGGTTACATTAATTTACCACCTTCTTCTTCTTCTTCTTCTTCTTCTGTGTACCCTGTCCCTTCAGGGCGTAAGCGATCATGGTTCTCCACGTCTCCCTATCCCTTGTGGCTTTTAGTATGTTTGCTCCTGTTACACCTCGCAACCCCCGTTCGGTCATCCACCTGATCAGGCCCTGCAAATATGCTATCCCCTGCCTTCCTTTGTTTCTCTTTCCTTCTATCTGGCCAGTCAGTATCAGGTTCTCCAAGCTATTTTTGTCACTCTCCGCCGCTACCTTCTGTAGGAGGTCTTATCGTTTCCTTTCCGTGTCTGCAACACCAAATTCTGCAAATTGTGTGGTTTCAATTTTTCAAGGACTGTTAACCTGATTGTATTAGAATCAATAATCTAAATTCTTTTAACTAGACTTTTATCGAAGCCTTTAAAAAGCAGTCTACGCTGAATATACCATCGGCTAAGAACTGTGAACATTTTCTTACTCTTTTTTTAATCTGTTATATCCCAGGAAGGCATAACAGGGAAAAGAATAGTGCAAGAATAATACTTAACACTGAAGATAGATTAGAAGAGATTTATTATACCACAGTACAATAAACCAATAGACGTACAAGAACACTCAACGATTAGTAACAGGAATAACGATCGAGTAAAAAATGTCTAGTGACGTATGCTTCCGTCTATTGACGTATGCTTCCGTCTAGTGACGAATGCGTCTGTCTAGTGACGTATACTTCCGTCTAGTGATGTATACTTCCGTCTAGTGACGTATGCTTCCGTCTAGTGACGAATGCGTCTGTCTAGTGACGTATGCTTCCGTCTAGTGACGTATGCTTCCGTCTAGTGACGAATTCGCCCGTCTAGTGACGTATGCTTCCATCTACAGACGTATGCTTCCGTCTATTGACGTATGCTTCAGTCTAGTGACGAATGCGTCTGTCAAGTGACGTATGCTTCCGTCTAGTGACGAATGCATCCGTCTAGTGACGTATGCTTCCGTTTAGATACGTATGCTTCCGTCTAGTGACGAATGCGTCTGTCTAGTGACGTATGCTTCCGTCTAGTGACGTATGCTTCTGTCTAGTGACGTATGAATATTTATTCGCCTTCCTACTTGTTATGTTGCATGTAACAGAATTATTGTGCAATAAATACAAACAACGGAATTGTAGTAAATTGGTATATTACCAGGAAGGATAGTATTTACAAAAGAGGTCATTAGTAGAATACAGGAACAAGGGTTTAGTAGAACGTATTGTCATGAGACGTAAAAGTCTGACTAATAGCACACTTCCGGTTCACTACCGGAAATACTCGACTGACTTGTTACTCGGCTGACTTCCGGGGTCTTCTCTCGAGGTATCATCACTACTACTTTATGTAGTTCTTGGAAAAGTCCATTATTGTAGACAAAGGTGGAGAGCGCTCCAACACTACTCAAGGCAAAATGCGGAACAATGTCTTTTTAAAGTGGAATCCCCCGGGGCATATAGAACGGCCAAATATTTCTGTCTAATTTACCCCAGTCGTGACTCCACCCTTCGGCGTAGTCACGACTGGGTTAAAGCTCTCCGCTCGAAGGCAGAAGGCTTGACAGTGCACAAAGCCGTCAACTGCGAGTGTTGCCCGTCTAGTGACGTTTATTTAATAAATTTTACATTTATTTATGGCACAAGGCCAAAAAGGGAGAGGGAAGAAAACTTCGGAAGGACTTCCATTATCTATCTTATACCTAGCTAATCCGATCCACGACCCAAACATACGTTACAATTTTTCGCAATCACCACAAGAATTTATCCATCAACACTCAAACTTCCATGTACCAAAATACCGCAAAGCATTCCGGGGACCTAAAAACGCCCCAAATGTACATAAAAATTACATTTTTTTAAAATAAATACAAAAATATATATAAAACTTTGACATTGCCCGTCTAGTGACGAATGCTGTATTTGCCAACCTTCCCACGCAAGGCTAGATGTGACACAAGGTCTATTTATTGTGGGTCTTCCCGGCCATATAGCCAGGCCAAAAAATGTCTGTCTATTATTCCCCAGTCGTCATTCTACCCTTCAGCGGAACCACGACTGGGTTAGTGCTCTCTGCTCGGAAGCAGAGAGCGCTCTCTATCCGAAGGCAGAGAGCTGACAGTGTCATAGCGTCGTCAGTCTAGTGACGAATGCTAACGTATAGCCCACAGTCACATAGACATTACGGAAAATGTAAAAAGTCTGGGAATAAAGAACAAGGAGGAATGAGAAAAAGACAAAAGATGAACGGAATTCAAGAAGATAAATGATAGAAATTGACGTTATATTTATATTTTCAAGGATTGTAGATATCAGGGAAGCAAATAGGCCAAAAAAAGATTCCACCAGTGGGAAGTGCAAGAAAAGAAAATCTTTTGGAGTAGAAGTGGCAGGTGCATTTAGCTATTTCAATATTAAAAAGAGAACAGTAAAATGTAGCAGATAATGTCCTGGGATTAACAGTAAGAGGACGAACATTGCTTAAAGCTACAAAAAAGCTTTAGCTCTGGAGCTTGCACAAAAAGCCAGCATGCCAAACCTTGTCAAATGCTTCGACATTCTCATTAAGAGATATACATATATACATATATACATATATACATTCAATCATGGTCGTTAGCACATCAGCGATATACCTGGCAAAACGGAAGCCATTTTGTTTGTCAAAGAGAAGGTTGTGAAATGTAAGATGTCTCTCTATTTTAACATTGTTAATAGTCTCAAGTACCATTTTTTATCATTTTACCCCAAGCAAGGCGGTACCGCTACTGATGTGCGGGGTGCTACATAAAAGAGTTAAAGTTTTAGACAGGAGGAGAATAAAGAGAAAGACGAACCAGCTACTGGGGGAGAAAGAGAAAAGGTACGAGAAGGATATGAACACAGGAACGAAGACATTTACGAAGGTAAAGATCAAGATACACGGGGTGATATGGAAAGAGCTAGAGTTAAGTGGATAAGAGATGGGAATTGACTTTGCATTTAAATTCTTGGAGGTTGTAGCCATCAGGAAGGCAAGGATATGGAAGGGAGTTCCGCAGGCGGGAAGCACGAGAAAAGAAGTTGCTGGGGTAGAATTGTAGCCTGCATTTGGTTGATCTAACTGTAAAAGGGTGGGACCTTGATGCCAGTCTGTTTGCCCGTGTAAATCCTTGTGGAGGAGGCACCAGTGAGCTAAGTTCGATGTAGAAAAAAGCAAAGGTTGTTTACACGAATTAGCTTCATTGGATAGTATACCGGGGGACGGCCGCACGCCGACAAGCAAACAAAAATGCGGGCACGTGGCCCAAGCAGGCGGGCAATTGGCCCAGGCAGACAGGCTGGTGATTCTCTGTGGCGCGCGTTCGGCTGGGAAAGAGGTTAATAAAGAGATAATTAGAAGATTCAGAGGTTTCCCAAGAGTTCTTAAAAACAGGAACTACAGAGGAGGACTTCCAATAAGTAGGAAAGCAGAAAGAAGTGAAGCATTAGTTATAGAGAATAACTGGAATTCCATCAATTCTGCTTGCCTTATGCCGGTATAATGTATAATGTTCAAGCAACTTAGATAGATAGATAGATAGATAGATAGATAGATAGATAGATAGATATGAACAGACTGAGATAGATAGATAGATAGATAGATAGATAGATAGATAGATAGATAGATAGATATTGAATATCTCAGATAGATAGATAGATAGATAGATAGATAGATAGATAGATAGATAGATAGATATCTTGAATATCTCAGATAGATAGATAGATAGATAGATAGATAGATAGATAGATAATGAATATACTGATAGATAGATAGATAGATAGATAGATAGATAGATAGATATTGAATATCTCAGATAGATAGATAGATAGATAGATAGATAGATAGATAGATAGATATGAATAGACTGAGATAGATAGATAGATAGATAGATAGATAGATAGATAGATAGATAGATAGATATTGAATATCTCAGATAGATAGATAGATATTGAATATCTCAGATAGATAGATAGATAGATAGATAGATAGATAGATAGATAGATAGATAGATAGATAGATAGAATATCTCAGATAGATAGATAGATAGATAGATAGATAGATAGATAGATCGATAGATAGATATGAATAGACTGAGATAGATAGATAGATAGATAGATAGATAGATAGATAGATAGATAGATAGATATTTTATTCTGGTGATGAGAAACAAACTGTGTCAAATGGCGTATAAACAATCGTCAACGGTCATCAAGCACAACGGAAGAGTCTGCAGTCCATAGCTATGCGTGCAGCAATGTCGCGCGCACACACACACACACACACCCCCCCACACACACACACACACATATATATATATATATATATATATATATATATATATATATATATATATAAAGGATCTTTGATTATTACAATGGATAATACATATTTCACCGCTTTAATGTTCTTAACGCGGCTCGTCAGATCCAAATGGTACAATAGGCAATCGAAATATCACCCTCACCAAAAAAATTTCTTCTCTTTTATTTAATTCTGCGTAGACGCCCACATGCCCATATTAGGACAGACATTTGTGACGGTTATATACGAAAAGGTTCTCGTTCATTCGAAAAAGAACCCCAGAGAAAGGGGAAGGCGAGGATACAGGAGGGTTGACGATTGATTAGTGCAAGGAAGAGAGAAAGTTGAAGAAAGGAAAGAAAACATGGGGAAAAATAATTGACAAAATAACTGAATTTTTTTTTCAAGAATGAACGAAAACCTTTAAGTATTTGTAATAATATTCATAATACATAGGTATAATAAAACAGCAAAAAATTAAAAACAATAAAAAAAAACAATAAAAAAATTAAAAAATCCAGACTAGGCATTATTATTTCATCTTTATTTTAAATAAATTACAATAAATTACTGGTCATATTGTAATTTACATTAGCATATATGACTTTTGCTTTACTGTAACTGATGATATGCAGTAGAATCGGTATATTTTAAATTTAAGATGATATCTCATATCGTTTTCCTAAGAATGAATACTAATGTAATAGACGTTTTTTTTTTATATATGAAATTTACGGCAAGAAATTTCAATTTAAATTCTTTTCTATATCATTTTAATTTTTATCTCTTTCTTTTTAATATCCCCCCCACCTTATGTTTGTCTTTCTAACGTTTCATTTTTTGACTTCCAAGGCGCATCTCTCATCGGGGAAGAACTGTAATGTAAATTAAATGGTGAAAACGGTCTATGTTTGGTGATATAATGTTTAAATGAGGGCGGGGTTGGGAGCTTATTTCAATTTTGTCGGCCGCATCGTAGCCTTAGAGATATGGGTTAGGAGGGGTAGCTTACTTTAAGACAGGTTTCTTATTTATTTTGTCTGGGGAGTTCTTATATGGGGGTTTATGCTTTTCTTAAGGAAGGGTAGACATTTTATTTATTTTACTGCTACCCAAGTGTTGTGGAAGTTGGACGTCCGTTCGTGGTTAGAAGGGTGTGGGGTAGCTTCGTTTCGAACGGGTCGCTTTTTTGTTTAGTTTGAGTATCTCATATTGGGATATATTGGGATATATGGTCCTTTTTGCTTTACCTTATGCAGGGTGGATAGTTTAATTTACCATCATTTACAAGTGGGGTGTGGGATCTATTTTCTTTTATTGTTATTTCTACGGTCTTTGTTCTTTGTATTTAGAGGGTCGATTATGTGCAGTTATGACAATTTATATATGTATATGCGTCGGTATGCATAGATTTGTTATCTCTTTATTGTTTCATTTGTTATTACTATTCTCCGGTTTCCTTTTTTTTTTTAATCATTTCACCCCGAGCAAGGCGGAAACGCCACTGATGTGCAGGGGGCTACATAAATGTAAAAAGGTTAATTAGAAAAGAGTGAGGAGTACAAACTAGTTAGAAAGGAACAATAGAAAGCTGAGATAGCAGGTGCGATGACAGATACATAGGTGGAGAGAAAGGGAAGGTTATACAGGGGTGGGGAGAGAGCTAGAGTCCAGTGGTTAGTAGATAAGTATTGACTTTGCATTTAAATTTCTGGAGGTTGTAGCCGTCAGGAAAGCAAGAATACGGGAGCAAGTTCCACAGGCGGGAAGTGCGAGAAAAGAAGCTGCAGGAGTAGACTCTATTATTAGTATTACTCGTATCTTAGATAATATTTAGGATCGTAATTTAATAGGGTAGTTTAAGAAATTATATTTTCGAGTGAAAGCTATTATTTTAACTATAGTCAGACTGCATTACGACTAGGGGTATAATGTACACTAGGATATTTGATTTACTTTCATCATAAAGATTCCCTATAGTTGACTTTAATTTATGGGTATAAATTCCTGGTCACGTTTCTTTTCTCCTGTTTCCCTAATTATATTTTTAATTTTGATATTTTCAATTGTTTTAAAATTATTTTAAATTACATTAGGATATTTGATTTACTTTCATCATAAAGATTCCCTATAGTTGACTTTAATTTATGGGTATAAATTCCTGGTCACGTTTCTTTTCTCCTGTTTCCCTAATTATATTTTTAATTTTGATATTTTCAATTGTTTTAAAATTATTTTAAATTACATTAGGATATTTGATTTACTTTCATCATAAAGATTCCCTATAGTTGACTTTAATTTATGGGTATAAATTCCTGGTCACGTTTCTTTTCTCCTGTTTCCCTAATTATATTTTTAATTTTGACATTTTCAATTGTTTTACAATTATTTTAAATTAGAATTAATTTTTAAGTTTATAGTAAGAGCAATTATGTTTTCAAATTGTATTAAGATTATGATAAAAGATTTTTTTCCGTACCGTAAATGTATCCCAGTATATTTGAAATTAAATTTCATAGTAAAATTTTTCCGGTTTTTCTATGAGAACAGGTAGAGGTTTTGAGACGCTATCAGGAGAAATGGCGTCAACATTTATTTCTTGTGATACGGTATTTCCTGTGATGGTATCTCTTTGTCCCTTCCTTATTGTAGCTCTTGGTCCCTTCCCTTTTCGATTCTCGCTTTCCATTCCGATTTTATCTGCTTCCCCCCTTTTTCTTTTTCTTTTGTCTGGTTCCCCCCCGTTTTCTTTCTTTTTTTTTCAACTTTCTCTCTCCCTTGCACTAATCAATCGTCAACCCTCATATATCCTCGCCTTCCCCTTTCTTGGGGGCAATTTTTCGAATGAGCGAGAACCTTTTCGTATATAACCGTCACAAATGTCTGTCTTAATATGGATATGTGGGCGTCTACGCAGAATTAAATAAAAGAGAAGAATTTTTTTTTTGGGGGGGGGGGGTAATATTCGATTGCCTACTGTTGTACCATTTGGATCTGACGATCAGCGTTAAGAACATCAAAGCGGTGAAATATGTATTATCCATAGTAATAATCGAAAATCCTTTATAAAATATTACTCTGTTAAATTAAATAAATGAATTTAACATTGAGTTCCCTAGAGTTCGTCTCTTTTGGAATTTACCCGGATTACATACCAAGTGTACTATGTTATATATATATATATATATATATATATATATATATATATATATATATGAACTATGATCATTTCACCCCAAGCAAGGTAAAATGTCACTAGGGCTATAGTGAGAGAATAAAAACGAAACATGGGATGTCCAAGAAAAATTGACGTTGCATTTAAAATTTTGGAGATTGTAGCTATCAGGGAAGCATGCAGAATAAAGAGATTTCGACTAACAAGTGCGAGAAAAGAAACTGTTAGTATAGAAGAGATGGTTAAATTTAACTATTTCGATGGCAAAACGGTGGGATTTGTATTCCAATCTAGTAGCACGAGTAAATACATAAGGTCGAGGGAGTCGGGGTAAAAGCTGATCAGAGCAGTTGCCATGAATATACTTGTAGAAAAGACAGAGGGAAGCCACATAATCTAGATCACCTCGGTGAGTAAGTGACGGATTTCGAGATGCCAAGTCAAGATCGATTACATTGCAGCCCGTTTGCTGGATTCTGACGAGAACCTCGAGATGAATAGCAGGAGCACCCGATCAGATATGGCAATAGTATTCAATACACGGACGAATGGTAGATTTATAAATGTGCAAGATGGATTCTGACGAGAACCTCGAGATGAATAGCAGGAGCACCCGATCAGATATGGCAATAGTATTCAATACACGGACGAATGGTAGATTTATAAATGTGCAAGATGGATTCTGACGAGAACCTCGAGATGAATAGCAGGAGCAGCCGATCAGATATGGCAATAGTATTCAATGCACGGACGAATGGTAGATTTATAAATGTGCAAGATGGATTATGACGAGAAGAACTTCCTGGCCCGATACATTAACTCAATCTTTTTAGCAGTAGATGCAGCTAATGTTTCGATGTAGTCATTTCATTTGAGATCATTAGAGAGAGTAAGACCAAGAAGGCGAAGTGTGTTGCTGTCAAAGAGACGAGCGTCATCGATTCTGATGACAGACAAGAACGTCTCTCTATGGTGGTTAAAGGAGAGCAGTTTAGTTTTGGAAGCATCAAAATTTACGAACCAATTCCTACCCCATTCAATCACAGAATGTAGGGCCTTTTGAAGGTCAGCAACAAGGTTTACTCTGTCAACCTTGGTAGATTTCTTCTTCAAACGGGCGTGAATAGCGGTGTTATTTGTATAGATGACTACTTGGGAACTGATTACATCACGAATATCACTGATAAAGAATAGAAAAAGCGTAAGACCTGGGACAGAACATTAGTGGGCGCCTGCATTTGTATGAAAGCCTCTGAAAGCTTGCCCATTTAAAAAAAATAATTTCACGATTTGATAGGAACGATTATATTAAATAAAAAATCTATCTATCTATCTCAGTCTTTTCATATCTATATATCTATTTCAGTCTTTTCATATCTATCTATCTAAGTTGTTTGAACATTATTTTTGATCGATACTCGCATTTAAGTAGATATTCTGTTTATAATCAAGCAGTATTATATATTCATTTCTACCGGCCTGATTATTTACGGTAGATTTTTGTTACGAAAATGTATGTCATTCGGCAGGATTCGAACCTGCAACCCCTATCCACAGAGGGAAAGCCACCATGTGATGTGGCGAGTCTTAGACCTCTCAATCACGAATGACGATCAGTCTAAGGAAAGCCAAATTAAGCCTATAACACAAGTTTCCAATTCATCTTAATAAGCATCTCTGCTCTGAAATGTATCGTAATGTCAACAAATGTAAACATGTTACAGAAATTAACGAAGATTAACGACACTGGTTATAAATAAACGACAATTTGAAATGATTTGTTTGAACATTTTTTTTTTGATCGATACTCGTATTTGAGTAGATATTCTGTTTATAATCAAACAGTATATAAAAATGTTACGGAAATTAACGAAGATTAACGAAACTGGTTATAAACAATCGACAATTTGAAATGATTTGTTTGAACATTTTTTTTTTGATCGATACTCGTATTTAAGTAGATATTCTGTTTATAATCAAACAGTATATAAAAATGTTACCGAAATTAACGAAGATTAACGAAACTGGTTATAAATAAACGACAATTTGAAATGATTTGTTTGAAAATTTTTTTGATCGATACTCGTATTTAAGTAGATATTCTGTTTATGATCAGTATTATATATTTATTTCTACAGGCCAGAAATAAATATATAATGCTGTTTGATTATAAACAGAATAACTATTTAAATACGAGTATCGATAAAAAATTATGCTCAAATAAATCATTTCAAATTGTCACTTGTTTATAACCAGCTTCGTTAATTTCCATAATATATATATATATATATATATATTTTTTTTTTTTTTTTTTTTTTTTAATCATATCACCCCGAGCAAGGCAGTAACGCCACTGATGCGCAGGGGGCTACGTAAGGGTAAAAAGAATGGAAAAGAGAAAGCCGAAAACCGCATCCTAAACAGGAAACAAGGGATGAGCCTCTTCACCTGTTCAATAGATGTGGGTGGAGTGTGAACCGGGCGATAGTTTAGTCTATCTACTCCAATTGAAAAAAAAAATAAAATAATAAAGGAAAAGAGTGAAAAGATTGGAAAAGAGAAAACCGGAAACCGCATCCTAAACAGGAAACAAGGGATGAGCCTCTTCACCTGTTCAATAGATGTGGGTGGAGTGTGAACCGGGCGATAGTTTAGTCTATCTACTCCAATTGAAAAAAAAAATAAAATAATAAAGGAAAAGAGTGAAAAGATTGGAAAAGAGAAAACCGGAAACCGCATCCTAAACAGGAAACAAGGGATGAGCCTCTTCACCTGTTCAATAGATGTGGGTGGAGTGTGAACCGGGCGATAGTTTAGTCTATCTACTCCAATTGAAAAAAAAAATAAAATAATAAAGGAAAAGAGTGAAAAGATTGGAAAAGAGAAAACCGGAAACCGCATCCTAAACAGTAAACAAGGGATGAGCCTCTTCACCTGTTCAATAGATGTGGGTGGAGTGTGAACCGGGCGATAGTTTAGTCTATCTACTCCAATTGAAAAAAAAAATAAAATAATAAAGGAAAAGAGTGAAAAGATTGGAAAAGAGAAAACCGGAAACCGCATCCTAAACAGTAAACAAGGGATGAGCCTCTTCACCTGTTCAATAGATGTGGGTGGAGTGTGAACCGGGCGATAGTTTAGTCTATCTACTCCAATTGAAAAAAAAAAATAAAATAATAAAGGAAAAGAGTGAAAAGATTGGAAAAGAGAAAACCGGAAACCGCATCCTAAACAGGAAACAAGGGATGAGCCTCTTCACCTGTTCAATAGATGTGGGTGGAGTGTGAACCGGGCGATAGTTTAGTCTATCTACTCCAATTAACATATATATATATATATATAGTCTACTACATTATGCTAGATGACTAATTAACATACAAGATTGTTTCGACGAATGGTTTCTCCTCGCCAGAAAAATCTTGACGGTGGAACAAGCTTAGTTGCCGATGAACATACGGCAGATATTACTAATATATCAAACATTGAATTCATCTCTAACTATGAGAAAAGTTTTTTAATTATAATTTTTGTTTTTTACGATATAATTGTTCGTCAGATTTTCTGTTGTTGTTTTCGAAATAAATATTTTTCTGTTATTGCTACGTGTTATAACTTCACGGAAATAGGAGAGATTTTCTGCCTAAACGTGAAAACGAATAATATTTTATCTATATAGTGTATTTTCAAAAAGAGTTTTTCTAATAGTAGTTCTTGTTCCTACTCAAAATAAATGTTTAAGCCTCGTATCAAATTCTATATGCAAGCCATTATTAACAATTTTTCCTGCTTTAGAACGGTTTTCTCAATTTTTTTTACGTTCCTATGCCTTATAAACAAGTTATTTGCGAATGTTCTTAACATAAAGAATATTTTTCATTTTTTTTTTCCTTGGCAAAACTGTTTTTTATGATGTCGCCCGAGGACAAAGTTTTTGCTAAGTACATTTAGATAACTGACGAATGTCATGTTTTTCAGTTTCACATAATTACAATCTGTGAAACAGTTCATGTGAAATAATCGAAACATGCTTATAAAGTGTGAGGAAATTGAGGTCTTTAGCCTTATCTTGACTTAACTGTGATTTAATGAAAGGAGAGCACAAGAAATTTATCAGAAAATATGTTTGAAACAGACCGTAAAAGCGGGCGAGAAAGAAAAGTCGAATAATTCGAAATCACGATGACCTTTTTAAATGGCGATAAAGATGAACACGTCTGCTTACGTATTTCTAATTTCCTCTTCTATTTTTGATCGTTTTCTTTTAATTT
This sequence comes from Ascarosepion bandense, assembly GCA_037127315.1. Classification (NCBI taxonomy): domain Eukaryota; kingdom Metazoa; phylum Mollusca; class Cephalopoda; order Sepiida; family Sepiidae; genus Ascarosepion; species Ascarosepion bandense. The sequence goes on from JBBBDQ010002321.1 coordinate 288,522, forward strand.
TATTTCTGACCTCCTTTTAATTAAACTAGACAAAGTGCTAAAGATAAGGGAGATTGAGTGAATTATTAATTCATTTTATTCCATATTTAGAGTCAATCTTTGTCAGTATAAAAACTGTACCTGCTAAACGTATTGGCCTTACACTCTCGGCGGACCTCAAATGGAATGACTATATTGAATCCATTGCCAAATCTGCTATGAAAGTGGGCTTCCTGTGCAGGGCCCGGAAATTTTTCCCACCTGAATCTATTCTGCACATATACAAATCTACCATCCGCCCGTGTATTGAATATTGCTGCCATATCTGGTCGGGTACCCCTGCTGCTCTCCTTGGGCTTCTTGACAAAATACAAAGGAGGATCTGTAACGTGGTTGATACTGACTTGGCAGACCGGCTTCAGCCGCTCTCTCACCGGCGTGATGTGGCTTCCCTGTGCCTCTTCTACAAGTACTTTCATGGCTTCTGCTCCGATGAGCTTAGATCACTGGTGCCGCCTAAGCACGAATTTACACGAGATACTAGATTAGCAACTAGGTCCCACCCTTTTACAGTTAAACAAATAAGATGTAACCGTAAATTCTACCCCAACCGCTTCTTTTCTCGCGCTTCCCGTCTGTGAAACTCCCTTCCACAAGTCTGCTTTCCCGACAGTTACAATCTCCAGGTGTTTAAATGTAGGGTCAATAGACACCTCCTATCACACTAACTCCCAACTATTCTCACAACACTCTCATCTACCCAACCCTCATTCTCGGTATCCTTACCCGCCTATCACCCACCCTCTGTCATTTCCTATATTTAATCAGCCTTTCTCCACTCTACGTAGCCCCCTGCGCAGTAGTGGCAGTGACATGCCTTGCTCGGAGTGAAACGCTTATAAAAAAAAAAAGAGCATTTGCATTTCTCTCAATATATTTTATATGACAGATTCAGAAAGGAAAGCGAGAAGAACGGACTAATTGTTAAAGGTAAGATGTTAGAATATATGGTCGTGTATATGAGTATAACCCAAGGGGTCATTCCTGCCAGATTCAATAAGAGCGAGTCCTGAAGTTTCTCGGATTTCATCCAAATTTTCACCAGTTTTTAACATTAATCATACTTCCTCATGACAAACAAATTTTACTTTGAAGTTTCTGAAGATATCGAAAATTTTCAAACATTGAATTTTCTTGTTTATGTAAACCTCTCACTGAAAGCATCTTTCATTTCGTGCCCGTAAAACTTTTTTCTTTCATCACAACCATTTACGATCTCTCTCAAATTCGATCAACTAATTACACTCTCCTGTCAGTCAGTTAAGTGCCATACGTGATACACGCTTGGGCGATCATGTCTCGAAAGAGACATAACTGACTGAGCAGATGATTATCCGGCAGTAGGTTGCGGTAGACTGGTTGCCAGCCAAGGCTACAGAACCCAATCTGTCCTGTTGTTTAACCCATAACTGGAGCGAAGAGACGGATTAATACCTTTTCCAAGGGTATTTGTGCGTAAGCGAAAACAAGGAATTCAACTGGAATTCGAACTCTGCTCCCCGATTTCTCGTTCCGAGTTGATATCCACTGCATTACAACGCACATTCGCAACTCTCCCGTCACTTGTAGTAAAAATACCAACACTTTTTTAATGCGCACAAACCGTGATTTACAGTTAAAATCCTGGAATTCAATTGAATGAACTTACAAGTAATGCATCACATTTTCTCCCGTCATGCAATGTGTATTAGAAATTTCACCAAAAAAAAAAAAAAAAAAAAAAATGAAATTTTCAGGATCTACTTCTCTGATAAATGTTAATAAATGATGAACATTCGGATGAAAACTGCGAGTTACGAATTTGGAATATCAAAATCAAGCTGGTACAAAAGTTAATTTTTTCAATTTTAAATTGCTCACATGTTCTTTTTAATTAATCCGGTTACCAAAGTTTAAGACAACTTTCCCTCTCTCCCTTCCTCCACTCCCCCCTCTCTCTCTCCCTATATATATATATATAGTACTTGTTGTTACAATGATTTATAAATTCAACGACCTGTCCAAAACTAAGTTACCACACACCCACGGACGACTAGATCATTCTAAACTGCCACCTCACATTTATTTACATCATTATCATTAACATCGGCGCCACTCCCATCACACTTTGACAACGGTAAAATAAACAAAAAATACCTACCCTTCCTTAAAAAACCCATAAATCCCAATAGAAGAACTACCCAGACAAAATAAATAAGGAACCTGTCTTAAACGAAGCTACCCTCTCCTAACCCATATCTCTAAGGCTACAATACGCCCGACAAAATTAGAATAAGCTCCTAACCCCACATTCACTTAAACATCATATCACCATAAATAAACCGTTTTCACCATTTAATTTTCAATATCAACTTTTCACCCGATGAGAAGCGCGCATAGCAGCTTCGAAAACGCAAAATTTTTTGTAGTGATACTATCAATTTATAAACCGTTGTAACAACTAGTACGATATAACGCTCTACGTTTGCATCGAGCACTATTTATAAAAGTAAATGCATGAACAGCAGTTAAAAAAAACCTACGAGTTCCACAACTTTGTTACAATATATATATATATATATATATATGGCCATTCAACATCTTTGAATTAATCCTTTTTTAATATATATATATATATATATATATATATATATATATATATATATATATATATTAACATGCCCTGTGGACATAGAAGAATCCAAAGGAGTATGCTTTACATATAATGGTAGGATAACTCTCTACGAGGGCTCTAAACATATATGCATATAAATACATATAGAGCAAATATAAGAAAAATTAAGACAGACGCGTTATTTCATGGTAATTCGGAAGTATAGGCCTATTTCAGGCAAGCCATCTTCAGCTTCCGTCTTTATTCAATGAAGGATAGCCGGACACCACATCCTAAACAAGGAACAAGGGATGAGCCTCTTTACCTGTTCAGTAGACGTGGGTGGAGTGAACAGGGCGATAGTTTAGTCTATCTACTCCAATTGAAAAAAAAAAAGAAAAGAGTGAAAAGATTGGACAAGAGAAAGCCGGAAACCACATCCTAAACAAGGAACAAGAGATGAGCCTCTTCACCTGTTCAATAGGTGTGGGTGGAGTGTGAACCGGGCGATAGTTTAGTCTATCTACTGCAATTGAAAAAAAAAAAAGAAGAGAGTGAAAAGTTTGGAAAAGAGAAGTCCGGAAACCACATCCTAAACAAGGAACAAGGGATGAGCCTCTTCACCTGTTCAATAGGTGTGGGTGGAGTGTGAACCGGGCGATAGTTTAGTCTATCTACTCCAATTGAAAAAAAAAAGAAAAGAGTGAAAAGATTGGACAAGAGAAAGCCGGAAACCACATCCTAAACAAGGAACAAGGGATGAGCCTCTTCACCTGTTCAATAGGTGTGGGTGGAGTGTGAACCGGGCGATAGTTTAGTCTATCTACTCCAATTGAAAAAAAAAAGAAAAGAGTGAAAAGATTGGACAAGAGAAAGCCGGAAACCACATCCTAAACAAGGAACAAGGGATGAGCCTCTTCACCTGTTCAATAGGTGTGGGTGGAGTGTGAACCGGGCGATAGTTTAGTCTATCTACTCCAATTATCTATCTACTATCGTCTTCACTGTTAAACACTGATCCGGATATATAAAAAATATGCAATTATATTTTTATTCTTCTGCCTCGGTGATGTGGTGTAGAGTAGAGGATTAGGAAGAGAGAGGAACGCACATACAAGGGAGTTGATCGACTGGGTTCGTCTTCTCTTCTCTGAGTTCTTTCTCTTCTCCGTCTCTGATCTCTCAATTATCTAACCAAAATTCTCTTGATTGCGTCATCTTTTTTTGCCACGCACATTGTTTATTTTTTTCGAATTATTGTTATTACCTTTGGCCACTGCCTTTCCATGGTTTATATACTCTTACCTGAATGCAACTGCTTAAAAAAAGAAACACAACCACATTCCTTCAATGCAAAGTTCGTTTGTATTTTCTGGAAACAGTATTTATTTTAATGTAAATAAACTTTTCTTTTTTTTTATTTCCTGACTTTTGAGAACAGCAAATCCATTTGCCACTTGGTATTTGCATTCTTGATTTTTCAAAACAATATTCATTCAATGCAAACACCCCCACCCACCTTCCAGTTTGTATTCCTCCATCAAACAATATTTGTTCAATGTAAATACACTTCTGGGAGTAATTACAGACGACGGGCAGAGAATATGTAACAATAGCATCGATTTCCTGTGTTAATATCGTTGAATCGTCTGTCAATTCCGAGACTTACAACAATAACGCGTTGAAACAATGTTCTCGTAGGATTAACTCGTAGGATTAACTCGTAGGATTAACTAAATGATGCTTGTGAATACCTGGGGTTGTAAGCATTGATGTGTGGATGGTGTAGTAGATAACGCCTCCGAATTGGAAAGTGGTTTTCGTCCCAGGTATTTAAGCTGACAGCGATCAGATCAGAATATTTTGTTTTTAAAATGGCATGTCTCTTCAGGATGTAGGCGATCATAGCGCTCTGCAATTTCCATTTTTTTATAATCTGTGAATTGCTTATGCGTTTAACATTCTTTATCCTAGTTTGAGTATGTTAGTCGCTTTGATGTGTGATTTCCACATAATTTAAATAAAAATTATCTACAGAATCATATTTCCGCTCTTAAAATATAGAATGCTTTCTTTTGCTCGGGGAAGACAATTCAATCATACAATATTTTCAATAGGCAATCATAGCGCTCTGCAATTTCCATTTTTTTATAATCTGTGAATTGCCATGACGTTTTCTGTTTCTCCTGGTCCCTAGTCAAGTCTAGAGCACCAAATTTACGCAACTATAAATGGGCAGAGAAAAGATTGGATTCATGCTTTCCCTAAAAACATCTGCGAGAAAGTGAATGCAACAAATGTGGATGAAATTCGAACTCGGTTCGCTGATTCCAGCTTCCTCGCCGATAATCTTTACTCAGCTCGGACATTTTTGGCGAAGACACTAAATCAGAAAAAAATGACGCTATGCAACACAAAAGATAATTGATATGTTTAAAATATGGAACTTATGCGTTTAACATTCTTTATCCTAGTTTGAGTATGTTAGTCGCTTTGATGTGTGATTTCCACATAATTTAAAAGAAAAATTATCTACAGGATCATATTTCCGCTCTTAAAATATAGAATGCTTTCTTTTGCTCGGGGAAGACAATTCAATCATACAATATTTTCAATAGGCAATCATAGCGCTCTGCAATTTCCATTTTTTATAATCTGTGAATTGCCATGACGTTTTCTGTTTCTCCTGGTCCCTAGTCAAGTATAGAGCACCAAATTTACGCAACTATAAATGGGCAGAGAAAAGATTGGATTCATGCTTTCCCTAAAAACATCTGCGAGAAAGTGAATGCAACAAATGTGGATGAAATTCGAACTCGGTTCGCTGATTCCAGCTTCCTCGCCGATAATCTTTACTCAGCTCGGACATTTTGGAAGAAGACTCTAAATCAGAAAAATAACTGACATGTTAAAAATATGGAACTCATGCATTTAACATTCTTTATCCTAGTTTGAGTATGTTAGTCGCTTTGATGTGTGATTTCCACATAATTTAAATAAAAATTATCTACAGGATCATATTTCAGCTCTTAAAATATAGAATGCTTTCGTTTGCTCGGGGAAGACAATTCAATCATACAATATTTTCAATATCGCCCGGTTCACACTCCACCCACATCTATTGAACAGGTGAAGAGGCTCATCCCTTGTTTCCTGTTTAGGATGCGGTTTCCGGTTTTCTCTTTTCCAATCTTTTCACTCTTTTCCTTTATTATTCTTTTTTTTCAATTGGAGTAGATAGACTAAACTATCGCCCGGTTCACACTCCACCCACATCTATTGAACAGGTGAAGAGGCTCATCCCTTGTTTCCTGTTTAGGATGCGGTTTCCGGTTTTCTCTTTTCCAATCTTTTCACTCTTTTCCTTTATTATTCTTTTTTTTCAATTGGAGTAGATAGACTAAACTATCGCCCGGTTCACACTCCACCCACATCTTTTGAACAGGTGAAGAGGCTCATCCCTTGTTTCCTGTTTAGGATGCGGTTTCCGGTTTTCTCTTTTCCAATCTTTTCACTCTTTTCCTTTATTATTCTTTTTTTTTCAATTGGAGTAGATAGACTAAACTATCGCCCGGTTCACACTCCACCCACATCTATTGAACAGGTGAAGAGGCTCATCCCTTGTTTCCTGTTTAGGATGTGGTTTCCGGCTTTCTCTTTTCCATTCTTTTTACCCTTACGTAGCCCCCTGCGCATCAGTGGCGTTACCGCCTTGCTCGGGGTGATATGATTAAAAAAAAAAAAAAAAATTATGATTCCCTATTAATAAATTATTTATATCTTGGTGGGTGCAAAGGTGTAATCTCAAAATGAGAAAATCGGAGAGACAATGTCGATTTTGTTAGATTCTTCTTTCTTCCTTTTTTTCGAGAATAAGTTATACCAGGGGTCGGCAAACTTTTGGAGAGTGAGGACCAAAAAGCTATGTAGAATCATGGGCCAAACAGCTATGGCTCCAGTGTCATGGAGAAGAACCATGTTATTAAATATATGAATAAATTTTCTATGCATTTGAAGAAAGCAAAGATCCAATATAATTAAATATCAAACAGGAATTTTGTTAAAAAAATATTACATCTTAAAAATAAATGTTTCATAAATCAGTACTGAAAAAAATTGTTAAAATCGGTTGAAAACACTATTTTATATTCATATATTATATATTCACAAAAGTGCCCATTTTGATACCATTTACTCAGAGGACTTATTTAGCCTTCAAAATTCAGTTTACGACGAAAAAAATCTTATTTGATATCGATACCAGGAAATCAAAATTTAACTTACATCCATTCATTTTTCTTTCAGTCTACGGTTTCGCTTTAACTGAAAACAACTATTGCTTTTTAGTCTTTCGTGCCAACGTCCAAAGAGTCTGAGCTCCAGGACCCAGGATTAGCTTTAAAGCTTTCATTACACCCGAGCAACGCCGGGCTATACTGCTAGTAAATATATAAATTCGAATAATCGTTATTTATTCATTAAAGTAATTTCTATGATTTTAGCCGCTTTTTATACAAACTGTATTTTCTATCATAAGAAAAGCAAAGACAATGTTTGCTGCTTCTCAGATCGGTATTCATAGATTCACTTGTCAAGCGATTGTCCTCCATGTCAGGCGCATCTGGGGCTGATCCCGCACATAAAACCCTCAGCAGTCAGGAAACCATCCGTCAGGTCAACCGGGTAGCTGGTTTCTCTGAAGTGCAAAGTCTATTCTGGCTTCTATAATGTATTATCATAAAAACAAATAAATGAGCATGTAATGTTTGGTTGATCTGTGTGTATATCTATAACTACAATTCCATCGCCTTTATTGCAAACGGTTATATGAATCATTATACACTGTTCTGGCTGTTACCCCAATTTTTATTGCCATGTGTACGATGTTTCGGCCGTTGTACCCTCTGGCCTTTTTCAAGTGCTAGGAATTTTGAATCAAAATCTTTATTTCGCTCACTGAGGTAGATTGTTCTCGTTCCATGTGCGATGCTTCTTCCGTGGGTTATCTCCCTTTAACTTGACTCTCCAAGTTATTTGTTCACCACTGCTCTAACCAATTACTGAACTCACAACTCTTTGGGTCAAGTCACTGGAATTAACCAACTGAGCCATATGTCCTTGAGAACATCAGTGTATGAATTTCTAGGATTTATAAACTTGATGTCACAGCTACCATCTAGAGCTCATATTGCAATCTTTGCAGCTGATAATTTTATCTAGCACTGTATATTACTGGTTCCCATAATGTATTCATTTCTATGCTTGGTCGGCTTAGGAGATTTTTGTGGCATAGCATATGCACTGGTTCCTTAATTTTACGTAGTTTCCAATGGCGTTCTCTATCAATTATTTCAATTTCATCGAATAGAATGATCCCCATTCTCTCTTCATATGTGGTAGGCTCTGCTTGATTTTTCCTTCTCCCATCGTGTTACGGCCTTGCTATGTTCTTGCAGCCTAACCTTCAAGGAACAGCCTGGTTCTCCTTTATTTTCTTTCCACAGCTACATGGTATGGCGTACACACAGTTCTTAGTCATGTCTTCTTTAACTGGCGCTTTCATTCGGGAGAATTATCTGCGAAGTGTAGAACCACTTTTAAAGATCGTCCTGATGTTATATGAATGTTTTTTTACTATATCTTGTTTCTTTCGGGGCTTCCATATATTTTTCTCAAATCATTTCATCCCAGGCAAAGAACCAAGGAGTTACTCACTGTTAAAAAATCTCTATATATAAAAGACAATCTGTGAGTCTGTGTGTGACTGTTCCCTATGCACGCCTACATTTTTAAAGCTACGCCATTCAAACTTTCTAGGGACACATATCTACAGGGAAGCCAGGTCAACACATACTTTTTGAGTTTTAAGCTCAGCAATTTTCCCTTTCGCACTTTTTGCCTAATGGAGCCGATTGTTTACATTTGCTCCGTAAAACATCTAAGATCTAAGATGGTTGCTGAATTACGTCACAGAAACGAAATCACACGTGTCAAATGAGCCTTTATATTTAATTTTTATTCCGACGTTATAAAAATTCATTTGGTCAACAAAAAATGTTAATATTTTTCCCCGTAATTTTGAAACAATGTGTTTTTTTTTTCAAGAAAAAAAAACATGTAAAAAAAAGCAAGTGCCAATTGTTAATTTAATTATTTAAGTCTTGTTTTTTTTTCAGATTTAATTTCATACTTCTGAAAATAAAATAAAATAAAAATAGAATTTTTTTTTGTTTCATATTTCATGCAGGAAATCAACTGTCTGTAATTCGTGTGGCGTTAATGTAACTTTTTCCTCTAAAATTAAATGTCCACATTTTTCAATATTTTTCGAAAATTTCTGAACTGAGAGCGTAATAGTTTTTATATTTCTACTTTCAGTAAAACAAAATGAATAATTTTTATTTTTATGTTAAATTCATTTTGTCAACAAAAAATGTAAATATTCCCCCCCCCCCGTAATTTTGAAACAAAAACAAACGCAATGTTGATTACAATGTCACACAAAACATCAAATCACTTTTACGTAAAACAAAATAAAATATATTTTTTAATGGAATTTTTGAACAATTTTAAACAATAATTTTTTATATAATTATTTTTTTATATAACCGAGTCCTACTACTAATATGTTCTGAGTTACACGGGCAACGCCGGGCTATGATGCAAGTACTAAATAAACAGACATTACTAAGAGCTGTAAAGGATAGGAAGTTGTAGAGAGCCATGACTGCAAACTTCCGGAAGAGACATGACACACGAAAAGAACTTAATTCGGTCAATAAACCCTACATTATTGATAAGCTTGAGGTAGGTCATTATAATTCCAGTATAAAAACCACATTCAGATCAGATGTGGAAATGTCTGGTATAAAAAAATAACTTCTAGATGAAAAAAAAATCGAGTGATAAAATCAAAAGAAACAGAAAGCATGAAATTTGTCGTCTAGATTCGTCAGTCAGACAAGAGCCGATCTGGCCTTGGATTCTCAATAGACACACGGTATTGAAGCATTTGTTTGACAAACAGATTGAGATAATTTTCAACGCATAAATTATACCACCATATCTAGTGAACGCATCGCTGAAGGTCGAATAAAGTCACTCATGAACCAAAACATTATAAGCGGCATTATTTTGTCAAGAATGACAGATACAGTCTCGTAACTGATGCATATACCCGACTTATATAAACAATAAGTTATATAAACAAGCCACGATTAAATATTTCATTTTGATTGTTTGAGTACCGCCTCAAAGAAAGCCATATTCTTAACATTTAAAGAGGTCGTCAATATGACACGGTCTGGAAATATTAGTTTAACAAACAGATCGAGATAATTTTCAACGCACAAATTATATCACCATATCTAGTAAACGCATCGCTGAAGGTCGGAAAAAGAGACTCATGTCAAGAATGACAGCTACAGTCTTCTAACTGGTGTAAATTCCGGACTTAGTTATACAAACAAGTAAGCGACGATTAAATATTTCAGTTTGATTTGTTGAGAGCCGTATCAGTAAAATTCATATTCTTAACGTTAACAGATTGGTTAGTGCGTTTCCGAAAGGACACAGCATATGGTGTACTCATGTTTAGTTATGATTATTAATTATCAGCAATAGTCCGAGGAGGTATTAGGAGGCCAAGATCTATGTGAAAAATCAATGATGACTTTTTGCATTGTCTAAAACGAAAAAAAAAATCACTTCGACAAAATTTCCAGACAGTATTAATCAAAGTAAATAATGTAATACAGAACATCTACTTTTCTAAATTATTAAACCCCGAGCAAAGCGGGTATGCTACTAGTACACAGGGAGTTATCGGGAGAGAAAGTGAAAGTGAAAACTGAGAATAGGGAGGACGTTTGCAAAGACAAATAACGAACGGGATTCAAGAAGAAAAAAGATGGTATTTGATGTTGCATTTAAATCTTTGAACATTGTAATTACCCAAGAATCAAATAAAAGGTGTGAAAAAGAAACCCCTGGAGTAGAAGTGGGGGTTGCATTTAGCTATTTCAATAGTAAAAACAGTGAGACCTAATTGTCAATTTAGCAGCTGGCTTCAATTAATCTAATCGAGGCACCATGGAAAAAATCTCGTCAAAGCAGTTGCCATGAAAATATTTTAGAAAAATAAAACAGAGTGACGCCATATCACGTCGGTGAGAAAATGACTTAAGTCAATATATCGATTTCGTTACAGATCCTTCATGGAAATTTTGTCAAGAATTACGAGACGTTCAGGAGGGGCACCAGACCAGGTATAGTGAACAGTATTCTATGCATTGCTCATTACTGAGTTGCGTAAGCGTAGGTAATTCAATGTGTCAATGCTAACGAATCTCAAGAGCCCTCAATAGACATGCAAGCGTTGGAACTGAGATTGTAAGAGGCTCGCATTATCAGGAATAATGTGAGTGGTAGGGTAACGTAAACCCTCTATGATCACAAAAATTATATAATCTAATTAAACAAAAGTGGATATAATTTACCTAATCAAGGGCTGAGGCTGTGGAACCAAGCATGGCGGATCGTGTATGGAATAAAGAAGTCGTAATCAACTACTGCTGAATAAAGTCAAAATACGAGACGGATAAGAACACAGGTTAATCCGGAAGAGAGGGTGCATATGCTAGACTACGATAAATACATCATTAAACCCAATCCAATCAAATTTATATTTTCAAAGGGCTTTTTATACAATGTTTCCTTCCTTCCTTCCTTCCTTCCTTCCTTCGGTGCCATGCGGGATACACGCTTCGATGATCATGTCTCTTTTCCATTCATGACTGACTTGAAAGAAAGATTCAGATAAGCGACTGCCGTTATCTTCTAAGCTAGACTGGTAAACAATGCAGAGTATTCAACTGGAATTCGAACTCGGCTCACCGATTTTCGAGCCGATTCGGTGATCGAGCGATAACCGGTGTATTCAACGTGATATGGCCGTAAGCCTAGATTTACTTGTATAATGTAATCTAACGTAAACAACCAAAGCTATAGAACCTAGTCTGTTCTGCTATTTAATCCATAGCTGGGGAAGAAGAGATTAATTTCAACCTTTTACCAAGTGAATTTAACGAACCCTGACTAGAATTCAAATTCGGCTCTCCAATTTCTCATATCTAGCCGTTATTCATCACACCACCCACACGCCTAAGCTTACTGCACCTGGTAGTCCCAAGCAGGCACCCATCTGACAACCTGTCACCTCGGATTGCCATTGCTTTATTTCGTTGATCGGTTGAAAACGGATGCTTTATCATAAACTAGTCAAAATAAGTTGTTTGCATAAATCCCAGTGATTTATTGGCCTTAAACAGTCATGCTTCTTGTTGTTTTTCCGATTTAACCACAAGGCAACACGAGTTTCCGCCGGCAAAGTCATTTATAAATTGTCATCAGGCAGGAGTTAAAGAATCAGTGAAGACAAAGGGGATATTTTGCGTAGATGACAAATGTGGGAAGCAAAACGTGACAAATATCAAATGACTTCTAGCAAAGCTGCGGGATTTTCAAGTGCGCCACCAACAATAACTCAATGTAATACAGGGTGCGATAGATAAACTGACATCACATTTAAACAGACATACAGAGTGCGTATAAAGGACGCCAAAATGCAAAATGAAATGGATAAATTGTCGTCTAAAACGACACAGGAATGAAAATAACGCTGACATCTTATTTTAACAGATATGCAAAATGCAATGGATAAATTGTCGTCTAACTGACACAAAAATGAAAATAACACGGCATCTCATTTTAACAGATACACTGGGTGCGATTGAAAAATTGTCGTCTAATTGACACAAAAATGAAAATAACGCTGACATCTCATTTTAACAGATATATTTTTAAAAATTACACAAAGATATCTTGAAATACTGAAGAATAAATTTATTCAATAAAATTGCCCTTGGCTTCAACCAAGGCCATCAAACAAGTTCAGGATCTTTTCTGGATGGTCTCTATGTTTAAGTCGGTGAATGGTGCTTATTTTTGATGTTACAAGGAGTTTTGTAGGTGTATAACTCAACGGCACCTCACACAGAGTTATCAAGAGGTTGCAGTCTGATGAGTTAGATGTAATGGGTGATGTGGTTGCAGAAATTGTTTGACAGTCATGACAGTGTTTTCTTTCTTGTGTGGCATGGTGCAGAGTCCTGTTATCAGAAATGGCGTCTTTTCGCAGCCACTCTCTTGGCCCAGTGTAGCATTACCTCTTCAAGGCACTTAATATAGGCCTCTGTCTTGTGTTTAAGGTCTTGCCAAACATTTCAGCAGTTCATTTCTTATCAGAACGATCTAAGTTAGTTTTTAGAGCTACCGTAACTTCGTAATCATCATCAGACTCATTCGACTCTTGCGAAACTTCTGTACTGTGCTCATATTGACAACCAAACACTCTAGAATGTTCGTATTAGAACTTCCGGTGCGAATGCCAAGCATGTCGTTTCCAAATTTCTGATAGAGTGAATTACGTCATGGTGCTCTTTTTCTCACATACAGTGCCTAACTGACCCTACTATACTGGGCAACCTACAGAATCAAAAGCAAACAACGAGCAAGCGCGAAATTAAAATATAAAATGGCGACAATTAACACATCGTATCCTGTACACGACGTTAGATTATATTATACAAGTAAATCTAGGCTTACGGCCATATCACGTTGAATACACTGGTTCTCGCTCGATCACCAAAGTTAAGCAACCGTTGAGCCTGGTCAGTACTTAGATGGGTAACAGCTTGAGAATACCAGGTGCTGTAAGCGTTTAGTGACAGATGTGCGTTGTAGTGCAGTGGATATCGGCTCGGAAAGAGAAATCGGTGAGCCGAGTTCAAATTCCAGTTGAATACCCTGCATTCACTTAAGCACTGCTACCCTCGGAAAAGGTATTAACTTCCCTCCAGTTATGGGTTAAATAACAGGGGTATAACTTGGGGACCATGTCCTTAAAAACAAATCCCAATGAATCTTGATACTCGAAAACAAAAAATTATTACTAGACACAAAAACTTATATAAAACCAACAATAAATTGTTGAAAGAAAAAGGTTTTACCAGCAATAAAAAAAATTAGTTGGCAATAAATGACACGCCGAGGTTGATTTGCCATAAAGCAAAACAACCAACCAACCAACAAGTAAATCTTTTCAAAATAAATTTGAACTGAACCCTTTATTTGTTTATACTTCTGAGATGAGGTAGCATTTATATTATTGACATTGTTCGGGCTGTTGTCCTCATCTTTATTGCCATGTTTACGACGTCTCGGCCGTTGTACTCTCCGGCCTTCTTCAAGTGCTCAGAATTTTGAACCGAATCGTTTATTTTGATCACTGGGGTAGATAGTTCTCTTTCATGTGCGATGGCACTTCTGGATGACATACTTATCTCCCTTTAACTGAACTCTCTAAGTTATTTATTCACAATACTGTAGCCAGATATTGAACTCACAACTCTTTGGGACAAGTAGTTGGAACTAACTAACGTCTATATTCACTCATCTCCTCCTATGAGTTAAATAGTAAAAATTTTATTAGAAAATCATTATTATTTCAAACAGTCAGTTAAGTGCCATACGTGATACACGCTTGGGCGATCATGTCCTGAAAGAGACATGACTGACTGGGCAGAAGATTTATCCCGCAGTAGGTTGCCATTGCTTTCTGCAGTAGACTGGTTGCCAGCCAAGGCTATAGAATTTAATCTATGTAACCCATAACTGGAGGGAAGAGACGGATAAATACATTTCCCAAGGGTATTTGTGCGTAAGTGAATGCAAGGAAGTCAACTGGACTTCGAACTCGGCACCTCGATTTGTCGTTCCGAGTCGATATCCACTGCACCACAACACATATAAAGACGTAAAAAAATTAATCAATCAAATCAAATTATCATCGTGTTGTCATGCACTCTACACGAGCGAGCGAGTTTTGGCAAAAAATCTCGTATTGCAGACGTGACTGGGTTGGAAGAGCCCAATCCTCACTTTTCGGCCATATTAGAGTTCAAAAGCGTTTATACGGTCTTGCAGGTGATTAATTATTTTCAACATTACATCCCCTTGACACACAGACAAAACCGACAGATGTTTATCACTATTCTATTTTCATGGTAAATATTCAGACGAACAACATAATTTAGACATTTACAGTTAAGACCCGCCATACCAGGTCCACAGGGTCGAATCATCTTCATTTCCCTAGAAATACAATCACTAAAAACCGAGTAGTTAGTTCACTGTTTCGTTCTTGAGAATTTCTCTCGCCAATATCAATCTTGAATAACACCAAAAAATAATCTGCATTGTTATTGGTCTTCACCCGGCATCTCTGCTTCAGTCATTTTTCAACCACTGTAACTTCTCTATGACATTTTTAATAAATACTTTCATGCTATTGGTTCTAATCAGCTTTTCTCTTTGGTATTTTGACATCAAAAATTTAAACGCACTGCTAGATTGGCAGCTAGGTCTCATCATTTTATTGTTCAAATTGTCAGATGTAATCGAAAATATCAGGCTGAACGTTTCTTCTTTCTACTTCTCTTTTGTGGTACTTACATCCGGCTTCTTTCTTTCTAGTAAATTATGATCTTCAAAAAGTTTAATGTAACAACAATCGTTATCTTCTATTTTATAATCATGTTCTTTTACTGATATATCCCGTGAGGGGATAATCAGGAAAAAGAATAGTGCAAGAATAATACTTAACACTGAAATATATTAATAGGGATTTATTATAGTACAGTACAATAAACCAATAGACAATACACGAACACCAACGAATAATAACAGTTATAACAATCAAGTAGACAATGTCTCTGTTTAGGACGTATGCGTCCGTCTAGTGAAGAATGCTTTTGTCTAGTGACGTATGCTCTCATCTAGTGAGGATGGCTCTCGTTTAGTGGCGATGGCTCCCGACTAGAGACGATGACGCTATTTACCAACCGATGTGTTAGATGTGACACAAGGTCTTTTTATTGTGGGTCTTCCCGGCCATATAGCCAGGCCAAAAAATATCTGTCTATTTTTCCCCAGTCGTGACTCTACCCTTCGGCGGAACCACGACTGGGTTAGTGCTCTCTGCTCGGAAGCAGAGAGCGCTCTCTACCCGAAGGCAGAGTGCCGACAGTGTCATAGAGTCGCCAGTCTAGTGACGATGACATTATTTAACTGTCCCTCCCAGTAAGGGCAACATATGGTCAGTTTATATCTGGACTTTCCGGGCTATATGGCCCAGCCAAAAAATGTCTGTCTATTATTCCCCAGTCGTGCTTCTACTCTTCGGCGGAACCACGACTGGGTTAATGCTCTCTGCTCGGAAGCAGAGAGCGCCCTCTACCCGAAGGCAGAGAGCTGACAGTGTCGTAGAGTCGTCAGTCTAATGACGATGAATCTATAGTTCGCTCTAGTCTCAGTCTTTTATAGACCGGACCATATCCATTCCGGGGTAGGACAGGATATTCCTCTACAACATTTATCATACTAGAGCACCCGACCCCTTGCGTTCGTATGATAGTACTGGGAGGCATGTCTATTCAATACTGCCTTCATTGTGCGATTTGAAATAATGACTGAATTAGATCAAACAATTGTCCAGTTATACCATAGCCCCGCAGCTTGCCAAACTCTGTCAAACGCTTTGGAGATATCTAGGACAACAGTTCGGGCTTCGCCGTTCTTGTCGAGAGTATACACTCAATAATTGTCGTGAGCATATCAGCAGTATACCTGGTGAAGCAGAAAACATACTGTTTGTCAGAGAAGGGTCTGTGGGCTGTGAGATGTTGAACCACCTCGGCGTAGATGATGGCTTCTAACACTTTGCCAAAAATCGGTTTTCTATTTTATGAACCTGTTCTTTTATTGTCTTTTTAAATGTTTTCTCTGTTTCTTACACTCTCTTGCGTCTTAAATGCTTTATCACATTATTCGAGTTGAAATGATTTTAGAAAATCAACCCCTTCAAGTCTAGAATTAATTTTTATCTATTCTAAACATCATCATCATCTGCACTTCTACGTCCGCATGTAAAATATTATCATAAACCAGCAAAAATATGATTGACATCAAAGGCAGAAAACACAAACAATAACCAACAAATATATGATTGAGATCAGGAAAAACAAGGTGGCAACAAAGGTTTAAAAGGCAATGATCGACAAAGATATGATTGACGTCAATTAAGCGACAGCTTGAAAGGACAGAGATGCGTGGGTTATGTCGGTTTGAGGTTTTTGACAGAAGACAGGAGACGGCAGAACACAGAAAGAGAAAAAATGTATCTCCGTTGGTTAGCGACTCCCGAATATTTTCTCCGTGTGCGTAATCTCTCTCCGGATAATCCTTCTCTACACGACCGTCACCGACGAGGAATATAAATGTAAGTTTACATTTTTTATGTCTACGTGATCCCGTTGTTCGTTGTCTGTCAAGACGATTTATGTTTTTCAATAGCAGCGCTGTTTCATAACACATACAACGACATCACTTACTGTCTACCGTGGCTCTTGGACTATGTATTAGGCGAACATTTTGTAAAAGAAATTCAAAAAGGAAAAAAGAGATATATATCATGTTGACTCTTGGTAACAATGAAACAATTTCATACAAGATAGTAATTGAAAACACTGGCAAGAGAAAATGGCTTTAATAAAAAGATATTTGTCATGTTGACTGTTGGAAACTATGAAAAAACTAACGGAGTCCATAAAACAAGATGTGCATTGAAAACATCGGCAAGAGAAAATGGCTTTAATAAAAAGATATTTGTCATGTTGACTGTTGGAAACTATGAAAAAACTAACGGAGTCCATAAAACAAGATGTGCATTGAAAACATCGGCAAGAGAAAATGGCTTTAATAAAAAGATATTTGTCATGTTGACTGTTGGAAACTATGAAAAAACTAACGGAGTCCATAAAACAAGATGTGCATTGAAAACATCGGCAAGAGAAAATGGCTTTAATAAAAAGGATCCGGCTTTCTTCAGGTGGTAGGAATACCCCATTCGTTGTAATAAGGGGTTCGGTTCAAAATTCCTAGTTCCTGAAGAAGACCGAAGCGTACAACGGCTGAAACGTCGTACAAATGAGAACAATATTTTGAATACTGTAAATACTGTAAATCGTAACCAACTTTTTTGCCAGACTTATGGTATCTATATTAAATGAACAAATCTTTTTGTCCCATTCCACATTAACTATAGAGTTACAGAAAGAATCACTCTGTTTTAGCTTATGTCCTATCTTTTTATACGTGTCAATTACTTGTGAATGTGATGATTTAATAAAAAAATGGACCC
The DNA here is from genome assembly GCA_037127315.1 of Ascarosepion bandense. Lineage (NCBI taxonomy): Eukaryota > Metazoa > Mollusca > Cephalopoda > Sepiida > Sepiidae > Ascarosepion > Ascarosepion bandense. The sequence goes on from JBBBDQ010002321.1 coordinate 306,473, forward strand.
CAATTTTATACTCTCGAACCCTATTGACGTAGGCTTCCGTAGATACAGTCAGCATCCTTCTGTAGAACCACATTTCAACTGCTTCAAGTTTTCCCAACATCTTTGTTGATATTGTCCAACATTCACTGCCATATTGAAGAATTGACGTCACATAGCAATCCAGTACTCTTTTCTTTGTTTCTAGTGAAAGTTTCCTGTCTCTTAATACTTTACTCAGCTTCTGGAACGCATCCTTCGCCATGCCAATTCGCCTTCGGATCTCTGTGTCGCGCTTTCCGTCTTCAGTTATAACACTTCCGAGATATTAAAATTTTCGTACCTGCTTGATTTTAACATCCCCCACCTGTATTTGGCACTTTGGACTGCTCTTTTTGCTGATGACCATGGCTTGTTGTTTTTTTTTTTTTGTTTTTTTTTTTCAGTTTATTTGTAGTCCCTTCTTGTCACTCTCTTCGGCTATCTTCTGCAGAAAGTCCTGCAGTTTCCTTTCCGTGTCTGCAATCAGCACTATTGTCCCTAAGTGCATAACCCTAGCAGAATAATTTCCATTGCATTCCGCCTAGGATGCAGGGGAAAAAAGAAGTCGTTTAATTGCATATTATTAGCATTTATCCATTCAAAAGAAAATCTTCTGTCGATACCCAATCATAGTATAAGAGCCAGCAATTTAGACTTGTTATAATCTTATCTCCACTGGGTGCAGTAGACTTGTCATCTTGTCCCTAAACTAAGATCATTCAGTTAAGAGCCATACGTGATACACGATTAGACAATCATTTTCCCCAGTAGGTTATCATTACATTCTACGGTCGACTGGTTGCCAACCAAGGCTATAAACACAGTCTCTCCTGCTATTCAACCAAGGCTACAGAGTTTAATCTGTCATGCTATTCAATCCTTTTGTCCGGGTTAGTCAGTAAAGTGCCATACGTAATACAGTCTTAGACAATCATGTCACGAAAGAAACATGACTGACTAGGCAAAATATTTTCCCGTTTTTACGTTGCCATTGCCTTCTGCGGTAGACTAGTTGCAAACTAGAGCTATGGAACCCAATCTGTCCTGTTATTTAACCCATAACTAGAGGAAAGATACGGATTGATACCTTTCCTAAGGGTATTTGTGCGTAAGTGAATCTAGCGAATTCAACTTGAAATTGAACTCAGCTTTCCGGTTTCTCGTTCCGAGCCGATAGCCACTGCACCACGACACACATCAGAAAGATACACTTAGTAAATAATAACAGCTAACATTCTCGATAGTAGTCAACAAATTAAGTAAGAATAACTATCAGTTTTCCCCAGAGAAACAGATGAAGAGAAAATATGATATTTCTTTGAAGTTTATGATCTTAATAGAAATTGTTACATTTCAAGAGAGGAAATATTTCAGATGCTGAAGAAATCAAAACTTATTTATAAATGGAACTTTGCCTCTCTCTCTCTCTCTCTCTCTCTCTGTGTGTGTGTGTGTGTGTGTGTGTTACCTATAAACTCCGAAACGGCTGAACCGATTTTCTTGAACATTTACACATTTGTACTATAAACGTCTGCGAGTGTTCTTAGCTAGGTTTTGTGTCGAGGTACCCCTGATAAATATCAAAAATCGATAATCGAAAAAATCGGGTTATAGAAGGAGTGGTCCGATTTTAATCAAATTTGATACACTCATAGACAAAGACATAAGAAACGATATTCACAAGTTTCAAAGTTGCATTTCTTACAATAGTGCAGAAAATCGATAATATATATGTATATATATATAAAAGGCAAGATGTTTGTGCGTGTGTCTGTTTATCTGTCTGTATGTCTGTATTTTTTTAGCCCTTTTATCTAGTTTTTGCTTCGGGTTTGGCTCTAAGTAGGTATAATTGTAGTTCTTAGTTTCAGCCATGATGCCATTTACTCAGATGACTTATTTAGCCTTCAAAATTCAGTTTACGACAGAAAAAACATTATTTGATATCGATACCAGGAAATCAAAATTTAACTTACATCCATTCATTTTTCTTCCAGTCTACGGTTTCGCTTTAACTGGAAACAACTATTGCTTTTTAGTCTTTCGTGCCAACGTCTAAAGAGTCTGAGCTCCAGGACCATGGATTAGTTTTAAAGCTTTCATTACACCCGAGCATCGCCGGGCTATACTGCTAGTATATATATATATATATATTATGTGCGATTGGTAAATTGTCGCAATTATTTTATTATTTCAAATATTCTTTAGGCTGAGTCTGAGCTCCAAGTCCATGGATTAGTTTTAAAGCTTTCATTACACCCGAGCAACGCCGGGCTATCCTGCTAGTGAAATATAAGATGTCCCGAATAATCCGCACACAATAACTATAAAATTAAATTAAAAATATGTAGTTTCTGAAAACCGAAAAAAAACTATCAGCATATATTTTTTCTTGAAATGGCATGGGACAGGTTTCCATTGGTAAAGCAGAGCAGATTGTATGAATACAATAAATGTAATTTTGATGTAATGAATATTTATACCCCTAGAATGTGATTGGCTTGTGTCAGCCATTAATATAGACTAAGTCAAGGACGTTCAGAAATCCAGAGTTCAAACTGGTCTAGCACTATTGGTCTATGGGTCTACCGCTACGAGAGGTCTACAGGTCTTCGACTATTGATCTACCACTATTGACTACTCTTACGTCTTTGGATACTGCATAATGGTAGATTTATACATGCGCATAATGGTAGATTTATACATGTGCAAAATGGATTCTGACAAGAAGAACTTTCTAACCCGACACAGTGACCCAAGCTTCTTCGCAACAGATGCAGGTATAAATACGATCTAGATATTTCATCTGAGGCCAAAGAGGCGCAGTGTGTTGCTCTCTATTAGACTAGTGTTTTCCATTCTGATAATAGGTAGAAAAGATCAGAAAAAGCGTAGAATCTAGGATAGAGCCTTGAGGGACGTTCGTATGAAAGGGTTATGGATGCTTGCCTGCTTAAATCAACATTTATTCTACGATTTGATAGGAATGATTAGATTAAATCAAACAATCGCCTAGAAATACCGTAACTCTGTCACTTGCACAGAAGGCCAGCATGCAAACATTGTCAATGCTTTTGAGATATCAAGAACGACAGCTCGAGCTTCGCAGTTATTCTCAAAATCTTGGTATATACGTTCACTGAGGATTGTTAAAGCATCAGCAGTAGACCTGGTGAAACAGAAGTCATATTGTTTGTCAGAGAGAAGGTTGTGGGATGTGAGATGTGTAATCATTTCAGCATTGATAATAGCCTCGAATACCTTGCCAAAAAGGGCAACTAAAAGAAGATATTTTACTAACTATATCACTAAGAATATTAAACTCTTCTAATCTGAAGTCTTTTTAATCGGTTCATATTCGAGTAAGAGGAAATACTCCAGCGACGGAAAGAATATATAAAAGATCTTTTCTACGACAAGAGAGAGAGAGCAACCGATAGTACACAAAGATGAAGACAAACCGTAAATATTAAAAACCCGAAGTAGAAGCTGCAATGGTCAAACTGAATAGAAACATAGCAGCAGGACCAGACGGCATTGTAATAGAGATGCTGGTCGCCCTGGATGAATTCGACATAGAGAAAACTTAAAAAATAATGAATGAAATTTATAACAGTAGTGTAATACCGAACGACCTAAGCAAGTCGATTTTCATAGCTCTGCCTAAGAAGTCAGGTGCAAACGAGTTCATAACTCCACCGAACAATCAGTTTAGTGAGTCACATTACAAAACTGATTGTCCGAATCCTGAGGAACAGAGCGAAAAGCAGACTCAGGTCAAAGATAGGACATGAACAGTGCAGGTTTGTCAAAGAAACTGGAACAAAGAACGCCATATTTATGATTCGGATGCTATCCGAAAGGGCAATACAAATGAGAAATACAAATGAGAAACGCGTACCTATGTTTTATCTATTATGCAAAGTCAGTCAGTTAAGTGCCATACGGGATACACGCTTGGGCGTTCATGTCTAGAAAGAGACATGACTGACTGGACAGAAGATTATCCCGCAATAATTTGCCATTGCTTTCTGCAGTAGACTGGTTGCCGACCAAAGCTATAGAACCCAAACTGTCCTCTTATTCCACTCGTAGCTAGAGAGAGAAGAAATGTATGATATTATTAAATAGTAATTAGTGGGGGATCAGTTTATTACTTCATTACAATAGAAAACTGATCCCCTACTTTATGCCTAGTAGAAGCCTTAATCATGTTTCCAACTATTATCTTCAGTCAGTCAGTTAAGTGTCATACGTGTTACACGCTTGGGTGATCATGTCTCGAAAGAGATATGACTGACAGGGCAGAAGATTATCCCGCAGTAGGTTGCCATTACTTTCTGCGGTAGACTGGTTGCCGACCAAGGCTATAGAAGCCAATCTGTCCTGTTATTTAACCCATAACTGGAAGGAATAGACGGATTAATAACTTTCCCAAGGGTATTTGATCGTAAATAAATGCAATGAATTCAGCTAGAATTCGAACTCGGCTCCCCGATTTCTCGTTATGCAAAGGCTTTCGACAAAATACCCCACAAAGAATTGGTAGAAATATTCAGCAGCCTCGACATATTTGAGAAAGACATCAGAGTAATTAAAAATATCTACTGGCAGCAAACTGTCTCCATACGGACAGGTAACGAATTCAGCAGATATACAAAGATAGAAAGGGGCGTAAGACAAGGATGTGTCTTTTCAACGGATCTCTTCCACTTGTACAGTGAGACAATTCTGAAGAACCTAGATGTTATGCCAGGATTCTTCATCGGAGCCGACAATTTGAACAACATAAGGTCCGCAGATGATACACTGCCGATAGCAGACACGGAAAGAAATTTGCAAGACCTCCTACAGAAGGTAGCTGAAGAGAGTGACAAGAAAGAAGTAGAAATAAACTGCAAAAAATCGAATGCATGGTCATCAGCAAAAAATCGAATGCATGGTCATCAGCAAAAAATCGAATGCATGGTCATCAGCAAAAAATCGAATGCATGGTCATCAGCAAAAAGAGAAGCTCAAAATGCCAAATACAGGTGGGGGAGATTAAAATCAAGCAGGTACAAAAATTTAAATACCTGGGAAGTGTTCAAACAGAAGACGGAAAATGAGACACAGAGATCCGAAGGAGAACTGGCATGGCGAAAGACGCATTCCAGAAGCTGAGTAAAGTATTAAGACACAGGAAACTTTCACTAGAAACAAAGAAGAGAATACTGGATTGCTGTGTGATATCAGTTCTTCAATATGTCAGTGAATGCTGGACAATCTCACTGAAGGTGAAGGAAAAATTGAAGCAACTGAAATGTGGTTTTACATAAGGATGCTGCGGATATCATGGATCGAGCATGTGAGCAATGATGAGGTTTTGGAAATTATGAAAACGAAAAGGAAATTAATACTGAGCATCAGGCCACAAATGGCAACAAAGATGAGGACAATAATCCGAATAATGTAAATACTGTAAATACTACCTCATCTCAGAAATATAGACAAATAGAATGATCTATTATTAAACGTCGTAAAAATGACAACAAATATGAGGACAATAGTCCGAATAATGTAAATACTGTAAATACTACCTTAGCTCAGAAATATAGACAAACAGAATGATCTATTATTAAACGTCGTACAAATGGCAACAAAGATGAGAACAATAGTCCGAATAATGTAAATACTGTCAATACTCCCTCATCTCAGAAAAATAAACTAATGTGACACGATAACTAGACATATATGTATTTTATTATAATAGATTAAAATAGAAAATAGATTAGAATAGAAAATAGTTTAAAAACATATTTAACAAAAGTGAAAAAGAAGAGGAAAAAATAAATAAATAAACGCTTTTTCTTTTATGAGGAAAATTGTCCTCCGGTAAATGTTTGACTCAGTGATTTAATGAGATAAGTTCAGCAGGGGGGTTTTCGATGACCCGGTCAAAGGCTGTCCTTTACTGTATCTTGACCACACATTAAGCCTTTTCCGGCGTAAGCCTTATTAAGATAAAAAAAAGATAACTGAAATTTCAGACTTACAGTCGCCGGTGTTTGTCACCGGTGGTCTAAAGCATTTCCGGATTTCCGGGTTTCCATATTCATTTAAATAAATAGGGTCAGTTAAGAAAGTTAAGACGAGTTAAGTGGAAGGGAGTCAGCCGGGTGCGAGCTTGAAGTAAGGATCTCCGTTCGTCTTGTTTTGTCCAGTTCGGAATTGTTGATCTCCATTAATTCGAGTTAGAGCTGTGTGTCACATTCGCCTGCCCCAACCGACAAGGCTAACTCTAAACGAATAAAGCATCCTTTCAACTCATCCAAGTTGTGGAAGTTCGTTCCTTATAGTCAATCTTGTACCCCCAGCTGTTCGTCCGACATTTTCAACAAACTCCCGGCAACATCACAGCGTGGAGAACGGCCGCCGGAGAAAATTGTTCGGACGGACCGTTGGGGTGGTACACAAATAAACTGATCTATTATTAAACGTCGTACAAATGGCAACAAAGATGTGGACAATAATCCGAATAATGTAAATACTGTAAATACTACCTCATCTCAGAAATATAGACAAATAGAATGATCTATTATTAAACGTCGTACAAATGGCAACAAAGATGAGGACAATAGTCCGAATAATGTAAATACTGTAAATATGACCTCATCTCAGAAATATAGACAAATAGAATGATCTATTATTAAACGTCGTACAAATGGCAACAAAGATGAGGACAATAGTCCGAATAATGTAAATACTGTAAATACTACCTCATCTCAGAAATATAGACAAATAGAATGATCTATTATTAAACGTCGTACAAATGGCAACAAAGATGAGGACAATAGTCCGAATAATGTAAATACTGTAAATATGACCTCATCTCAGAAATATAGACAAATAGAATGATCTATTATTAAACTTCGTACAAATGGCAACAAAGATGAGGAGAATAGTCCGAATAATGTAAATACTGTAAATACTACCTCATCTCAGAAATATAGACAAATAGAATGATCTATTATTAAACGTCGTACAAATGGCAACAAAGATGAGGACAATAGTCCGAATAATGTAAATACTGTAAATATGACCTCATCTCAGAAATATAGACAAATAGAATGATCTATTATTAAACGTCGTACAAATGGCAACAAAGATGAGGACAATAGTCCGAATAATGTAAATACTGTAAATACTACCTCATCTCAGAAATATAGACAAATAGAATGATCTATTATTAAACGTCGTACAAATGGCAACAAAGATGAGGACAATAGTCCGAATAATGTAAATACTGTAAATATGACCTCATCTCAGAAATATAGACAAATAGAATGATCTATTATTAAACTTCGTACAAATGGCAACAAAGATGAGGACAATAGTCCGAATAATGTAAATACTGTAAATACTACCTCATCTCAGAAATATAGACAAATAGAATGATCTATTATTAAACGTCGTACAAATGGCAACAAAGATGAGGACAATAGTCCGAATAATGTAAATACTGTAAATACTACCTCATCTCAGAAATATAGACAAATAGAATGATCTATTATTAAACGTCGTACAAATGGCAACAAAGATGAGGACAATAGTCCGAATAATGTAAATACTCTAAATACTACCTCATCTCAGAAATATAGACAAATAGAATGATCTATTATTAAGCGTCGTACCAATGGCAACAAAGATGAGGACAATAGTCCGAATAATGTAAATACTGTAAATACTACCTCATCTCAGAAATATAGACAAATAGAATGATCTATTATTAAACGTCGTACAAATGGCAACAAAGATCAGGACAATAGTCCGAATAATGTAAATACTGTAAATACTACCTCATCTCAGAAATATAGACAAATAGAATGATCTATTATTAAACGTCGTACAAATGGCAACAAAGATGAGGACAATAGTCCGAATAATGTAAATACTGTAAATACTACCTCATCTCAGAAATATAGACAAATAGAATGATCTATTATTAAACGTCGTACAAATGGCAACAAAGATGAGGACAATAGTCCGAATAATGTAAATACTGTAAATACTACCTCATCTCAGAAATATAGACAAATAGAATGATCTATTATTAAACGTCGTACAAATGGCAACAAAGATGAGGACAATAGTCCGAATAATGTAAATACTCTAAATACTACCTCATCTCAGAAATATAGACAAATAGAATGATCTATTATTAAACGTCGTACAAATGGCAACAAAGATGAGGACAATAGTCCGAATAATGTAAATACTGTAAATACTACCTCATCTCAGAAATATAGACAAATAGAATGATCTATTATTAAACGTCGTACAAATGGCAACAAAGATGAGGACAATAGTCCGAATAATGTAAATACTGTAAATACTACCTCATCTCAGAAATATAGACAAATAGAATGATCTATTATTAAACGTCGTACAAATGGCAACAAAGATGAGGACAAGAGTCCGAATAATGTAAATACTGTAAATACTACCTCATCTCAGAAATATAGACAAATAGAATGATCTATTATTAAACGTCGTACAAATGGCAACAAAGATGAGGACAATAGTCCGAATAATGTATATACTGTAAATACTACCTCATCTCAGAAATATAGACAAATAGAATGATCTATTATTAAACGTCGTACAAATGGCAACAAAGATGAGGACAATAGTCCGAATAATGTAAATACTGTAAATACTACCTCATCTCAGAAATATAGACAAATAGAATGATCTATTATTAAACGTCGTACAAATGGCAACAAAGATGAGGACAATAGTCCGAATAATGTAAATACTGTAAATACTACCTCATCTCAGAAATATAGACAAATAGAATGATCTATTATTAAACGTCGTACAAATGGCAACAAAGATGAGGACAATAGTCCGAATAATGTAAATACTGTAAATACTACCTCATCTCAGAAATATAGACAAATAGAATGATCTATTATTAAACGTTGTACAAATGGCAACAAAGATGAGGACAATAGTCCGAATAATGTAAATACTGTAAATACTACCTCATCTCAGAAATATAGACAAATAGAATGATCTATTATTAAACGTCGTACAAATGGCAACAAAGATGAGGACAATAGTCCGAATAATGTAAATACTGTAAATACTGCCTCATCTCAAATATAGACAAATAGAATGATCTATTATTAAACGTCGTACAAATGGCAACAAAGATGAGGACAACAGTCCGAATAATGTAAATACTGTAAATACTGCCTCATCTCAGAAATATATAGACAAATAGAATGATGTATTATTAAACGTCGTACAAATGGCAACAAAGATGAGGACAATAGTCCGAATAATGTAAATACTGTAAATACTACCTCATCTCAGAGAAATATAGACAAATAGAATGATCTATTATTAAACGTCGTACAAATGGCAACAAAGATGAGGACAATAGTCCGAATAATGTAAATACTGTAAATACTACCTCATCTAAAATATAGACAAATAGAATGATCTATTATTAAACGTCGTACAAATGGCAACAAAGATGAGGACAATAGTCCGAATAATGTAAATACTGTAAATACTACCTCATCTCAGAAATATAGACAAATAGAATGATCTATTATTAAACGTCGTACAAATGGCAACAAAGATGAGGACAAGAGTCAAAAGATAATGTAAATACTGTAAATACTACCTCATCTCAGAAATATAGACAAAAATAGAATGATCTATTATTAAACGTCGTACAAATGGCAACAAGATGAGGACAATAGTCCGAATAATGTAAATACTGTAAATACTACCTCATCTCAGAAATATAGACAAATAGAATGATCTATTATTAAACGTCGTACAAATGGCAACAAAGATGAGGACAATAGTCCGAATAATGTAAATACTGTAAATACTACCTCATCTCAGAAATATAGACAAATAGAATGATCTATTATTAAACGTCGTACAAATGGCAACAAAGATGAGGACAATAGTCCGAATAATGTAAATACTGTAAATACTACCTCATCTCAGAAATATAGACAAATAGAATGATCTATTATTAAACGTCGTACAAATGGCAACAAAGATGAGGACAATAGTCCGAATAATGTAAATACTGTAAATACTACCTCATCTCAGAAATATAGACAAATAGAATGATCTATTATTAAACGTCGTACAAATGGCAACAAAGATGAGGACAATAGTCCGAATAATGTAAATACTGTAAATACTACCTCATCTCAGAAATATAGACAAATAGAATGATCTATTATTAAACGTCGTACAAATGGCAGCAAAGATGAGGACAATAGTCCGAATAATGTAAATACTGTAAATACTACCTCATCTCAGAAATATAGACAAATAGAATGATCTAATATTAAACGTCGTACAAATGGCAACAAAGATGAGGACAATGATCCGAATAATGTAAATACTGTAAATACTACCTCATCTCAGAAATATAGACAAATAGAATGATCTATTATTAAACGTCGTACAAATGGCAACAAAGATGAGGACAATAGTCCGAATAATGTAAATACTGTAAATACTACCTCATCTCAGAAATATAGACAAATAGAATGATCTATTATTAAACGTCGTACAAATGGCAACAAAGATGAGGACAATAGTCCGAATAATGTAAATACTGTAAATACTACCTCATCTCAGAAATATAGACAAATAGAATGATCTATTATTAAACGTCGTACAAATGGCAACAAAGATGAGGACAATAGTCCGAATAATGTAAATACTGTAAATACTACCTCATCTCAGAAATATAGTCAAATAGAATGATCTATTATTAAACGTCGTACAAATGGCAACAAAGATGAGGACAATAGTCGAAATAATGTAAATACTGTAAATATGACCTCATCTCAGAAATATAGACAAATAGAATGATCTATTATTAAACTTCGTACAAGTAGCAGCAAAGATGAGGACAATAGTCCGAATAATGTAAAATACTGTAAATACTACCTCATCTCAGAAATAGACAAATAGAATGATCTATTATTAAACGTCATGCAAATGGCAACAAAGATGAGGACAATAGTCCGAATAATGTAAATACTGTAAATATGACCTCATCTCAGAAATATAGACAAATAGAATGATCTATTATTAAACGTCGTACAAATGGCAACAAAGATGAGGACAATAGTCCGAATAATGTAAATACTGTAAATACTACCTCATCTCAGAAATATAGACAAATAGAATGATCTATTATTAAACGTCGTACAAATGGCAACAACAAAGATGAGGACAATAGTCCGAATAATGTAAATACTGTAAATATGACCTCATCTCAGAAATATAGACAAATAGAATGATCTATTATTAAACTTCGTACAAATGGCAACAAAGATGAGGACAATAGTCCGAATAATGTAAATACTGTAAATACTACCTCATCTCAGAAATATAGACAAATAGAATGATCTATTATTAAACGTCGTACAAATGGCAACAAAGATAGGGACAATAAAAAAGTCAGTGTGTAAATACTGTAAATACTACCTCATCTCAGAAATATAGACAAATAGAATGATCTATTATTAAACGTACAAATGGCAACAAAGATGAGGACAATAGTCCGAACAAAATATATTAAATATAAATACTACACTCATCTCAGAAATATAGACAAATAGAATGATCTATTATTAAACGTCGTACAAATGGCAACAAAGATGAGGACAATAGTCCGAATAATGTAAATACTGTAAATACTACCTCATCTCAGAAATATAGACAAATAGAATGATCTATTATTAAACGTCGTACAAATGGCAACAAAGATCAGGACAATAGTCCGAATAATGTAAATACCAATACTACCTCATCTCAGAAATATAGACAAATAGAATGATCTATTATTAAACATCGTACAAATGGCAACAAAGATGAGGACAATAGTCCGAATAATGTAAATACTGTAAATACTACCTCATCTCAGAAATATAGACAAATAGAATGATCTATTATTAAACGTCGTACAAATGGCAACAAAGATGAGGACAATAGTCCGAATAATGTAAATACTGTAAATACTACCTCATCTCAGAAATATAGACAAATAGAATGATCTATTATTAAACGTCAAGTACAAATGGCAACAAAGATGAGGACAATAGTCCGAATAATGTAAATACTCTAAATACTACCTCATCTCAGAAATATAGACAAATAGAATGATCTATTATTAAACGTCGTACAAATGGCAACAAAGATGAGGACAATAGTCCAGATAATGTAAATACTGTAAATACTACCTCATCTCAGAAATATAGACAAATAGAATGATCTATTATTAAACGTCGTACAAATGGCAACAAAGATGAGGACAATAGTCCGAATAATGTAAATGCTGTAAATACTACCTCATCTCAGAAATATAGACAAATAGAATGATCTATTATTAAACGTCGTACAAATGGCAACAAAGATGAGGACAAGAGTCGAATAATGTAAATACTGTAAATACTACCTCATCTCAGAAATATAGACAAATAGAATGATCTATTATTAAACGTCGTACAAATAGCAACAAAGATGAGGACAATAGTCCGAATAATGTATATACTGTAAATACTACCTCATCTCAGAAATATAGACAAATAGAATGATCTATTATTAAACGTCGTACAAATGGCAACAAAGATAGGGACAATAATTCGAATAATGTAAATACTGTAAATACTACCTCATGAAATATAGACAAATAGAATGATCTATTATTAAACGTCGTACAAATGGCAACAAAGATGAGGACAATAGTCCGAATAATGTAAATACTGTAAATACTACCTCATCTCAGAAATATAGACAAATAGAATGATCTATTATTAAACGTCGTACAAATGGCAACAAAGATGAGGACAATAGTCCGAATAATGTAAATACTGTAAATACTACCTCATCTCAGAAATATAGACAAATAGAATGATCTATTATTAAACGTTGTACAAATGGCAACAAAGATGAGGACAATAGTCCGAATAATGTAAATACTGTAAATACTACCTCATCTCAGAAATATAGACAAATAGAATGATCTATTATTAAACGTCGTACAAATGGCAACAAAGATGAGGACAATAGTCCGAATAATGTAAATACTGTAAATACTGCCTCATCTCAGAAATATAGACAAATAGAATGATCTATTATTAAACGTCGTACAAATGGCAACAAAGATGAGGACAACAGTCCGAATAATGTAAATACTGTAAATACTGCCTCATCTCAGAAATATAGACAAATAGAATGATGTATTATTAAACGTCGTACAAATGGCAACAAAGATGAGGACAATAGTCCGAATAATGTAAATACTGTAAATACTACCTCATCTCAGAAATATAGACAAATAGAATGATCTATTATTAAACGTCGTACAAATGGCAACAAAGATGAGGACAATAGTCCGAATAATGTAAATACTGTAAATACTACCTCATCTCAGAAATATAGACAAATAGAATGATCTATTATTAAACGTCGTACAAATGGCAACAAAGATGAGGACAATAGTCCGAATAATGTAAATACTGTAAATACTACCTCATCTCAGAAATATAGACAAATAGAATGATCTATTATTAAACGTCGTACAAATGGCAACAAAGATGAGGACAAGAGTCCGAATAATGTAAATACTGTAAATACTACCTCATCTCAGAAATATAGACAAATAGAATGATCTATTATTAAACGTCGTACAAATGGCAACAAAGATGAGGACAATAGTCCGAATAATGTAAATACTGTAAATACTACCTCATCTCAGAAATATAGACAAATAGAATGATCTATTATTAAACGTCGTACAAATGGCAACAAAGATGAGGACAATAGTCCGAATAATGTAAATACTCTAAATACTACCTCATCTCAGAAATATAGACAAATAGAATGATCTATTATTAAACGTCGTACAAATGGCAACAAAGATGAGGACAAGAGTCCGAATAATGTAAATACTGTAAATACTACCTCATCTCAGAAATATAGACAAATAGAATGATCTATTATTAAACGTCGTACAAATGGCAACAAAGATGAGGACAATAGTCCGAATAATGTAAATACTGTAAATACTACCTCATCTCAGAAATATAGACAAATAGAATGATCTATTATTAAACGTCGTACAAATGGCAACAAAGATGAGGACAATAGTCCGAATAATGTAAATACTGTAAATACTACCTCATCTCAGAAATATAGACAAATAGAATGATCTATTATTAAACGTCGTACAAATGGCAACAAAGATGAGGACAATAGTCCGAATAATGTAAATACTGTAAATACTACCTCATCTCAGAAATATAGACAAATAGAATGATCTATTATTAAACGTCGTACAAATGGCAACAAAGATGAGGACAATAGTCCGAATAATGTAAATACTGTAAATACTACCTCATCTCAGAAATATAGACAAATAGAATGATCTATTATTAAACGTCGTACAAATGGCAACAAAGATGAGGACAATAGTCCGAATAATGTAAATACTGTAAATACTACCTCATCTCAGAAATATAGACAAATAGAATGATCTATTATTAAACGTCGTACAAATGGCAACAAAGATGAGGACAATAGTCCGAATAATGTAAATACTGTAAATACTACCTCATCTCAGAAATATAGACAAATAGAATGATCTATTATTAAACGTCGTACAAATGGCAGCAAAGATGAGGACAATAGTCCGAATAATGTAAATACTGTAAATACTACCTCATCTCAGAAATATAGACAAATAGAATGATCTATTATTAAACGTCGTACAAATGGCAACAAAGATGAGGACAAGAGTCCGAATAATGTAAATACTGTAAATACTACCTCATCTCAGAAATATAGACAAATAGAATGATCTATTATTAAACGTTGTACAAATGGCAACAAAGATGAGGACAAGAGTCCGAATAATGTAAATACTGTAAATACTACCTCATCTCAGAAATATAGACAAATAGAATGATCTATTATTAAACGTCGTACAAATGGCAACAAAGATGAGGACACTAGTCCGAATAATCTCATCTCAGAAATATAGACAGATAAAAAAATTGTTTGAATATCGATGGATTCATTTGTAGGCTATGCAGTAGCATGATTGTTACCAATACATACAATGAACTCGGCAATTGATTGTTTGTGTTTATTTTACAGAAAACTGCTTATACTTTTTCTTGTTTTTTGTTAAGTTGCCATTATAAGTTGACACAAATGTGATGCTACCTATATGCTACAATGGTTCGTAAAAAATTAATTGGTCGATGAACATTTCAGGAAACGACTTCGCCATAATGACGTACGCGCATCAGTCAATATTAATAATTAAAGACTTTTACACTCATTGCTATTTCGCGTGCGGCATGATATTTCAATGCTTTTTCGAAGCAGCTAATATAGGTATGGCTTTATTCACTGCTTTAAAAGAAGCATTAAAACTACAAGGTAACCTTGACGTACACTACCGGCCATAATTATTAGGCCACCCCAGTTTTTTAAAAGACATGATGTATTTCATTCTATTTTTAGTATTTATTGCCAGTTGGATAATTCTAAATGAAAATGGAATTGTTCTTTGTTAATACTGCATGTGCATCAAATGCACTGTTCTGGTGTCCAGTTTTTGTGCTCTCTTCCCCATGTTAGTCTCTTCTTCTTATTGGCTGGCGGAAGCAAAGGTTTCCTGACTGCCTTGTAAAATTTAGCAAAGTAATAATAACAAAAGAACCATTCTAATTTCATTTAGAATTATCTACTTGGCAATAAATACTAAAAATAGAATGAAATACATCATTTCTTTAAAACTGGGGTGACCTAATAATTATAGCTGCTTGTGTATTTAGAAAGAATATTGGATGCACGTTGTGGAGAGTGGATACCGGCTCGGAACAAGAGCCTACTTTGAATTTCAATTGGATTAATTGCATTCACTTACGCACAAATGCCCTCGCGAAAGGTATAAATCTATCTCTTCTCCCGCCATCTATGGGTTAAATAGCACGACAGATTGGGTTCTATTGCCTTGGTTGGCAACCAGTCTATCGCAAAAAGTAACTGCAAGCTTCTGCTGGAAACTACTGTTCTTAGTGATTCATGTCTTTTTCGAGACATGGTCACCCAAGCGTGTATCACGTATGGCACTTAATCACGTAATTTGACTAACTGATTAGAATAATCCAGAACCTTTAATGGCAAATCGCGTGCATACAGATAGAAGATGAGTTTCTCTGGTATACAAAAATAGGGGCGTCAGGCAACGGTGTGTCGTTTCACCGGACTTCTTCAATATATATATTGAGGCAATTTTGAGAGAGCATTAGAAGTCCTTCAAGGAATAGTTGATGGCGGCCACAATCTTAAAAATCCATCACCACCTACCAGACCCCCAGTCAGGATAACGGACGTCCCTTTGAGTAGGCACCGTGCTCTGAACGAATAGTGGGCCTGAAACTCATACACGAGTTCAAGTGAAACGCTTACATATGATCCATCGTTAAAATCAAGATAAAATGATCGCTCTAGAATATATCTGACTGTCATCCCATTCTCTACCTTTATAAAAACCAGATCAGACTGAAAATGCTGCACTGTTGTCATAGTTGGGCGAGATCTGCCTGGTCTTAAATTTCTGGTGTTGATAGAGCGTATAAGCGTCTCCAAGTCCTTGTTGTCAAATAATTATTTTCTGTCCTCTAATTTCTCTCTCAGAGGCGGGATGTCGCGAACCTCTCACATCCATATCGCTAAATCCATGCAAAGTGCTCTGACGAACTTCTTTTTTTATGTGCTCTGTCCTTTCAGGATATAGGCGATCATGGCTTTCCACATCTCCTTATCGCTGGTGGCTCTAAGCACGCTTTCTCCTGTTACACCACCCAAACCCCGTTCTGCCATCCACTAGCTCAAGACCATAAATCTAGAATATAAATGTATAGAAACTAGCATTGCCACAAAATGAGGGATCAGTATATATAGTGATTATAATATTGATTTGATCCCCCATTTTATATCCACATTATAATTTCTTATAAACAGTTGGCATATATCATCTTCTTCTATGTGACCTGTTCTTTCAGGACGTAGGCGATCATGGCTTTCCACATCTCCTTATCACTGGTTGCTCCCAGCACGCATTCTCTTGTTACACCACGCAACCCTCGTTCCGGCATCCACCTGATCAGGTCCTTCAAACATGTTATCCGCTGCTTTCCACTGTCCCTTTTTCTCTCTATCTGGCCTGTTAGTATCAGGTTCTCCAAGCCTTCCTTCCTCATTGCATGTCCCAGGAACTTCAGTTGTCTCTTCCTGATGCTCAGTATTAATTTCTATTTAGTTTTCATTCTTTCCAAAACCTCATCATTGCTCACATGCCCGATCCATGATATCCGCAGCATCCTTCTGTAGAACCACATTTCAGTTGCTTCAAATCAGTGCGGGTGATTTCTAGAATAACCCCGCTCTGCCATCCACTAGCTCAAACCCATCTAGAATATAAATGTATAGAAACTAGCATGGTCACAAAATGAGGGATCAGTTTATGTATTGATTATAATATAGATTGGATCCCCCACTTTATATCCATATTATAATTTCTTATAAACAGTTAGCATATATCTTCTTCTATGTGCCCTGTCCTTTCAGGACGTAGGCGATCATGGCCTTCCACGTCTCCCTATCCCTGGTGGCTCTTAGCACACTTTCTCCTGTTACACTACGCAACCGCTTAGGCCAGTCAAGTACGTTACACGCTGTTTTACTCTGTCTCTCCTTCTCTCTATCTGGCCTGTTAGTATCAGGTTCTCCAAGCCTTCCTTCCTCATTGCATGTCCCAGGAACTTCAGTTGTCTCTTCCTGATGCTCAGTATTAATTTCTGTTTCGTTTTCATTCTTTCCAAAACCTCATCTTTGCTCACATGCTCGATCCATGATATTCGCAGCATCCTTCTGTAGAACCACATTTCAGTTGCTTTACACTCCCTGTTTTTACCAAGTCTAACCTTCACGGCTTAGACTGGCCATGTCATTAATATTGCAGAAAACAACCAATATTCCCTATGTATTCCATCATTTAGAAGTTCAAATTAAACAGTTTCTCGTGAGCAACTGCTCTTTAGCACCGATTCTAAAGAGATTGTTTCCCTAATCACAACAACCTTAACCTGTTCATTAACCGTCATTTTACCTTCCTATCCTACCCCTTAACATGACCCCGAGCTTTGTAAAGTGTGAACCTTACTAGAAGAATAAACAACAACAACTAAATAAGATATGTAGATGACACAGTTTTATCAAGAAAATAAATGAAAAAAAAAAAAAAAAAACTCCCGCAAGAAGGAGTCAAGGAAAGGGAAAAGAATGGGTTAAACATCAATTGCAACAAAACAAAATGGATGGTTGTCAGTAAAAGAAATAGCCCAATTATCAAATTTCAAATTCGACAATCAGTTAAGTCCCATACGTAACACACGCTAAGGCGATTATATCTCGAAAGAGACATGCCTGACTGGGCAGAAGATTTTTTTTGCAGTAGGTTGCTATTACTTTCTGCGGTAGACTGGTTGCCAGCCAAGGCTATAGAATATAATATGTTCTGCTATTTAACCTGTAGATGGAGAGAGAAAAAACATATTACTAATTTTCCCAAGGTAGTAAAATGCAACGAATTCAACCGGAGTAGGGACTTGTTTCTGATTTTTTCATTCCGAATCGATATCCATTGCTCCACAACGCACATTTCGAGATACCAAGACCAAACAAGTAAAAAAGTTTAAATATCTGGAAAGTGTTTGATGTAATGAATATTTAATGAATATGCATACACCTTGGTTCCCCCTTGCAGTAATGGCTGGCGTCAGCCATAAATAGGGACGAAGGCGAGGACGCATAGAGGTCTAGATTCATACGTCTGTACAACTAGATGTCTACTGCTAGAGGTCTACTACTACTAGAGGTCTACGACTATTGGTCTACGTCTACTGACTACGCCTACGTTTCAGAATACTGTATATGACGAGTACCGTCCATTATGTCTACTTACTATATTGTCCTATTCGGTTACATTTGCCAAAACTCCTTGCTACCTCGAATGCTATATATATATAGTCATCCGCAGACAGATCTGTTTCGCTGTATCACAGCTCATCAGTACGGTTAGACAGCCGATTGCTTTTTACCCAGGATTGAAACCCGACCGAATTGGCGTCAGTCGGCGATTCTACCTCTGAGCTACGAGCGCTCGGTAGAAGGAGACAGACTTTTTAGCGTGTATATTATCATTATACACGCCCAATAGCTGAGAGTGTTCTATATATATATATATATCCCTTTCCGGGAAATATTAGTGTTCAACAGAAGATGGAAAATGCGACACTGTACCTTGGAGAAGCATTGAGATAACGAATAATGTCTTCCGAAGGAAAGTATTATCCGTTAAAGACAAAAGTTGTTACGTAATATTTAGCAAGTTTGAGTAAACTGTTGGCAGAACAAGACACCATTTATTAAGAACTATCAAGTACGGGAAATTGTGAAGACCAATGTTTGTCTTGGCCCTGAAGGAACACGCCAAATAGATGAATATGAAAAATATACTTATCAACATGTTTCTATTCGAGATGTGGAACGGCAAAGTTTTATAATAAAATTTTGCACACTTGGCAGTATGTTGTATAATTAAAATGTTTTGTATAACTAATTAACTGCCGTCCAGATGCTTTTGTTTAATAAGATCTCATTAGTTTGATGAGTTCCGAGCGAACGTCTTACATAAATATAAACTTACTTTTTGAAATACATGCCTCGTTCTTCATGTTTGTCACTGGACCAACTTTCTTATATAAGTCATAATTAATGATATACACATTTAATTATATTGCCCCGAATGCATATGGATACAGTTATGTTCGCATATACCACATCAAGACAAAATGAAATCCTATAATCTAATAAACTATTCCAACTAACAAAATTAAGAAGCAAAGAAATAAACACGACAGAAAATATGCAAAACAAAAATAAAAAAAAAATAATAATAATAATAATAATAATAAAAGATGTAAATTAACATTTGTTTATATATATATATATATATATATATATATATATATATATATATATATAAAATAATTTACGAAATTGGTATTAACCGAGATATCTATTTAAAGTTGTTTTTAATAGATACCCGTATTTGAGTGAATAGTCTCTATTTTTCGTTTTTTTCTGTATTTTTTACTGTATAATTACAGACAAAAAAGACTATCCACTCAGATATGAGTATCCACGAAAAATAATCTTAAAGTAAATAATATATATATATATATATATATATATATATATATATAGGTACGAATATAAGATGTCATCTATAGAATGCGTTAATAAAAGAAGTGTATATAGACGGGATTTATACTTTATATTTCAAATAAAGAGAGATTAATTTTCTTTCAAAAAAATCATTAAAATAGCGGGAAGTAAAATTGTATACATTCATATATATATATATATATATATATATATGTGTGTGTGTGTGTGTGTGTGTGTGTGTGTGTGTGTGTCATTGTGTGTGAGTATATAATTTTTCTTCAACTGTTATTTGTTGTAAATTAGATCAGTATACAGTTGTTTTAAAAGTTGTAAATTAGATCAGTATACAGTTGTTTTAAAAGTTGTTTTATATTTAATATATATAAAACACATTAAGGACAGACACGTTATTTCATGGTGAATCCGAAGTATGGGCCTATTTCAAACGAACCATCATCAAATTCGGTCTTTATTGTACAGAAGATTTTACACGAATCGTGCAATTCGTGTAAAATCTTCTGTACAATAAAGACCTAAGCTGATGATGGTTCTCCTGAAATAGGCTCACACTTTCGATTTACCAAGAAATAACGTGTCTGCCCTAATTTTTCTTATATATATATATATATATATATATATATATATATATATATATATATATATATAATTAAGTGCTTTTAAATATTTTCATTCGGAGGTCTGTTGAATATGCAAACTTGGTTACATATTTTCGGTGTCTTCAAGTATTATATATCAACTGATTCTAAAAATTTTTTTTCAAAAGTACAACAGGAAGAGAAGAAAAGAAAATATATTTTAGGATCATACACACCCGGATGAAACTGTTTACAATTCTTGACCGACATATTCTAGGTGCGCGTTCTGAAAAGTTCCTGTTGTACGTTTAAAAAATCGTTGGAATATCAGCTGATACCGATCTCCAGAAGATACTGATATATATATATATATATATATATATATAAGTATTGTTGGAATAATATCCCTTGTCCAAAGAAACACTATTTTTCAAAAAAGTGCTCAATACAAAAGTAGAGCTAATAAATATTATATATATATATATATATATATATATATATATATATATATTCCTTTTGTAAACGAGTTATTATGCGACCTAGGTTTCTACCACGATTCCTTGTAATTTTCGTAATAATTTCCACCATAATTCCATGTAATTTTAAAAATTGTTTCCATGATACCTTACAATTTTAAAAATAATTTAAAAATTTCTTCCATGATTTCTTGTTATTTTTTAATTTTCTACCATAATTCCTTGTAATTTTAACAATTGCGCCTTCAAAAATTTCCTGCCACTTAAAAAAACCCGTTACATGAGCGTTCTTAAAAAACAAACGGTAAACGATAAAATCAATTATTGCAAATCGCCTGAAGACAGCACTCATGGTAGAAACCTAGGTCGCGTAATAACTTGTTTACAAATAGAAAACATTCAAAAGTTCTACAATAAAATTGTATTGAACACTTTTTAATACAAATGTGCACTGGTCTAATCTTATTATGACCAGAAACTAAGTAATTAAACAATCAATCAATCAATCAATCAATCAATATATATATATATATATATATATATATATATATGTATGTGTGTGTGTGTGTGTGTGTGTGTGTGAATATATAAAATGTATGTGTGCGTTTCTTTTAACTAATCAGAGTAATGATTCGCTTTGGAATTTGTTCAGTAGTTTCTAGGGAATATATACTTACATTTTTTAATTCCTTTTTTTTTCTTTCGCTCCCTTTCCTCTTTCCTTCCTTTTTTCCTCCCTAACGGTAAAAGTGTAAACCTGCTTTTTACCTAATGTTATTTTCCTTTTTAATTTTAATTATAATTTTAATTTATATTTTTATTGCTTCTCACATTATTTTATTACCTTTTATGTGCCTATATTAGTACCAAAAATGTTCTTTCTGCTTTCCTCATATTTTGACCTCAACATCCAACATTGCCTGATGAAGAGAATCTATCTGTTTGTCATTCGTAATCGAGAGGTCTAAGACGCGCCAGATCAATTGGTGGCTACCCCTATGTGGATAGAGGTCGCAGGTTCGAATCCTGCCGAATAACACACATTTTCGTAACAAAAATTTATCGTAAATAATCAGGCCAGTAGAAATAAATATATAATACTGATTGATTATAAAACAGAATATCTATTTAAATACGAGTAACGATCAAAATTATTGTTCAAACAAACCATTTCAAATTGTCGGTTGTTTAAAGACCATTTCGTTAATCTTCGTTAATTTCCGTAACATTTGTTGACATTACGATACATTTCAGAGCAGATATGGTTATTACGATAAATCAAAAATTGTGTTATATAGGCTTGATTTGACTTCGTTTATATTGGTCTTTTGTGGTCGAAAAGTCTAAGACGCGCCAGATCACTTGGTGGCTTTCCCTATGTGGATAGGGGTCGCAGGCTCGAATCCTGCCGAATGACACACATTTTCATAACAAAAATTTATCGTAATCAGACTGGTAGAAATAAATATACAATACTGTTTGATTATAAAACAGAATATCTATTTAAATCCGAGTATCGATCAAAATTAATGTTCAAACAAATTATTTCATATTATATATATATATATATATATATATATATATATATATATATATATATATAAGAAAACTCAACATGTCATCTAAAGTGGTTATGAATTATAATTTATTCCGACGGGTGTATAGACCCATCACTTCAGGCCAGGATTTTCATTTGGTTCATACTGGTCTGATGAAATGGGCTTTTACACCAGTCAAAATAGATTATGATTTATAACCACTTTAGATGATCTGCTGGGTTTTCCTATATGTATATCTTATATCCATTCAGGTCTCAATACAGATCTATCTCTTAATTTTTTTTTTTAATCGTATCACCCCGAGCACGGCGGTAAAGCCACTGATGTGCAGGGGGCTACGTAATAGTGAAAAGATCGGAAAAGAGAAAGCCGAAATCATATCCTAAACAGGGAACAAGGGATGAGCCTGTTAACCTGTTCAATAGACATGGGTGGAGTGTGAACCGGGCGATAGATAGATCTATCTACTCCAATTGAAAACAAAAAAACAAAAAAAAAAACAAAGTGAGAAGATTGGGAAAGAGAAAGCCGGAAACCACATCCCAAACAGGGAACAAGGGATGAGCCTCTTAACCTGTTCAATAGACATGGGTGGAGTGTGAACCGGGCGATAGATAGATCTATCTACTCCAATTGAAAAAAAAAAAAAAAACAAAGTGAGAAGATTGGGAAAGAGAAAGCCGGAAACCACATCCTAAACAGGGAACAAGGGATGAGCCTCTTAACCTGTTCAATAGACATGGGTGGAGTGTGAACCGGGCGATAGATAGATCTATCTACTCCAATTGAAAACAAAAAAACAAAAAAAAAAACAAGAAAACAAAGTGAGAAGATTGGGAAAGGGAAAGCCGGAAACCACATCCTAAACAGGGAACAAGGGATGAGCCTCTTAACCTGTTCAATAGACATGGGTGAAGTGTGAACCGGGCGATAGATAGATCTATCTACTCTAATTGAAAAAAAAACAAAAGAAGAAAACAAAGTGAGAAGATTGGGAAAGAGAAAGCCGGAAACCACATCCTAAACAGGGAACAAGGGATGAGCCTCTTAACCTGTTCAATAGACATGGGTGGAGTGTGAACCGGGCGATAGATAGATCTATCTACTCCAATTGAAAAAAAAAGAAAAAAAAAAACATGGCGATGGATTACTAAGTTTTAACTTAGTAAAAGTCCAGTCAAGAGATATCTGCTAAAATCAAGAATTAAATTAAAGAAAACCAATTAAACCTGAAAAGCTTAAAATTTAAAATTAGACAGAAAAAAAAAAGGCCTTACTTTAAGAATATTTCAAACAAAGCAGAACTGCAACACAACACCAGTGTCTGAATTTTGGTCACACCAAGATGGCCAATGGGAGTCAAATTACGGATGGCAGAGGGGAAGAAAGTAGACAGACTAATATATGGCTGATGGAAGAGAAAGAAAGAAAGAAAGAAAGAAAGAAACAGTCAAGAGATATCTGCTAAAATCAAGAATTAAATTAAAGAAAACCAATTAAACATGAAATTGGATTATCCTCTTAGTTTACGAATGTGGCATCTCTCTATCTCTCTCGCAGTTTGTCCTTCTTTTAGTGTGAGGAACCGCCCCTAAAGTTTGTAAAAGTATTTTTGATACACCCATAAATAAACATGTATTCTCCCATAATTTACAAGAACCCTTAAAGAAAATTTTGATCGATAACACAAAAATTGTATATATTTTTTTTTAATCATATCACCTCGAGCAAGGCGGTAAATCGACTGATGTGCAGCGAGATACGTAAGAGTGAAAAGATTGGAAAAAAGAAAGCCGGAAACCACATCCAGAACAGGGAACAAGCGATGAGCCTCTACACCTGTACAATAGACGTGGGTGGAGTGTTAACCGTTCGACAGATTGGTCTATCTAAATCATAATATCAAAAGCAGATAACTAGTTTACAAATTACGGTTATTTAAGTGATGCTATTGTTGCAAAATTTTAAAACAATGGGTAAATCTGAATTTTGTGTGTTCATAAAGCATTGCTTTCTGATGACATCAAATATTGTTTAACAACATATATATATAGTGTTGAGTTATAATATCGTTTATCGCCAAGATTCTTGTTTTTTCAGTAATTTCACTGATAAAAAAAATTCGCAAGCAGTTTTTTTTTATTGTAAAGTGCTCGATATCAAGCTGGAGATAGAGTGTTGATAAGAACAAAGAGTTTGTCTCTTTAATTGTGAAGATTCATGCCGACTTCAAAGTTTTGTGAGGTCACCCGTATGATGTTTTCACTCGTCAGGGCTATTTGCCTTAGCAGGTTTTTTTTTATTGTAAAGTGATCGATATCAAGCTGGAGATAAAGCGTTGATAAGTTTAATGTAGAGGATTTGTTGCTTTAACGAAGCAGGTTCATGCCTGGTTTGAAGTTTCGTGAGGACACCGTCATGATGTTATCACTCACCAGGGCTGCTTTGTTTTTCTTTACTGTCCCGTTTTTTTATTTTTATTTTTTTTTTATTTATATGGAGCTTGGTGTAAATTGATATTTTGTGGGAGTGGTCTTATTTGCAATAGGTTGGTTGACTTTGACTTTTATTTTCATTGTATAAGAGTTTAATTTCTTTTTATTGCTTTTTACACATTTTTATTGCTTTTTAAAATTTTTATTGCTTTGTAATGTACTCATGACTGGGTGTTCACTAAATTGCTTATTATGTAATTTGTTTCTGCTTCATTGCTTTTTACTTGGTTTGTTCTTGTAATTTAACTTGAGCTTTTTATATTGTATTGAACTTATTTTATTCAATTTGTCTTGCTGTATATATATAAGAACCTATATATATATATATATATATATATTATAAATTATATTTTAGAACATGTACAAATTTTTATATATATATCCGCTACAAATCTTGTATTTTAACTTGAGCTTTTTATAATTTATTGACCTTATTTGATTTAAGTTGTCTTGCTGTGTATATAAGAACCTATATATATATATATATATATATATATATATATATATATATATATATATATATATATATATATATATATATATATATTATAAATTATATTTTAGAACATGTACAAATTTATATATATATATATCCGCTACAAATAGTACATTTGTGTCGACATTGAAACTACAATGTCCCACCAGGTGGTGTGGACAGGAATGGAAAGACTATTTTCTTATATTTGGTGAGTTGTTTGTGGGATGTTGCTGGGGGTTAGTGATAAGGAAATAAGTCTTGTGAATTGTCCATTTGAATTTTGAAGAAAGTCGTGTGGGTAGTGAATATAGTTGATTAATGAGTGTCTTGAAATTTTGGAATTTTGGAATATTGTAGACAGATTTAATATTAGCAGATAGGATGTAAGTTTTTATGATCTTGCCACTAGACTTTATCCTTTGGGTTTCTTAGAGGAGCAGAGTAGGGAGGTGTAAGGGGTGGGGAGGGTTGGGATTGGACTTACTGCTTATTTGTACAACTATAGAATATTTTTGTATTTAAGCATAGTTTTTATAATTAATCTAAATTTGTATATTTAAACTTAATTTTGGATTTAGGAAATCGATTTTTTCTATTTTAAATTTTAAATTAGATCACAGTTTGTGGTGTGTAAGAGGTAAGATTTAATGTAAGAGGTAAAATTTAATGTTAGTGTTTAAGGTAATAGGTGAGTAGGTAATGGGTGCGTAATAGGTAGAATTTAATGTAGGAGACAATAAGATTTAATAGGTAAAATTTAATGTGTATTTAAGCACAGTTTTATAAGTAATCTAATTTTGTATATTTAACCTTCATTTTGAATTTAGGAAATCGATTTTTTCTATAAAATATTTAATTTTTAAAAAAATTGAAATTAGATCACAGTTTGTGATGTGTGTAAGAGTGTACTTAGTACTAAGAAGGTGTATCATTTCTAAGGGGTCCTAGCTCTGGCTTTTGTAGTATTTTTTAGCATGATTGTAAGGTTAGTTCTTTAATAATGCTTGTAGTTTACTGTGGTTTCATGCCTCTGTTTTAAAAGCTTGTTGCTATTCATATATTTAATGATTTCAATTTTTTATTCACTCGGTTATATATATATATCAATTAAAAGACTGTTTATTTTTATTGTATCGTTATACTTCTCAAAAGTGTTGATTAGCTCTCTGAAGATCATGTTTGCCATGTTGTTGTTGTTTTTATCATTTCACCCCAGGCATAGCAATAAAAACACTAAGATGCAATGAGGTTACTGAGTGTGAGAAAATATGAGAAAAATCTACAGTTAAGTAGAGGGGAAAATAAAAAAACAAGTATAAGGAAGCCATTTTTTTTATCGTATCACCCCGAGCAAGGCGGTAATGCCACTGATGTGCAGGGGGCTACATAAGTGTAAAAAGATTAATAATAACGAGTAACATTGTATTTAAATTTTTGAAAATCAAAAGTGACTGGGAATGCAGGTTTGGTGTCTGGTTTATTTTGTTTTCCTGTATATTAACCTCAATGCTAGCAAGATTTTTAGGATGGGTTCGTATGAATAAGATATGTATTTTGTAAAAAGTTAGTATGTAGATGAGGTCTCATTGACGTATTGTTGTAAAAAGTGTTTGTTTTTATCGAGAGTCAAAGGTAAATCTTTTAAATGTATTGCTGGGATTTTTAATATAACAATATATTTTTAACATTTCATACTGTTTTAACTCGAGGTTATGAATTGCCTATGGTTGTTATCTTAACATTTGCTAACACCCGGGGTCAGCAATAAAGAGATGGTTTCACGCTCCTTCTGATCAGTAGACTTGCTGTCGGATGCAGTTTATCGTCATGACCAGGACCAGCCCTGATCGGAGAGATATTTGTTCCTTGCCGGTGCTGTAGCAGATGCTAACACGCCGAGTCAGGATGAACCTGGAAAAACGCAATTAAAAGGTAGTTCAACGCTCCTTAAAAACTCCCGATCAAAGGCCTTGCTGTAAATAATTGTTTGTTTGTTTTTGAGGCTTAACGACCTATCAATCCTTATGGGATCATTTAAGGTCATAACCAATGGTTTTGGGTAAGGTTATTTTATATATATATATATATATATATATATATATATATATTTAAATATACTTAATTATAATCTGAGATTAAGGTTTGTTTTTTAGGCTTAACGACCTATCAATCCTTATGGGATCATTTAAGGTCATAACCAATGATTTGGGGTAAGGTTATTTTATATATATATTTAAATATACTTAATTATAATCTGATATTAAGGTTTGTTTTTTAGGCTTAACGACCTATCAACCCTTATGGGATCATTTAAGGTCATAACCAATGATTTTGGCTAAGGTTATTTTATTTTTACAACATTTTTCTTTTCATGATTCATTGGGATTTGTTTTTAAGAGCAGCGTCCCCAAGTCCTACCCTTGTTATTTAACCCATAACTGGAGGGAATGGACGTATTAATACTTTTCCCAAGGGTACCAGTGCTGAAGTGAATGCAGGGTATTCAACTGGAATTCGAACTCGGCTCACCGATTTCTCTTTCTGAGCCGATATCCACTGCACCACAACGCACATCCGTCACTATACGCTTACAGCACCTGGTATTCCCAAGCGATTACCCATCTAAGTACTGACCAGTCTCAACTTTGCTTAACTTCGGTGATCGAGCGAGAACATGTAATTTATAATCATACCTTAAACGTAAGAGTCAAGAAACAGGAAAGACAGCAATAGAAGAAACTGTTAACATAGAACTTACGCTTACATCTAGCCATTTCAACTGTAAAATGATGAGACCTATCTGCCCAACTAGTACTACGCTTAAAATTTAGATATCATAGAGAAAAGTTCAGCGGAACAATTTCCATTAACTCATTTGAAGAAAAACGCGCAAGGAAGTTTTGTAAAAATAGTTTTGACTATCTCAGTAATTTTTTCAAGAACCAATGTAGTGTCTTTGTGATTAGTGTTGTAGAGCAGCTGACACCCCTCTAGTGCTCTCGAAGATGGAATTATCTGTGTACCAAAATAGCCACATAAATAATGATTAATAGCAGTCAGAAATTTGGAGTATCATTGGCAATCTGAGAGGACCGACTACGTGCGTCAGTCGTACACTTTGTCGGACTCTCCGCCCGAAGGAACCCAGATAGGGTTCCACCAAAGTTTAAAGTCTCGTCTGGAGAACAGCACACAAGAATCTTTTGTCTGACCTTACGGGCTCAGTTCTACACACGTTAATTGACCTTTTGCCGGAACTCAGGCTACGGGGGAAGGTTGTAAATAATTCGGAGTGTCATTGACAATTATTATGGAACTGTGCTCTCTGCGACTATAACAACTTAAACTCTCCTCTCTTTCTAATTATTGTTATTCTGTCTTATCTGTGTTTGTATTGTTTGTACTTAATATCCATTAGCACATCATATAGTATCGTTCAGCCACCTCGGTGATACAACAGTTAGCAGGATTCCCTTGTCTACATCCTGGATAAGTCTTTTGATAGCAAGCATACAGCTAATCCTTAGGACTTTTCTTTTCTCATTTCTTTACTATTTTATCTAGAAGTTTCTACAATTTTCTTTCTTTGTTTACTATCAACAAAGTGTCATCTGCGTATCTTATACTTTTAAGGTTGTTATCGCCACTGATAAATCCTGGTAAGACTTCTAGTTTTCTTGGTGTAGGTTGAATACATCCGCTCAGAATAATCCTTGTTTTATTCCATTAGTAAGAATTAAGTTGGATACTCGGTTAACCGTTATCTTGTCCATGAACTTCATTTCTTGCCTTTCCTTATGCTCATACAATACCACTGTGCGCTACCTTGAAGGACTCTTGGATTTTGTATTAGGTTAACAGAAGTGAAAATAAATAAAAATAAGCATAAATTATTGGCGAATTTATTATTTAGTTATATTACAAAATTCAAAATGTTTGACTCTTTCTAAAATCAAACGTATAGCTCTAAATAGGCATATTTGTTGACAAATATGTCGTCATTTTTAGCGTTTCTGAGTTTGTCTCAGCGTGTAGATATTTTAGCATTTCCGTAAATTATAATGCTTCTAAAAATTAAAATTTCCGTAAATGATAATACTGCTATCAATTGACCATCATAGACAATCGCTCCTACTTCCCATTAGCATGGAACAGGCTTGCCTCCCTGAGAGTAAAACGGTAGGCCTCCTTGGCCTCACACTCTCAACAGACCTCAAGTGGAATGACTAGAGCGAATCCATTGCTAAATCCGCTGCTATGAAAATCGGTTCTCTGTGCAGGGCCCGGACGTTTTTCCCGCCTGAGTCTATCCTGCACATCTATAAATCTACCATCCATCTGGTCCGGTGCCCCTACTATTCACCTCGGGGTCCTTGACAAAATACAACGGAGAATCTGTAATGTGATCGATGATGACTTGGCAGCCCGGCTACAATCACTCTCTCACTGCATGATTTGGCTTCCCTTTGCCTCTTCTATAAATATTTTCACGGCTTCTGCTCCAATTAACTTAGTTCACTGGTACCCCATAGGTATGAATTTGCAAGAGATACTAAATTAGTAACTAGGTCCCACCCTTTTACAGTGAAACAGATAAAATGTAACCTCAATTTCTACTCTAACAGCTTCTTTTCTCGCACTTCCCGCCTGTGGAATTCCCTTCCATATATTTGCTTTCCCGACAGCTACAATCTCCAGGAATTTAAATGTAAGGTCAATGGACATCTATCACACTAACTCGCATCCATTCTCTCAAACACTCTACCCATCTACCTAACCCCCATCCTCGGTATCCTCATCCGTCTACCACCCTCCTTCCGACATTTCCTATAACTAACCACTCATTCTCAGCACTTTCCCCAACGTAACCCCCTTGCGCAGTAGTGGCAGTGGAATGCCTTGCTTGGGGTGAAATAAAAAAAAAACTATTAAATAAAGGAATCTCACTCTCAATGAATAAATGATTACTGCCGCCATAAAAATTAGTAGTAGTTGCCTTTCTCTTCATTTTGAACCTGCGTATCATTTCAAAATATCCCCGAAACAAAACATTTTTTCCGAAAGTTTCCAAGTAGAATATTAATTAATTTTGACAACTTCTCAAAATTCCATTCTAGGAATTTACAGTATACCCCCAACAAAATTCAACTCATTTTGTAGTGTAATAAAAAAGCCAATTCTCGCTCAACTTCTGAAGCATTCCAGAAGTTGAGTAAAGTATTAAGAAACAGGACAATTTCGCTTGAAACAAGGAAGAGAGTATTGGATTGCTACGTGCTGTCCGTCCTTCAATATGGCAGTGAATGCTGGACAATATCATCGAAGATGAAGGAAAAACTTGAAACAACTGAAATGTGGTCCTACAGAAGGATGCTGCGAATATCATGGATCGAGCATGTGAGCAATGATGCGGTCTTAGAAATGATGGCAAAAAAAAGGAAATTAATACTGAGCATCTGAAGTTCCTAGGACAAGCAATGAGGAAGGAGGGCTTGGAGAACCTGATACTAACAGGCCAGATAGAGGGAAAAAGAGACAGAGGAAAGCAACGGATAACATATATGAAGGACCTAACCAGGTGGATGACGGAACGAGGATTGCATGGTGTAACAGGGGAAGGCGTGCTCAGAGCCACCAGGGATATCGAAATGTCGAAGCCATGATCCCCTACGTCCTGAAAGGACAGGGCACATAGAAGAAGAAGAGATATGCTAACTGTTTATAAGAAATTATAATGTGGATATAAAGTGGGGGATCAAATCTATATTATAATCAATATATAAATTGATCCCTCATTTTGTGGCCATGTTAGTTTCTATACATTTATGTTCTAGATTTATGGTCTTGATCTAGTGGATAGCAGAGCGGGGTTTGGGTGGTGGAACAAAAGAAAGCGTGCTAAGAGCCACCAGGGATAGGGAAACGTGGAAAGATTTGATCACCTACGTCCTGAAGGGACAGGGCACATAGAAGAAGAAGAAAATCTGGGTTGACTGTGCGTAGTTATCTCAGAATCTATTAAGACCATGGAATCTTGCGTGCCAGTGATAATGACAATGTGCTGTCGAAACGGCCACCGCATTCACCGAACTTGACAACTTGTCTATGTGAAAAGACAGGTCTAATCCCCCATTTCCAACAAGTCTAGAAGAACTTAAATAGAGAATCAATGAGGCACTGGACAATGTTACCTAATACATACTACAGCGAGGCTGGCAGAAGATGGACTACCGTCTTCACATGTGCCTTGCCACAGGTGGTACACATATTGAACATTTTTGAAGCTGTGTGAAAATATCGATTATACGATTATAAAATATACATTCCATTGATTATCTTTTTCACAATCATGCCTATTTATTTTTCTGCGTTAGACATGTACTTCTTCTTCTTCTTTTTCTTCTTCTTCTTCCTCTTCTTCTTCTTTTTCTTCTTCTTCTTCTTCCTTTTCTTCTTCTTCTTCCTTTTCTTCTTCTTCTTCTTCTTCTTCCTTTTCTTCTTCTTCTTCTTCCTCTTCTTCTTCTCTTTCATCTTCTTCTTCTTCCTTTTCTTCTTCTTCTTCCTTTTCTTCTTCTTCTTCTTTTTCTTCTTCTTCTTCATCTTCTTCTTCTTCTTCCTTTTCTTCTTCTTCTTCTTTTTCTTCTTCTTCTTCTTCTTCTTTTTCATCTTCTTCTTCTTCTTCTTCTTCTTCTTCTTCTTCTTCTTCTTCTTCTTCTTCTTCTTCTTCTTCTTCTTCTTCTTCTTCTATGCGCTCTGTCTCTGCAGCACGTAGGTGATCATGGCTTTCCACGTTTCCCTATCCCTGGTGGCTCTGAGCACGCCTTCTCCTGTTACACCATGAAATCCTCGTTCCGTCATCCACCTGATTAGGTCCTTCAAATATGTTATCCGTTGTTTTCCCCTGTCTCTTTTTCCCTCTATCTGGCCTGTTAGTATCAAATTCTCCAAGCCCTCCTTCCTCATTGCATGTCCCAGGAACTTCAGCTGTCTCTTCCTGATGCTCAGTATTAATTTCCTTTTTGTTTCCATCATTTCTAAGACCGCATCATTGCTCACATGCTCGATCCATGATATTCGCAGCATCCTTCTGTAGGACCACATTTCAGTTGCTTCAAGTCTTTCTTCATCTTTGATGATATTGTCCAGCATTCACTGCCATATTGAAAGACGGAATGCACGTAGCAATCCAGTACTCTCTTCCTTGTTTCAAGCGAAATTGTCCTGTTTCTTAATACTTTACTCAACTTCTGGAATGCTTCCCAATTTGTCGGTCCACTGCACCACAAAGCACATCCTCCATTTCCTGTTTCAGCCATGGCATTATTAGTAGAATTTATCTCTAATTCATTTTTGTTTAAAAAAAAGTAATTTCTAACTTTAAATGACCTGCAAAATGCACTCGGTGTCTATCCAGAATGTCAGATCCACCTAATAGAAAACTGGGCCTCAAAGAATGTCAAGATGTGCACAAAGACAAACATGAAATCAGCCCAGCTGAACTTACGATGCACACACGCACAAGACAACTGGGTGCCAAGAATATAAACGCCCTAAAAAAAGAAAAAAAAAAAGAAAGAACGCTTATTATCTTCAAAAGAAGATTAATCATAAAGAGAAACTCCAGAAAATCACATACTTTCCACGGCAGGCGTCAAGAGGTGGAAAACAATCATTTTATGTATGAAAAATTTAATCCCGTATTTTTACCAGACGTTACTGACATAGCAATGTGCTCCCTTTATAGATTTCTTATGTTCAAACTACAGAAATAATTGTCTGCAGCACTTGCTTGCTAACCACATTTCCACAACATACTTCTCAACGTATAAAATGTTTGTGCGTGAGAGAGAGAGAGAGAGAGAGAGAGTTTGAGGGTGAATGTGATAAATTAAATTAAACCATCTTAGTCAGTTAGTTAAGTGCCATACGTGAAACACGCTTGGGCGATCATGTCTCGAAAAAGACATGACTGACTGGGCAGAAGATTATCCCGCAGTAGGTTGCCATTGCTTTCTGCGGTAGACTGGTTGCCGGCCACGGCTATAGAACACAATCTGCCCTGTTATTTGACTCATAGCTAAAGAGGGAAGAGATGTATTATATTATTAAGAAGTATTAATGGGGGATCAGTTTATTACTTCTTAACAATAGAAAACTGATCCCCCATTTTATGCCCATGAGAAGCCTTAATCATGTTTTCAGCTATTATATTCAGTCAGTCAATCAGTTAAGTGCCATACGTGATACACGCTTGGGTGATCATGTCTCGAAAAAGACATGACTGACTGGGCAGAAGATTATCCCGCAGTAGGTTGCCATTGCTTTCTGCGGTAGACTGGTTGCCAGCCAAAGCTACAGAACAAAATCTGTCCTGTTATTTAACCCATAACTTGAAGGAAGAGACGGATTAATACCTTTTCCAAGGGTATTTGCGCGTAAGTGAGTGCAATGAATTCAACTGGAATTCGAACTCGGCTCTCCGATTTCTTGTTCCGAGCCGATATCCACTGGACCACCACGCACATCCTGTCTCATATGTTCTTAAAATATCTTTTTCCTAATAGTCTTTTAAAAATAAATAAACATTTAAATCATATATTTTTGTTCGTTTTATGCCGTGTATCTTCAGGTTGTAGGCGATAATGGCTCTCCCCAGTTCACCTTCGAGTATTATTTGTGAATCGCCATTATTTCCTCGGAGGAACAGTGTAGTAATTTCCAATTGACATCACCATAGTTTTCAATTTTCTTTTATTATCCTTTCACAACAAGCAAGGCAGAACTGTCACTGGCGTGTAGGGTGTTACATAAGAGGTAAGAATGATGAACAAATTACGAGGGTGTCAGAAAATGAGGAAAAGAAGGAGAATACAGTTGTGAAGAAAGCTGCATGAGAGTAGAGTGGAAAGGAAGAAAAACATGTTACAATGGTTGTCAGGAAAATGATGTAATTCAAGGAGATAAAAGATGCCAATTCAATGTAGTATTTCTCTTTGATTAAAACAATCAAAGCTAAAGAGCCAAGTCTACCCTGCAATTTAACCCGAAACTGAAGATAAGAGGAGAAGAAAAAAGTTCTTGTTTATCTCAAGGGGATTTGTGCAGAAGGGAAATGACAGGACGCGAAATTTGGTTTTCCAATTCCTCTCGCCGAGACGACAAATCTTACGATGACCCGCGTTCTTCTTTTCCTTTCAGTGTGTAGACTAAGCTGACTTCTTACAACTCTATCTCTCTCTCTCTCTCTCTCTCTCTCTCTCTCTCTCTCTCTCTCTCTCTCTCGCGGCAGGTTATTTCAGCTTGTTTGCTTCGATTCATCGCTGGTCCCGACTCAATGAATATCGTTTTCCACCCCAGTTTTATTAAAAAGACAAAAAACCGGGGTGTTGAAGTTAGGGACTGGATTGCTATTTCCCCCTCCCTATATACGTCTTAGCATCTCGAAAAGTCAGAAATATTATTTAATCATTTCGACTTTCAATAGAAGGAGAAAAAAACTTTCTCCCTGTTAGTTTCTGCCTGTTCCTATCAACTGTCTTAGTAATCAGTAAACAGGAAATCCTCAAGGCTGTATTTTGACCTAAGGTCACATATCGTCAACAACGATTTGACAATATCTTGACTACACTTAAGTAAGTACCTTTGATAAATTCGCTTTTTTCTTCCAACAAAAGCAATTCTCCACTCATTGAATCCGAATCTGTGCACAGAGAGAGAGAGAGAGAGAGGAAGAGAGAGTAGGAGGAGAAGGATAACAAAAGTTGTGACAAACAGATTAAGAGAGAGAACGAGAGGTCGAAAGGGATAGAAAGAGAGAGAATACCTTATTACAGATAGACAAACCGAAAGACAGACCGATTAAAAAAGACAGATACCTAGATACAGATTCAGCGAAAGAAAGAAATATTTAAAAAGAGAGATAGAAGTAGATACAGAAATTAACAAAAAAGAGAGCGAGAGAAAAAAAAAGAGAGAGAGATAATCATGGATCTTCTTTTATTCC
Source organism: Ascarosepion bandense (assembly GCA_037127315.1). Lineage (NCBI taxonomy): Eukaryota > Metazoa > Mollusca > Cephalopoda > Sepiida > Sepiidae > Ascarosepion > Ascarosepion bandense. Next base: position 342,432 of record JBBBDQ010002321.1, read on the forward strand.
CAACTACTCTTCAGGACTTGGGTGATCATGGCTTTCCACAACTTCCTATTTTTGTAAATGTTTTATTATTTTTTGTTTTATTATTATTATTATTATTATTATTATTATTATTATGTTGTCAGTTTTCATCATATTTCGATCTCTGCTATGGTCGCACTACCTACCAAGTCTGCTGGAAGACCTAAGGCAGGTCGTGGTGTGTCGTTATGGCTCCATTTCATGTTTTTTATACCTCCCCTATCATCCCTAGCGCTACATAGACAATGTTCTCCTTAGTGTGTGGGCTGTACTTAACAAGACAATTTTTTGTATATCTTTTAAGCTGGAATTTCCAGGGATTCTTTCAATGTGTTGTTTTGTTCCATTTTTTATCATTCCAAGTGCACCTACTATCACTGGCACGATTCTTGTCTTCAGTTTCAATATTTTTGTATTTATTATTATTATTATTATTGTCATTTTTCATCATAACCTGATTTCTGCCATGGTCGAACTACCTACCAAGTCTGCGGAAAGACCTCAGGTAGGTCGTAGTGTGTCGTTATGGCGCCATTTCATTTTTTTTCTCGGGCAACCAGACTGGCAACAAGGTCCCACCCTTTTTAGGTTAGATCAACAAAATGCAGGCGACAATTCTATTCCGGCAGCTTCTTTTCTCGCGCTTCCCGCCTGCGGAATTCCCTTCCATATACTTGCTTTCCTGGCGGCTATAACCTATAGGAATTTAAATACAAAGTCAATTCCCATCTCTTAGACACTTAACTCCAGCCCTTTCTACATTACCCCGTGTATCTTGTTCTTTTCCTTTCTCTTTTTCTTCGCAACTGTCTTCACTCCTCATGTGTTCCCATCCTTCTCTCGCCTTTCTCTTTCACCTATTGTAACTGGCTCGTCTTTGTCTTCACTCTCCTCCTACCTAATACTTCAACTCTCTCATGTAATCCCCTGCACATCAGTGGCGTTAACGCCTTGCTTGGGGTGAAATGATTGAAAAAAAAATCTCCCCTAATACCCCTAGCGTTACATAGACAATGTTCTCCTTCGTGTGTGGGCTCTACTTAATAAGCCAATTTTTTTGTATATCTCTTAAGCTGTGGTTTCCAGGGATTCTTTCAATGTGTTGTTTTGTTCCATTTTTTATCATTCCAAGTGCACCTACTATCACTGGCACAACTCTTGTTTTCAATTTCCACACTTTTTCTATTTCAATTTCCAGGTCTTTATATTTTGACAGTTTTTCAAATTCCTTGATTGCTATGTTACAATCCGCTGGACAAGCCATATCAATTAATAGACAAGTTTCTCCTTTCTGGTTTATAACAATAATGTTTGGCCTATTATTATTATTATTATGTCATTTTTCATCATATTTCGATTTCTGCTATGGTCGCACTACCAACCAAGTCTGCGGGAAGACCTAAGGCAGGTCGTGGTGTGTTGTTATGGCCCCATTTCATGTTTTTTCTGTCTTCCTTATCATCCCTAGCGTTACATAGACAATGTTCTCCTTAGTGTGTGGGCTGTACTTAATAAGCCAATTTTTTTGTATATCTCTTAAGCTGTGGTTTCCAGGGATTCTTTCAATGTGTTGTTTTGTTAAATTTTTATCATTCCAAGAGCACTCACTATCACTGGTACGATACTTGTTTTCAATTTCCACACTTTTTCTATTTCAATTTCCAGGTCTTTATATTTTGACAGTTTTTCGAATTACTTGGTTGCTATGTTACAATCCGCTGGACAAGCCATATCAATTAATAGACAAGTTTTCTCTTTCTGGTTTTTAACAATAATGTCTGGCCTGTTTGCTTCAATTTTTCTGTCTGTGTAGATGGTGTAATCCCATAGAATGGTGACATCTTCTATTTCTGTAACCGGTGCTGGGTGATGTTCATACCAGTGTTTGTTTACAGCTTTTCCATAATGTTTGGCCTATTATTATTATTATATCATTTTTCATCATATTTCGATTTCTGCTATGGTCGCACTACCAACCAAGTCTGCGGGAAGACCTAAGGCAGGTCGTGGTGTGTTGTTATGGCCCCATTTCATGTTTTTTCTGTCTTCCTTATCATCCCTAGCGTTACATAGACAATGTTCTTCTTAGTGTGTTGGCTCTACTTAATAAGCCAATTTTTTTGTATATCTCTTAAGCTGTGGTTTCCAGGGATTCTTTCAATGTGTTGTTTTGTTAAATTTTTATCATTCCAAGAGCACTCACTATCACTGGTACGATACTTGTTTTCAATTTCCACACTTTTTCTATTTCAATTTCCAGGTCATTATATTTTGACAGTTTTTCGAATTACTTGGTTGCTATGTTACAATCCGCTGGACAAGCCATATCAATTAATAGACAAGTTTTCTCTTTCTGGTTTTTAACAATAATGTCTGGCCTGTTTGCTTCAATTTTTCTGTCTGTGTAGATGGTGTAATCCCATAGAATGGTGACATCTTCTATTTCTGTAACCGGTGCTGGGTGATGTTCATACCAGTGTTTGTTTACAGCTTTTCCATAATGTTTGGCCTATTATTATTATTATATCATTTTTCATCATATTTCGATTTCTGCTATGGTCGCACTACCAACCAAGTCTGCGGGAAGACCTAAGGCAGGTCGTGGTGTGTTGTTATGGCCCCATTTCATGTTTTTTCTGTCTTCCTTATCATCCCTAGCGTTACATAGACAATGTTCTCCTTAGTGTGTGGGCTGTACTTAATAAGCCAATTTTTTTGTATATCTCTTAAGCTGTGGTTTCCAGGGATTCTTTCAATGTGTTGTTTTGTTAAATTTCTATCATTCCAAGAGCACTCACTATCACTGGTACGATACTTGTTTTAAATTTACATATTTTTTTTAAATTTAAATTTCCAGGTCTTTGTATTTTGGCAGGTTTTTGAATTCCTTGGTTGCTATGTTACAATCCACTGGACAAGACATATCAATTAATAGGCAAGTTTCTCCTTTCTGGTTTTTAACAATAATGTCCGGCCTTTGTCCTTCAATTTTTCTGTTTGTGTAGATGATGTAATAGAATGGGGACATCTTCTATATCTGTAACCGGTGCCGGGTGATGTTTATACCAGTGTTTGTTTACATATTTTCCATAGAGTTTGCTCATTGTCCAATGTAAATATTGCTCCACTCTATCGTGACCATTTTTATATTCATTTGGGACGAGTACAGAACATCCTGAAATTAGATGGTCTATTTTTTCTTGGTATTTATCACAGAACCTGCACTTTGGATCCACATTATAATGTATAATATTTGCTTGAAAATTCCTAGTGAAAAGACTTTGGTCTTGCGCTGCAAGAATAAAACCTTCAGTTCCAGACTTTACTCCAGTTGCACGTAACCATCGATGAGTATTAAATTTATCAACATTGGATTTATTGGCACGTTCTGGATATTGGCCATGCAGAGGTTTGTCTTGCCAGCGTTGTTCAATCTGTTCAAGAGCTCTATCCTTGGCTTTCGTTTTCGTTTTCGTATTTTCATTTTTTTTTCCGCAATATTTGGTTCTTCTGTTTTGCTTTTCTACTGAATCTACTAAATGTAAATCTTGTTTGTATTTAAACACGGTTGGAATTAGAAGAAGAATGACGCGTTTTTTGAAGCACTTGAAAACGTAACGTTTTTATTATTATTATTATTATTATTATTATTATTATTATTATTATTATTATATTTCGATTTCTGCTTTGGTCGCACTACCAACCAAGTCTGCGGGGAGACCTAAGGCAGGTAGTGGCGCGTTGTTATGACTCCATTTCATGTTTTTCTATCTTCCCTATCATCCCTAGCATTACATAGATAAAGTTTTCCTTAGTGTGTGGGCTGTACTTAATAAGACAATTTTTTGTATATCTCTTAAGCTGGGGTTTCCAGGGATTCTTTCAATGTGTTGTTTTGTTCCATTTTTTATCATTCCAAGTGCACCTACTATCACTGGCACAACTCTTGTTTTCAATTTCCACACTTTTTCTATTTCAATTTCCAGGTCTTTATATTTTGACAGTTTTTCAAATTCCTTGGTTGCTATGTAACAATCTGCTGGACAAGCCATATCAATTAATAGACAAGTTTTCTCCTTTATTATTATTATTATTATTCCTCTGGTCTCACGTTCTGTCATTCATTTACGCTAACTCTTTAGATACATTACACAATCTTTCCCGTTGATATGTATATATATATACACTACCGGCCATAATTATTAGGCTATCCTTTTTTTTTTTAAAGAAATTATGTATTTCATACTATTTTTAGTATTTATTGCCAAGTGGATAATTCTAAATGAAAATAGAATATTTTTTTTGTTATTATTACTTTGCAAAATTTTACAAGGCAAGGAAACAAAGATGAACTCGTCCGAATCACCCTAAATTTCTCTCATTCTTTTATTGATAAAACTGCAATATAGGTAATTATTAAATATTTATAAATTCATTTGATGCACATGTTATTGTGCAGTATTAAGAAAAGAACCATTCTATTTTTATTTACAATTATTCACTTGGCAATAAATACTAAAAAAATAGCATGAAATACATCATTTTTTTAAACACTGGGGTGGCGTAATTATTATGGCCGGTCGTATAGATATATATATATATATATATATATATATATATATATATATATATATATACAGAAGTAGTAGGAGGTAGTTCTGTTCATATCTCTGTGTTTCAACCAGCTTAACATGCTATGGATTTAGCGGCGTGTGTTGGAGAAGTCGTGGCTCTTGGAGGCACTGTCCTACGGGTAAAGTCGCTTGGATGAGCTCCACCATGGAATTTGTGAACAGGCGGCGCTTCATCGAGTTTAATTCGTCACCAGGGCCCGTGGTACAGTCGGTATAACATCAGCTTAATAACCAAAACTGTGTGGGTTCGATTCCTGGTAGTGGATTCGCACTGCTGAAGTGTCCCAAGTATAGGACGAAACGGCCGTCCAGCGCTTTCTGTTGAGGTCGAATAAAAAACTCGATGAATTACTTAATAATATATAAATCATTATATATATATATATATATATATATATATATATATATATATATATATATAGAGAGAGAGAGAGAGAGAGAGAGAGAGAGAGTTATAAGTGAGATTATAACTATACTCGTGTCGAAAAACCTTCTACGAAAAAGATAAAAAACAGTTTTAAAAAGAAAGAGCTAAGTACATATATATATATATAAGTGTGTGTGTTTGATTGTTTATTTGTGTGTGCATACATTGTATACATTTTCTAAAACATTCTTTGAAAATGAGAAGAACATTAAGAGAAACATTGTCCTTCTCTCTTATGTAATGGCTTCGAGAAGATCACTTTTACCTTTTTCGCGCCAACAAAGCACACACTGACTTACACAGACAGAGAAAACGAAATAAAATATATATAGGTTTCATCGCTTAAAGGTTTATTTGTCAATGGTTGCCAACCTCTAAGACATGAGATTATTTATTTAGGATGCTCTGCGCAAAAATATGCGTCTCGTGTTTATATTTACGTTTGGAATTGTTTGTTCTTTTTGTATATATGGCTTTCTTTTAAAGTTATGATCGTATTTTCGTCCGCCATTTTCTTTTCTACCCCAACCCAGCTTTGATTCACTTCTTTCTTGATTTCTTTCTCTTCTCTTTCTGCGATGAGAATGAATTTTATTCTTTTTCTTTGTCTTGAAATATTTCAATTATATCCACAGCATATTTTCAAAGTTAATTTTTTTGCTTCGACTGTTTTTTTTTCTCTTCAAAGTTAATTTGAATTTTCTTTGCTGTTTCGTTATTTAATTTTTTAGTTGTGAAGTTAATTGCCTCTTCTTTTTTGCTGATGTTCATTATCTATCTATCTATCTATCTATCTATCTATCTATCTATCTATCTATCTATCTATCTATCTATCGCAGTCTGTTCACATCTATCTATCTATCTATCTATCTATCTATCTATCTATCTATCTATCGCAGTCTGTTCACATCTATCTATCTATCTATCTATCTATCTATCTATCTATCTATCTATCTATCTATCTCAGTCTGTTGATATCTATCTATCTATCTATCTATCTATTTCAGTCTGTTGATATCTATCTATCTATCTATCTATCTATCTATTTCAGTCTGTTGATATCTATCTATCTATCTATCTATCTATCTATCTATATATATATATATATATATATATATATATATATATATATTGGGCGTGTATGATGATAATATATGCGCTATAAAGTCTGCCTACTTCTACCGAGAGCCTGTAGCTCAGAGGTAGAATTGCCGACTGACGCAAATTTGGTCGGGTTTCAATCCTGGGTAAAAAGCAATCGGCTGTCTAACCGTAATGATGATCTGTGATACAGTGAAACAGATCTGTTTGCGGATTACTATCTATCTATCTATCTATATATATATATACATTCTTATCTATCTCAGTCTGTTAATCTCTCTCTATATATCTATCTATGTTCTCTCATATCTATCCGAGTTTTATCATACCTATCTCATTTTATTCATAGCTATCTATTCCGTTAATTGAATATCTATGTCTATTTCATGTATGTGTGTCTCTCTGTCCCAGCCTATGAATATCTGTCTATGTATTGGATAAGAAACCAATAAGAAACGTTTATAATTCATAAATGTTTCCTGTTTGTTCCTCATTCTATCGGTTTCTAATCCATATTAATCTCAATATATATATATATATATATATATATATATAAACTTATTTATAAATGGAACTATGTGTTTGTGTGTGTGTCTGTGTGTGTGTATCCGTTACCTATAGACTCTAAAACAGCTGAACCGATTTTCATTGAAAATTTACACAGTTGTATTTTAAGCGTTTGCAAGTGTTCTTAGCTAGGTTTTGTGTCGAGGTACCCCCGATTATTATTGAAAATCGATAATCGAAAAAATAGAGTGATAGAAGGAGTGGTCCGATTTTAATCAAATTTGAGACACTCATAGACAAAGTCATAACAAACGCTATTCAGAAGTTTCAAGGTTGCAGTTCTTACAATAGTGCAGAAAATCGATACTATATATATAAAAGTTTTCATTACACCCGAGCAACGCCGGGCTATACTGCTAGTATATATATAATTACAGGCTATTTTGGACAATCACACTAAATTTCAAAAACTAACTAATAATACCACCTCCCAACCTAAAAAATAAGAATCATATCAATAAACTTTTTACTGCAAGCAGCGCTGAAACAGGATCTTATAAACTTCAAAAGATTATAGGTGACTATCGGCCTGGCTACCGTTTGTGAAACGTAAAAAACTATAAAGAAGATTAAACCCTCTGACCTATCATTTCACAGATATCTACAACAATATATAACCTTTCCAAAACACTTAAAATCTAATTACTCTCTACCTTCGAAGTAAATATGTTATCAACTTCACGAATGAATTCATAAAACCTAGCAAACAAATAATCGCCAGCTTTGGATTTACAAATCTTTTTCACTAATGTTCCCTTCCATAAAACGATTGACATCATTATCCGTGATGTATACAATCATATTACTCTCCCACCAATCAATATTAAACTCAGTATTTAAAAAAATCCATATTATTAGCACGCACCACTCAATGACCCTTTCATGACCCCCTAGGCAATATTTATACTCAAATAGATGGTATTGCGATGGGATCTCCTTTAGGTCCCCTCTTTTCTAATTATTATATGGCACTTTAAAAAAAATTAGATAGTTAATGACAGTAATAACCCGCTGCACATTTATATACACTGGAACCTGCCATATGCGACTACCTGTTGTTAACGACCGTTTTTCTATGCTCAGACGATTTGCTAATGTTAATTGACTCTTAGTGAGCGACCACCTCCAGAACGCGACCAGCGACTAACATCATCGAATGAAAATCACTGATCAAGCGACCGCTTTAAAAAAATCCATTTTGGTCCTTCATTGCGAACTTCTAAATTAGGAGAAATTAAATGAGTAATCTACTTCATTTTGATTTGATCTAAGTCAGGAACACTTCCTCATTGCTTTATTATTGTTATGTATCAAACTGTTATTTCTTGCTGAAAATCTACATTGCCTGAGTTCATCTCATGGTCAAACATCGGCTGTTTTGTACAACATGTATTGCATTTGACATGCTCCAGGGAATTATTGCAGTCTATGTACTAACTTGAATAAATTTAGCGAATTTGTAGTGTGGCCAATGTAGATATTATTGAGGTTGTTAGAGATACATTCTCTAAATGGACATATGAATTTATAACAACCTCAATAATATTTACATTGGCCACATTACAAATTCGCTCTCACGGCGTCTGACGTTGCACTTAAATGAAAATTCAAATATATTCCGTCATTTAAAACAACACGGTTATCAACTAACACTTCTGAGAAAAACGCTCGTTGATAACACATACATACTTAAACAAGAAAATAATAAACAGAAACTAAAAATCCTCGAAGCAATCTACATTAAACAATTTAAACCTGGTTTGAATACAATCAATTTTGATATTTCCAATAACGTACTCAAATGTCTGTAATCAGACCAGGGACCACAACACCACTATTTTGTCACTGTCTTCGGCCATCCTCCACGGTAGGGATGGACTTATATTTTCAATTTAATTCTCTTCATTGTTAATAACTTAAATGTTCTATGTTTACTGTGTGTAATATTTATTCTTTGATAATGGCTTATGTGAGCCGAAAGCTTAGACCCGATAAAAAAGTCAACAATTACTGTGATTTTTTGTTGTCTTTCAACGATATCACCATCAAGTATATCAGACGGTATGAACGGATCCTACACAAAATTAATAGACAAAACTTGTCTATATTATTCAATGAAACCTGCATTAATATATATATATATATATATATATATATATATATACTAGCAGTATAGCCCGGTGTTGTTCGGGTGTAATGAAAGCTTTAAAACTAATACATGGTCCTGGAGCTCATACTCTTTGGATGTGGGCACGAAGGACTAAAAAGCAATAGTTGTTTCCAGTTAAAGCAAAACCGTAGACTGAAAGAAAAATGAATGGATGTAAGTCAAATTTTGATTTCCTGCTATCGATATCAAATAAGTTTTTTTTCGTCGTAAACTGAATTTTGAAGGCTAAATAAGTCCTCTGAGTAAATGGTATCATGGCTGAGACTAAGAACTACTATTATACCTACTTAGAGCCAAACTCGAAGCAAAAACTAAAATAAAAGGGCTGAATAACTGATTTTGATCAGACCCGGAAGGATATCGTGGTATCGATTTCAATATCAGAGTCAAATAAGTCATCCAAGGATAGAACTGCAATCTTGAAACTTCTGAAAATCGTTTCTTATGTCTATGAGTGTATCAAATTTGATTAAAATCAAACCACTCCTTCTATAACCCGACTTTTTCGATTATCGATTTTCGATATTTATCGGGGGTACCTCGACACAAAACCTAGCTAAGAAAACTTGCAGACGCTTATAGTACAACTGTGTAAATTTTCAAGAAAATCGGTTCAGCCGTTTCGGAGTCTTTGGTAACGGACACACAGACACACAGACACACAGACACACAGACACACGAACACACACAGACAGACAAAGTTCCATTTATAAATAACTTTAGATAGATTTCAACGGGTAAGTTTTTAACACCCACCTCATCAGTCCGCAATTACAAAATTTGTAAATTCGGTCTGATATAAGTGTACGACCGGCTGGGCTTGATGAAGCAGGTTCTGAGAGCCTCTAGATAATTCTATTGCCCAAATGTATTGTATTTACATATGAAATATATTGCCATTGGAAGAAATGCCACACATGTGGATGAAAAGCGGAGAAAATACGATAGAAATAAATTAGAAAACGTAATCAAATTATTATAGAATATCAACATACAAGGTTATTTAATGGATATAAATCAAATCTCTCTTAAAATAATTTCAAACTGCCAGTAAAAAAAGGAACTAAATGTAAAGAAAAAAATAAACTTGTTTTAATTATTTTTAGCATTTTTTAATTTATTTTCTCCTCTTTTTTCTCGTGTATCTGCAGTCTTCACTTAAAACGAAATAATATCGCTTCAGGGGAAAAAAATAACTAACTCTAATTCACAAGCAATTATTCGTGAATCGAAGACGTGTCACCGGCAAGAAACATGATAAACTTTATTTCATGGAAGAGATTAGATTTGATCAAAACGCAAAAAAAAAAAGAAAAAAAAACTAACATTTTGAAGAGAAAGTATTTTTCTGTAGATCTGTTCTTGCCTGTGATCAGAAATTTATTTTCTTGCTGTAAGTTGGGGATCACATCAAAAGGTGCTAAGACTAAAAACAGAAAATATTGTTCAAAAGATCGACTTCAGAACCAACAGTAAGACAGAATGAAGACCCAATTTTCTTCTGCGTCATATTAGATATATTTTTCTATGCATACGAAATTACTTGCGGGTATTAGCCAACCTTTAGGACCTCGTTAAAATACGAATATACAAACATCAAGGAGCCATATTTAGTCTAGGATAAAGCAAAATAAAGTCATTAGAACAAAGACCGCAAAATATATTAATTGAGAACTAATGTTGAAAGCATAACGAAGATATTTGTCCTGAACATACGAAGATATTTGTCCTGAACATACGAAGAACAAAGACCGAAAAATATATTAACTGAGGACTTATAAAAAATCATCACGAAGATATATGTTATGTACATTTGAAGAACAAAGACTGAAAAATATATTAACTTAGGACTTATAAAAAATCATCACGAAGATATTTGTTATGTACATTCGAAGAACAAAGACTGAAAAATATATTAACTTAGGACTTATAAAAAATCATCACGAAGATATTTGTCTTGAACATTCGAAGAACAAAGACAGAAAAATATATTAACAGAGGACTAATATTGAAAGCATCACGAAAATATTTTTATGGAACATTCAACAAACAAAGATGGAAAATTTTATTAACTTATGACTAATGTCGAAACATCACGAAGATGTTTGTACTGAATATTCGTAGAACAAAGGCCGAAAAAATCTATTAACTAAGGACTAATGCTGAAAGCATCAGGAAGATATTTGTCTTGAAATTTCGAAGATCTAAGCCCGAAAAATATATTAACTGAGGACTAATTTTGAAACCATCACAAAATATTTGTCTTGAACAGTCGAAGAAAAAAAAACCGAAAAAATATATTAACTGAGGACTTATGTTGAAAGCATCACAAAGATAATTGTCTTGACATTACTAAGAACAAAGACCGAAATATATGTTAACTTAAGACTTATAAAAAAGCATTACGAAGTTATTTGTCTTAAATATTCGAAGAACAATGACCGAAAAATATATAAACTAAGGACTCATGTTAAAAGCACCAAGAAGATATTTGTCTTGAACATTCGAAGAACAAAGATCAAAAAATATATTAACTGAAGACTTATAAAAAAGCATCACGAAGATATTTGTCTTGAACATTCGAAAAACAAAGACCGAAAAATATATTAACTGAGGACTTATGTTTAAAGCATCACCAAGATATTTGTTATGTACATTCGAAGAACAAAGACCGAAAAATATATTAACTAAGCACTAATGTTAAACGCATCACGAAGATATTTGTCTTGAACATTCACAGAACAAAGACCGAAAAATATCTTAACTGAGGACTTATGTTGAAAGCATCACGAAAATATTTGTCTTGAACATTCGAAGAAGAAATACCAAAATATATTTTAACTGGTGACTAAAGTTGAACGCATCACGAAGATATTTGTCTTGAACATTCACAGAACAAAGACCGAAAAATATCTTAACTGAGGAATTATGTTGAAAGCATCACGAAAATATTTGTCTTGAACATTCGAAGAAGAAATACCGAAATATATTTTAACTGGTGACTAAAGTTGAACGCATCACGAAGATATTTGTCTTGAACATTCACAGAACAAAGTCCGCGAAAATATACTAACTGAGGGCTTACGTCGATGAAATTATCACGATGATATGTGTCCTGAATATTCACGGTACTTATGAATATTGAAATGTTTTGTGATTGTCAACCTGATGAAGATCATTGTCCTGAAGATTCGAAAAAGAAACACTAAAAAACATATTTACTGAAATGTTATGTGAATGAAATCTTGACAAGGATATTTCTCTTGAATATTGCAGGAACAAAGACTGAAGCATTTATTTACTAAATTCTTATGTAAATAACAACCTGGTAAAGATTATGCCCAAAAAATTCAAGAGGAAAAACAGATAAATGAATTTACTCATATGTTAGTTTAATGTCAACCTGAAAAAATAGATTGTCCAGAAAATATTCGATGAATAAACACTGAAAAATATATTTACTGAAGGGTTAAAGGTATGAATCCCTCTCTTCCCTCCAGTTATGGTTAAATAATAAGACAGACTGGGTTCTATAGCCTTGGCTGGCAACCAGTCTACCGCAGAAAGCAATGGCAACCTGCCCAGGCATGACTCATTCGAGACATGGTCGCCCAATTCGTGTATCACGTATGGCACTTAACTGACTGACTGAATATAATAGTTGAAGATATGATTACGGCTTCTAATGGGCATAAAGTGGGTGATCAGTTTTATATTGTTTTGAAGTAATAAACTGATCCCCCACTAATTACTACTTTATAATATAATAAATTTCTTCACCCTCTAGCTATGAGTCTAATAACAGGATAGATTGGGTTCTATAGCCTTGGCTGGCAACCAGTCTACTACAGAAAGCAATAGCAACCTACTGCGGGATAATCTTCTGCCCAGTCAGCCATGTCTCTTTCGGGACATGATCGCCCAAGCGTGTATTACGTATGATACTCAAATGACTGACTGAATATAATAGTTGAAAACATGATTAAGGCTTCTACTGATCATAAAGTGGGGGATAAGTTTCATATTGTTATGAAGTAATAAACTGATCCCCTACTAATTACTACTTTATAATTTAATAAATTTCTTCACCCTCTAGCTATGAGTCAAATAACAAGATAGAGTGGGTTCTATAGCCTTGGCTGGCAACCAGTCTATCACAGAAAGCAATAGCAACCTACTGCAGGATAATCTTCTGCCCAGTCAGCCATGTCTCTTTCGAGACATGATCGCCTAAGCGTGTATTACGCATGACACTCAAATGACTGACGGAATATAATAGTTGGACACATGATTAAGGCTTCTGTTGGGTATAAATGGCAACGTGATATAGACATTTTTCCTGAACATTCGTGGAACAAAGACAGAAAAATATATTTACTGGGATGTTATGTTAATGACATACTGACAAAGAACTTTGCCCTGAACTTTAGATAAATAAAGACCAAAAATATATGTACTGATGTTTTATATTCATTACAACATGATAAAGATTATAGTCTTGATGATTCAGTCAGTTAAGTGCCATACGTGAAACACGCTTGGGCGATCATGTCTCGAAAGAGACATGACTGATTGGACAGAAGATTATCCCGCAGTAGGTTGCCATTGCTTTCTGCGGTAGACTGGTTGCCGACCAAGTCTATAGAACCCAGTCTGTCCTGCTATTTAACCCATAACTGGAAGGAAGAGACAGATTAATACCTTTCCCAAGGGTATTTGCACGTAAGTGAATGCAATGAATTCAACTGGAATTTGAACTCGGCTCCCCGATTTCTCGTTCCGTGCCGATATCTACTGCACCACAACGCACATCTTGATGATTAGAAGAACAAAAACCCGAAAGATATCTTAACTAATGTGTTAATATTGAACTTACAACCCTTTGGGTCAAGTCACAGGAACTAATCAGCGTCTATAACAAATAGGTCATGTGTCATTAAGGACCACAACTGAATTTAATAGTTTTCTCTAGTATTTTTTACCAGAGCTCATATTGCAATTTGACACTAATGATTTTTGAATGGCAACAAAGATGAGGAAAATAGTGTACTTACAAAAATATTTCTTGAAGCGTTATGTTATTGATATCTTGACAAAAATATGGGCCTGAACATCCGAGCTAGACTGAAATATATATTCACTGAGACGTTATAAAATGACAGCATAATGAAAATCTTTGTCCTGAATATTTAAGTTCAAAGCTCGAAAAATATATTTGCTGAGATGTCATGTTAATGACAGTCAGTCAGTTAAGTGCTATATGTGATACACGCTTGGGCGATCATGTCTCGAAAAAGACATGACTGACTGGGCAGAAGATTATCCCGCAGTAGGTTGCCATTGCTTTCTGAGGTAGACTGGTTGCCGACCAAGGCTATAGAACCGAACCTGTCATGTTAATTGACTCATAACTGGAAGGAATAGACGGATTAATACCTTTCCCAAGGGTATTTGCGAGTAAGTGAATGCAATGAATTCAACTGGAATTCGAACTCGGCTCCCCAATTTCTCGTTCTGAGCCGATATCCAATGTACTACAACGCACAACAAGTTGACGAAAATCACTGCCCTAAAAATTCTAAGACCGAAAATATATTGACTGATGTGTTATTTTAATGACATCCTGATAAGTTTCTTTTTATAAACAGTCGATGTCCAATGACCGATACTGTATTAAATAAGGCGTTATGTTAATGACAACCAGATGATTATCACTGTCTTGATCATTCGAAGATCAAAGACCATATATTATAATTACTGAGATGTTATGTTAATGACGTCCTGATGAACATATTTTTCGTTAACTTTTGAGGAACATCACAAAAATATTTGTGTTAAATACACAATGTTATCGATAAATTTGCTTCTTTCAACAATACATAAATGAGCCAAGAAAACTCGTCTCAAACCCAGAATACTGTTTGATTCATATAATGGAATCGGGTAGCACTCATATCATTCAGAGTTACAACAATAATCAACTCTTAATGGACCACTTTAATATTAACAACTCACTCAGTTAAATGCCATATGTGATACACGCTTTGGGCGATCATGTCTCGAAAGAGGCATGACTGACTGGGTAGAAGATTATCCCGCAGTAGGTTGCCATTGCTTTCTGCGGTAGACTGGGTGCCGACCAAGGCTATAGAACCCAATCTGTCCTGTTATTAAACTCATAGCTAGAAGGGAAAGAGATGTATTATATTATTATGTAGTAATTAGTGGGGGATCAGTTTCCTATTGTTATGAAGTTATTAACTGATCCCCCACTTTATGACCAGTAGAAGCTTTAATCATTATTCCAACTATTATATTCAGTCCGTCAGTTAAGTGCCATATGTGATACACGCTTTGGGAGATCATGTCTCTTTCGAGACATGACTGACTGGGTAGAAGATTCATCCACAGTGGGTTGCCATTGCTTTCTGCGGTAGACTGTTTGCCAGCCAAGGCTAGAGAACCAAATCTATCCTGTTATTTAACCCATGGAAGGAATAGACGGATTAATACCTTTCCCAAGGGTATTTGTGCGTAAGTGAATGCAATGAATTCAACTGGAGTTCGAACTCGGCTCTTCGATTTGTTATTCTGAGCCGATATCCACTGAACCACAACGCACAGCCGCGAGTCAGTTAAGTGCCATACGTGACACACGCTTTGTCACGTATGATCGCCCATAATATTCCCATAATGTGTCGCCCATGATCGCCCATAATATTCTACCCAGTCAGTCTCGAAAGAAACTGACTGGGTAGAATATTATCCCGCAGTAGATTGCCAATACTTTCTGCGGTAGACTGGTTGCCAGCTAAGGCTATAGAACCCAATCTGTCCTATTATTTAATCCATAACTGGAGGGAAGAGACGGATTAATACCTTTCCCAAGGGTATTTGAGAGTAAGTGAATGCAAGGAATTCAACTGGAATTCGAACTCGGCACCCGATTTGTCTTTCCGAGTCGATATCCACCGCACCACAACTATTTTCTTGTAAAATATGTTCACAAATCTATGAGCATTGTATTGATTCGCTTTGTTTTACAAAGACTTTTTTGTTCGATCTTAATTATCGACAAAACCTTTTCTAATTTCTACTTCCAAGGAGGCGGCTATCTTCCTTCATAGAGCTTTTAATTACAGACGATAAATATATGAATTCCAATTGAGAAAGGGTGGTTTATTCGTAAAAACGAATATGAATCGGATAATTTAGCGTTTTTTTAATTGTTTTCTTTTTCTCCATTGTCAAACGATGTAAGGAACAGAACGTATCTCTGAATCTGAAAATATCGTACGACAGGTAACAGAATGAATTGGTGCTTATAACGTTTTTTTTTTGTTTGTTTGTGTGTTTTTTTTCTTCCTATCATTTAAAGACAAAAGACATCATTCATTATTTCTTTTCTCGGATAATGAAAAAAAGCCCTATTTTCTAACCTTAGTCAAGTCTGGCACAAGATCACAAGTATCAAGCAGTCTGTAAGTATATTTTTAAGTTTAGCTATCATGTATGACACTTAAATGACTGACTGCTTATATTTTAATATTTTTTAATACATTTATAATCCTTAATTATTATACATACTCTACCAGCCATAATTATTAAGCCACCCCAGTTTTTTTTTTTTAAAGAAATGATGTGTTTCATACTATTTTTATTATTTATTGCCAAGTGGATAATTCTAAATGAAAATAGAATGGTTCTTTTGTTATTATTACTTTGCAAAATGTTACAAGGCAAATAGCGACAATTTACCCATCGCACCCTGTAGATTTTATATATATATATATATATATATATATATATATATATATATATATATATATACTACCGGCTATAATTATAATGCCACCCTAGTTTTCTTTTAAAGAAATGATGTATTTCATATTATTTTTAGTATTTATTGCCAAGTGGATAATTCTAAATGAAAATAGAATGGTTCTTTTGTTATTATTACTTTGCAAAATTTTACAAGGCAGCTAGGAAGCCTTGGCTTCGGCCCGCCAATAAGAAGAAGAGACTAGCATGGGGAAGAGAGCACAAAAACTGAACACCAGAACAGTTCATTTGATGCACTTGTTATTATGCAGTATTAACAAAAGAACCATTCTGTTTTCATTTAGAATTATCCACTAAGCAATAAGTACTAAAAATATTATGAAATACATTATTTCTTTAAAAAAAACTGGGGCTGCCTAATAATTATGGCCGGTAGTGTATTTGTTTATTTTTGAGATAATTCGTAGTATCTATTGATTGTTTTATTGTTGTTTTCTAAAATAAGTGTTCTAGAATACAAATCTTATATCATCCAACAATTAGCTAAAACACAAAGAGTAAAATTGGACACCAGCAAAAATGGATCAAAACGACTAAAAATATTTTGCAAAAATCCAGACCAAAGCAAATTTCACAAGTCAGTGTGAAAAGTAAGATTCTAGACTCTGATTGGATAGGAAATAGCAAATTGATCTATGACCCCGGCCAATTCTTTTTCACCTACTGTTGGAGCCGGTCACACGACTAAAACCCACCACATCACTTGACCGGTCAAATTAGTCCGACATGGGAGCGAATCTGAAGGACCTCGTCGCAATGTGACTAAATAAAATTTAATTTGCCGACCTGGACGTAAGGGCAAGTCACACATTCGTTCTACCTCTCCTTCCAATTTTCCTTTCTTTGTCTTCACCTACACACCGTCAAAGAAAACAACAACAACAAGATACTTCAACGGATTCCGATAAATACAATCTCCTTTATTGCCTGACTTACCTCTTCAATTTTTCTCCGCCAAAAAAAGAAAAAGACTTTTATTAGCAACCTTTTAAATATTTTTACATACACGCATTCTGCTACTATCAACTATGAATTCTGAATTTCTGTGGGACATTTGAATACTTACATTTCTCTTTGAACAGTTAACTACATGCATTTTCTCAATGAACATTTAATTTTTCTTCTTTCATTTTTGTTATTCTGTTAATAAAAGTTTACTTTAATTTTCAAACGAAATATTTTTTTCTTCCACATTTCAACATCCAACCTTCAATTTTCTGATATTTTAAATTGTAGGCACTTCGGTTGTGTTTGACACAAGGCCAATTTGACAAGCATCACCTAGGCCCCTTAGCTAGTTTAATTTCTAATTATTTTATTATTAAGCATGCCTCAAAATTATTATAAACAATCAATAACCTGTATTTGTTAAATTACTGATACATTGATATGAATAATTTTAATCTATTTTATATTTGAGCGTTACATTATCCTTTTTATGAACGCAGACGTAATTTTAGAAATTGTAAGAAAATCATTTTACAAGTTGTAATGTTTTTCTTTATCTCTGACTACATTATCGTTGATTTCCCCTGACTAATATTTTTTATTCAAACGATTTTGTTTCTTAACAACATTTGCTTATAATTTCCGCTTCGCCATGTCTACCGCTAGTGCACTTATGGGCATCACTGAATATGTATACCAGGTGCTTCATAATAATGGCGAAGCCCGAGCTGTTGTTATTGATATCTCGAAAGCGTTTGACAGGGTTTGGCATGCTGGCCTTTTGTGTGAGCCCCAGAGCTACGGTATTTCTAGATGATCGTTTGATTTAATTCAACACTGAAAACGGGTAAGATTTGAGATCACACGAATGCAAATATCCTTCAAAGCTCTCACCTCGGTCCTACGCCCTTCATCAATGATCTTCCTGATGTCATCAATTTCCATTGTAAGCATCTATGCAGAATAAACCATCATTTACTCCCGTATCCATTAGAAAATTGTCAAGCCTGGCCGGTGCACTTCCAATCAATGGTTAACTGGGGCAATGAATGACTTGTAAATGTTAATGTCTCCAAAGCAGAACTACTCTCCTTTAACCACTATAGAGAAACTTTCCTGCCAACAATCAGCATGGCTGATGTAAGTCTCTTTGAGGGCAACACTTTAGGCTTAATTGGCCTCACTTTTTCAACCAACCAGCCTATAACTACATTTACTGCTAGGAAGGTTGGTTCTCTATGTCGGGCCAGAAATTTTTTCTCGTCAGAATCCATCTTGCACATTTATAAATCTACCATTCGGCCGTGAATTTGATACTGATATATATCCGATCGGGTGTTCCTGATATTCATCTCGAGGTTCTCGACAAAATGCAAAGGAGGATCTGCAATATAATCGGCCTTGACTTGGCAACTCGACTTCAGTCACTTTCTCACCGACGCGACGTGGCTTCTCTCTGTCTTTTCTACAAAAATTTTCATGGCAATTGTTCTGAAGAGGTTTTTCTATTGTGCTCCGATTACGTGAATTTAAACGTGGATTGGCATCTAGTCCCCCAACCCTTTTACTGTTGAAATAGTTAAATGCAACATTCACTTCTACTCTACAGCTTCTTTTCTCGCACTTCCCTCTTCCGTTTATTTGCTTCCCTGATAGCTACAATCTTCAAAAATTTAATTGCAACGTCATTTACCTTTTTCTGTCTTCTTGAGACATGTAAATATTTTATACTTTCCTCAATTTTCTTTGTACACAGTCTTTTCTCTCGCTGTACCCCCCCCCCCTGTGCACGAGTGGTGGTTCCTCCGAGCTTAGGGTGATTTTTTTGAAGTGTTTAAAAATGTTTAAAAAAAAAAGAGGTCCATATTATCGAGAACGACTTGCAAACATCAACTACCTCTGTTCTTGTTATTCTTAATGATAATTCTGGTTTTTACCTCAGCATTACTTAAACTCTTTCTTATTAAAGAATAAACGTTCTAATAGTAACAAAAACTAACTGCTTCCATACATGAAACATTTGGCATCCATTGACTGAACATTAATGTTAAAGTCGGTCAAAATTTATAAAATATTTTCCAAACAGTATTTCTTGTAAGGATGTGCGTTGTGGTGCAGTGGATATCGACTCAGAACGAGAAATTGAGGAGCCGAGTTCGAATTCCAGTTTAATTCCTTGAATTCACTTATGCGCAAATACCCTTGGGAAAGGTATTAATCCGTTTCTTCCTTCCAGTTATGGGTTAAATAACAGGATAGATTGGGACAGATTGGATTCTATAGCCTTGGCTGGCAACCAGTCTATCGCAGAAATCAATGGCAACCTACGGCAGGATAATCTTCTGTCCAGTCAGTCATGTCTCTTTCGAGGTATGATCGCCCAACCGCGTTTCACGTATGACACTTAACTGACTGATTTCTTGTAACAGACCTTGCAAGTTCATTATGGATGTGCATTACGGTATAGTGAATATCGGCTCCTAACGAGAAATCGGAGAGCCGAGTTCAAATTCCTGTTAAATTCGTTGCATTCACTTGCGTGAAAATATCTTTAACCGGTCTCTTCACCCTCCATCTATGGTTTACATAGCGTAACAGACTTGGTTCTATATTCTTGGCTGGCAACCAGTCTACCACAGAAAGTAATGGCAACCTACTGCGGGATAATCTTCTGCCAAGTCTGTCATGTCTCTTCCGGGACATGATTACCCAAGTGTGTAACACGTATGACACTTAACTGACTGATTATAATAGTCGGAAACATGAGTAAATTTTCTACTGGACATAATTATGAAATAATAAACTGATTCCCCAGCAATTACCACTTATTAATACAATAATATATGATCCATCTCTTCATCAATCAGCTATGGGTTAAATAGCAAATGATTGGCTTCTGTAGACTTGGTCGGCAACCAGTCTACCGCAAAAAATAATGGCAACCTACTGCGGAAAAATCTGATCTCCAGTCGGTTATGTCTCTTTCGAGACATGATCGCCCAAGTGTGTATCATGCATGACACCGAACTGACTGACAATTCCATTAACTGTTCTTACGAATTCTATTACTGATGAGACTTACCTCCCAAACGTTTTGTTTTTCGTGTGAAATGTTAAAACCTTAATTATATTTGTCTATATTTCTGATATGAGGTATTGTAACTATTTACACTATTTACAACGTTAGGACTGTTGCCCCCATTTTTATTGTCATATTTTCGACGTTTCCGTCGTTATACGCACCGGCCTTCTTCATGATCTGTCTATATTTCTGAGATGTTATTGTAACTACAATATTGTAATCGTTCGGACTGTTATCCTCATCTTTATTACAATATTTTCGACGTTTCGGTCATTGTACACACCGGCCTTTTTCATGATCAGCGTGTATTTCTGAAATGAGGTATTGTAAGTATTTACACTCTTTACATCGTTCGGACTGTTTTTTTCTTCCTCATTGACATATTCTCGATGTTTCGGCCGTTGTACGTTCAGGCATTCTTCAGGTGCTATACGTTGTAATTTCGAACCAAAGCATTTATTTAGTTACCAGGGATATATTGTTCTAATTCAAAGTGCCATGTCTTTGGACGATTCTTTCGAGAGATTGGATGCTCGTTTCAGAGAATTGTTGCAAGCGTTGGATGTGACGCATCATTAATGTTTCGATGCTGACAACAGTGCTCAGATGATCGGACAGTACGCAGATGGTTCCAGAAATTCCCTACTGGTGATGAGAGCCTTGAAGATGAAGAAAGTAGAGGAGAGTCATGCAGTCTTGACAACAAACAATTGCAAGCAGTTGTTGAGCAAAATCCACATTTAAAGTGTCAGAGAAATGTTAACAGGTGCTTGCTGTCAATGCTTCAACAATCTCGCGTCATTGGTAAGGTGAAAAAGCTCGGCCATTGAGTTCCTTATGATCTCAATAAAAATCAACAAAGTTATCGGACAGTGTGAAATTGATTCCAGAAATTCCATACTGGTGGTGAGAGCCTTGAAAATGAAGAAAGAGGCGGAGAGTCATGCAGTCTTGACAACAAACAATTGCAAGCAATTGTTGAGCAAAATCCACGTCAAAGTGCCAAAGAAATGTCTCAGATGCTTGCTGTCAGAACTGCAACAGCCTCACACTATTTGCAGAGTATTGGCAAGGGAAAAAGCTCAATAAATGGGTTCTTCATGATCTCATTGAAAATCCAAAACTTACACGTTCTGAAATGTGCTTGATGCTCTTTATACGTAACACCAACGATCCCTTTCTTGACCGAATAGTCACTTGTGATGAAAAGTGGATTCTTTATAATAACTGCAAACGATAAGGTTAATGACTAAAACAAAACATTTTGTAAAGCTAAATTTGCATCAGCAAAAGATTATGGTGACTTTCTGATGGTCTGCAACTGGTGTTATCCACTGCAGATTTCTGGAAGTCAAGCCGAGTATTAATGCAGAGTTTTACTGCAATTAATTTGCTGAAATACATGGACGTCTGCAAAACATGAGACATGCATTTATGAATCGACATGGTTCAATACGGTTTCACTAAAGTACGCGGCCATATGTTGCAAGAATGAAGTTGCAAAAACTTACAGACTTGGGATATGAGACTTTACAACATCTTGCATATTCTCTTCATCTTTTATCCACTGATCATCATTTTTAAGCACTTAAGCACATTTTCAAATGGTAAAACCTTTAAGTCTAAACCAGAGGTAGAATCAACTTTCAAAGATTTAGCCGCATCACAGCCAATAATTTTTTTTGGTGAGGAATATATAATCTCGTCGATCGACAGCAGAGGTGCATAGGGGCTCACGGCTCCTATTTTGACTAATTTCAACGTTTCGACAGTTAATTTTTCAAGAATAAGATTAGTTTCTGAAATCGGCTATTATTTTGAAACAAACTAATAAATTGTTTCTGAAATCGGCCATTATTTTGAAACAACCTAATAAATTGTTTCTGAAAACGGCCATTATTTTGAAACAACCGAGTAAATTTTCTGAAATCGGCCATTATTTTGAAACAACCTAATAAATTGATATATAATTTCTCGTCTAGTTCGAGGTGCTACCCGTTTTTGCTGTCGCTGTTGGAAGTGATCTAGTTTTTGTTATTTGGAATAGATCTTAGTTCATGATTGTGTAGCACCAATGTATAATATCTTAAGAAAGGTTGCCTTTTAATTTTTTAGAACTAACTCGTTTGAAGTAATTTTTAACTATTAGGCTGAGAAAATAAGTGCAATCAGATCAGAGTTTCAAAATTTCTGCATGCGTTGAACGCTACGCATACATGTACATGATAATCCTGGAGAATATTATTTACCCTTTTAATACGTATAAAAGTTTCCTTCCCATTCTTTTGCTTTTGGTAGTGTAGAAAGTTAACAGATTGACTCAATCGTTATTTTCTCTTCTAGTTACATTTGTCATCGATTTTTACTGTTGTTGTTGTTGTAAATATTTAAGAAAGTGCGATATCGAGATCCAAAGGCTCATTGGCATGGCCAAGGACGCATTTCAAAAGCTAACCCGAGAACTGAAAGACAGGAAAATCTCATTAGAAACAAAGAGGAATGTGTTAGATTCTTATGTGATGTCTGTCTTTCCGTATGACAGTGAATGTTAGACGATCGTTTCAAGGATGAAGGAGAGGCCTGAGGCAACAAAAATGTGGTTCTACAGAAGGATGCTGAGAATACCATAGACGGAGCGCGTGCTAGAGAGGATGGAAACGAAAAAAACTCATAATTAACATAAGGAAGAAACAGATGAGGTTTCTGAGACCTGTAATGAGGAAGGTGGGCTTGGAGAATTTAATACTCACAGTACGGATAGAGGGAAAGGGAGACAGGAGAAAGCAGCGCGAGACCTACTCGATAGGTCTGAGCAAATAGATGAAAGAGCGAGATTTTGGGAGAGATACTAAGAGGAAAAATTTTGAGAGCGACAAGAGAGAGAGAGAGAGAGAGAGAGAGAGACACACACACACACACACACACACACACAATCGCCTACTTCCTGAATGGACACGGCACATGAAGAAGAAATGGTATAAATTTCTGTGTGTTTCTTGATTTTGTTAGCTTAGTTCTGTGGCGTATGTGGCATAGTTTAATAGCATTCTATAGCTTACTAGCAGGATAGCCCTGCGTTGCTCGGGTGTAATGAAAGCTTTAAAATGAATCCATGGTCCTGGAGCTCAGACTCAGCCTAAAGAATATTTGAAATAATAAAATAATTGCGAAAATTTAGGAATCGCACCTAATATATACTATCAGTATAGCCCGGCGTGGCTCGGGTGTAATGAAAGCTTTAAAACTAATCCATGGTTCTGGAACTCAGACTCAGCCTAAAGAATATTTGAAATCATAAAATAATTGCGACAATTTAGGAATCGCCCCTAATATATACTAGCAGTATAGCCCGGCGTTGCTCGGGTGTAATGAAAGCTTTAAAACGAATCCATGGTCCTGGAGCTCAGACTCAGCCTAAAGAATATTTGAAATAATAAAATAATTGCGAAGATTTAGGAATCGCACCTAATATATACTAGCAGTATAGCCCGGCGTGGCTCGGGTGTAATGAAAGCTTTAAAACTAATCCATGGTTCTGGAACTCAGACTCAGCCTAAAGAATATTTGAAATCATAAAATAATTGCGACAATTTAGGAATCGCCCCTAATATATACTAGCAGTATAGCCCGGCGTTGCTCGGGTGTAATGAAAGCTTTAAAACGAATCCATGGTCCTGGAGCTCAGACTCAGCCTAAAGAATATTTGAAATAATAAAATAATTGCGACAATTTAGGAATCGCACCTAATATATACTAGCAGTATAGCCCGGCGTGGCTCGGGGGTAATGAAAGCTTTAAAACTAATCCATGGTCCTGGAGCTCAGACTCTTTAGACGTTGGTACGAAAGACTAAAAAGCAATAGTTGTTTCCAGTTAAAGCGAAATCCTAGACTGAAAGAAAAATGAATGGATGTAAGTCAAATTTTGATTTCCTGCTATCGATATCAAGTTCTTTTCGTCGTAAACTGAATTTTGAAGGTTAAATAAGTCCTCTGAGTAAATGGTATCATGGCTGAGACTAAAAACTACAATTATACCTACTTAGAGCTAAACCCGACTCAAAAACTAAAATAAACGGCTGAAAAAATACAGACATACAGGCAGATAAACAGACACACACACAAACATCTTGCCTTATATATATATATATATATATATATATACATATATATATATATATAATCGATTTTCTGCACTATTGTAAGAACTGCAACCTTGAAATTTCTGAATATCGTTTCTTATGTCTTTATTTATGAGTGTATCAAATTTGATTAAAATCGGACCACTCCTTCTATAACCCGATTTTTTCGATTATCGATTTTCGATATTTATCGAGAGTTAAAAAAACTCACAGACACTGTAAATTTTCCAGAAAATCGGTTCAGCCGCTTTGGAGTCTATAGGTAACGGACACACACTCACACACCGACACACACACACAAAGTTCCATTTATAAATAAGTTTAGATATAATGCAGAAATCTAAATCTTTTTAGTGGAATTTAATGGCTTCAACTGAATATAACACCTAATTGTATACTTTGAGGAAAGGTATAGTTTGTAGATCATAAAATGTACTGTTGGCAATTTTACTGCAAACATATATATATATATCGCTCATTCAGTAATGAATTAGAGCACTCTGGCTATTGGCCGGGTATAATAATAATAGTCTGCCTTCTTCTACCGGGCGCCGATAGCACAGAGGTAGAATCGCCGGCTGACGCCATTTCGGTCGCATTTCAATCCTGGGTTAAAAGCAATCGGAGTCTAACTGTACTGATGAGCTGTGATACAGCGAAACAGATCT
This sequence comes from Ascarosepion bandense, assembly GCA_037127315.1. Classification (NCBI taxonomy): domain Eukaryota; kingdom Metazoa; phylum Mollusca; class Cephalopoda; order Sepiida; family Sepiidae; genus Ascarosepion; species Ascarosepion bandense. The sequence continues at coordinate 368,030 of JBBBDQ010002321.1, forward strand.
GTCTGCGAATGACTATATATATATATATATATATATATATATATATATATATTAGTGTTGCATTGATTGCCATTTTGCTGTAAAAGTATTGTTACTCATTTTATTATAGAAAAATGTATCGATTTTCATTGGAAGTTGACTATTTGCGTATAGCTGGGAACCTAACTGATGCTACCACCTGGATCAGAGTAGACCTGGGAACAACACTACTTGTTCTAGCCACCCCCACCCCCCACAAAAAAACCTTCCGATCAGAGGCGTTGCTGTTTAATGCAGTTTATTGTCTTGCCCAGGACGAAACTCAGGCGCTATCATACCGGGTCAGAGTGGACCTATGAAAACCAGTAATTAAGAGGTGTTTCCTTGAAATCTCTCTCTCTCTCTCTCTCTCTCTCTCTCTCTCTCTCTCTCTCTCTGAGGCATTGCTGTCATATGTTGTTTAGGACGAGATCTAATGTAACCGCAACTTCTACTCCACCAGCTTCTTTGCTCGCATTTCCCGCCTGTGGAATTCCCTTCCATATACTTGTTTCCCTGAAAGATACAATCTCCAAGAATTTAAATGCAAAGTCAATTGCAATCTCTTAGCTTCTTGACTCACATCCTTTCTCTGACAACCCTTGTCTCATGTTCTTCTTCCTTTGCACTCTATACTCATGCGGCCCTCTTCATACCTGCATTCTCATCCTGTTCTTATTCATTCTCTGACTCCCCTGTAACTTGTTCCTCTTTCTCATCACTCACTTCATTTGTAACCCCTGCAAACCAGTGTCAGTTCTGCCTTGCTTGGGGTGAAATGATTAAAGAAAAACGTTCCAATCTTTTCACTTTTCTTTTTTTTTTCCTTTTCCTTTTTTTCTCAATTGGAGTAGATAGACTAAACTATCGCCCGGTTCACACTACACCCACGTCTATTATACAGGTGTAGAGGCTCATCCCTTGTTCCCTGTTTAGGATGTGGTTTCCGGCTTTCTCTTTTCCAGTCTTTTCACTTTTACTTTTTTTTTCTTTTTCATTTTTTTTCTCAATTGGAGTAGATAGACTAAACTTTCGCTCGGTTCACACTCCACCCACGTCTATTGTACAGGTGTAGAGGCTTATCCCTTGTTCCCTGTTTAGAATGTGGTTTCCGGCTTGCTTTTTTCCAATCTTTTCACTCTTACGTAGCCCCCTGCACATCAGTGGCGTTACCGCCTTGCTCGGGGTGATATGATTAAAAAAAAAAAAAGTTACTACTACACCAGGTCAGAGTGGATTTAGGAACACCAGTTGTTAAGAAGTGCTACCAGGCTCTTCAAAATATCTCGATCAGTGGCCTTCATGGCGGATGTAGTTCATAGCTATAACCACGACGTTTGTGATGTTGTAATTACTGTCTTCTTTAAAAATTATAGAATTCAAATCGAAAGCTATTTGATATTTATGAAGAATTATTTGTTTCATAAAATAAAATATAATTTAATATAATTACAATTTTATAATTTATCTTAGTTTATTTTGATTTTTAAAACTGATTATTGCTAGTTTTCCTTCAAAGCATAATTCACAATGTTTATTATCAATATTGTGTGGGGCTGCTCTTTTTATGATTTTATATTTGATTTTAGTTGGGATATTTTTTTTTGTTTGTTTGACTTCATATGTATTTTCATAGAATTGTATTGCTTGCGTAATTTTCTGTTTTAATTGGCATTTTGTTGTTGTTACATCTTCTTTAAAAGTATTTTTTTTTCTGTAGCGCCAATGTAATTTTTTTAATCTATGCTAAAGTTAGTTACTACGGTAGCTTTGTATTTTATGTTATTGATTAAACATGTGTATTTAAGTGGGCGATTTTCTTTGTTTCGGCAGTTAAATTTATTGATGCTATTTTTTTGTTGTGATTCTTATTGTGAGTATTTTTATTGTGCTTGTTTATTAATTTATCCATATCATCCATGCATCTGTGTGTGATTTTGTTGTATTTTTGTTGATCACTTTTGTTAGTTTGCTGTTTTTAGCCAAATGTTTTTAATTACTTTGAAAATATTTTTCATTGTTTGCTTATATTTTTATACTTTGAAATATTTGAAATCAAATAGAAAGCTATTTGATGTTTATGAAGACTTAAGTTATTTATAATAACTAAGTTCATAAGAAAACTGCAATTATTTTTATATATAATTATTTTAATAAAAACTTTTTATTTCAAAAAATTCTTTAAAACTTTAACACAAGCATAAGCACATATCAATGTTCAATAGAAGAGAAAAATGTAGTTCAGTAAATGTTTTCGAGAAATATGGAAAAAGTCTAGAAAAATAATATTGCGCTACCCGGAAAAAAATCTGCGTGTCATGAAAATTAATATTTGTAATCTGTCTTTTTGTTCGAAAAGGTACCTCTTGCGTTGTTGGACATAATAACTTGTCTCAATTAAAAGACAGGCCAAAGTTCAAACAAAACGCAGTTTAATAAATGTTTTCGATAAATATAGAAAAAGTTTAGAAAAATAGAGTTGTGCCACTTGGAAAGAAAGACTGCAAGCTATGAAAATTAATATTTGTAATCTATGTTTTTGTTCGAACCGGTACCTCTTGCATTGTTGGACATAATAAGTTTTCTCAGCTAAAAGACGGGCCAAACTTGTGCCATGATTAATTCACTTTCATTAGTTTTGCCCGAAGCCTTTGCGCAATTTTGCTAAACGCATTTTTAAAATACTTGATCAAATGTCTAAGATATAAACAAGCGTACCATGAAAGATGATGAAAAGATTTGATTCTTGAAACCCAGACAATGACGAGGCGGTAGTCCACAGAATTGGTCGTTTCTGTTCACATTTTGGGTGGCTTCCATGAACGAAGAACGACAATAGAAAAAGAAATCTGCCCGTTGGGTGAAAAAGTAATTATTTTCTTGAAAACAAGTATGGCTCGAAGTCATCTGCTAAACAAAAAAAAAAAAAAAAAAGAGGTGTAATTTCGCCTTGCAAAAAATACCGAATGTAGTTCAATAATTTCATTCGTGAAATATTTCCTGATATTATTGCTGCACCCATCAATTGTCGAAGAATTTACAACAATGTTCTGTTATTACAAAATAAAGTAATTTGCTTTAATCCACAGGTCTGAAAATAGTGATTGGTCCAGAAAAAATCCCATCTTTGGCCAAGTAATCCTTATAGCCAAACCTAGGTTATAATTGAACCGCTAGGATTTACTTTTTTCAGTAAAAGGAGAGAAGTAATTTTTTAAACAATTTAGATCTGGTTAAACTTAATACAATTCCCCTTCAGCAATTTTCCTGGGATAGTTTTACTTTTATTCGTAATTCTTAATAGTTTTTATCTATCTATCTATCTATCTATCTATCTATCTATCTATCTATCTATCTATCTATTCAGAATGTATTTCATGCTTATCTATCTATCTATCTATCTATCTATCTATCTATCTATCTAATCTAAGTTTCTTTCTTTCTTTCTTTCTTTCTTTCTATCTATCTATCTATCTATCTATCTATCTATCTATCTAAGTCTCTTCTATCTATCTATCTATCTATCTATCTATCTATGTAAATCTGTTCACATCTATCTCTCTATTTCAGACTCTTCATATCTATCTATGTAAATCTGTTTATATCTGTCTCTCTATCTCAGATTCTTCATATCTATCTATCTATCTATCTATCTATCTATCTATCTATCTATCTATCTATCTATTCAGAATGTATTTCATGCTTCTCTATCTATCTATCTATCTATCTATCTATCTATCTTTTATATATTTAAAAAAAAAGTCAGACACTAGCTGTAACGTTGACAGATGTTATTTTCATTCATTTCTCTAGGTACCCAAGTACTTTCAACCTCTTCCTGAGATCATCTTCAGAGGTGTGAGTTATGATAACAAATGTTACCGGAAAACTGTGTTGCTAAAAATTACTGTACGTTTTTCCTGCTTCAAATATAACTCTTGACCAATTGCTAGCGTTCATTAGAACGTGGAAATTATCCAAAATGGAATTTTTATATGTTGTAATATCATGGTCATGCATGAAAAGATTGTTCTTTTTATTAACATTTCAGAACATTACTACAGTAATTATAGCTCAACCGCGCCCTATACCTAATAATTAAGTGGGTTGCAGTCTGGGGAGTTAGATGACCAGGTATCATGGGTCATGTGGTAGCAGGAATTGTCGGACAGACATGACTGGGTTCTCCTAGTTGTGTGGTATGGTGCAGAGTTCTCTTGCCTTATATAGTATCTTTCAGCAGCCATCTTCTTGACTCAGGGCAGCAGTACCTCTACAAGGCACTTGATGTAGGCCACCATATTGTTTCTGAGACCCCGTGGAAAGATAAATGGAGGTATAACGTCGCCAACGCTGATGATCGCTGGAAACACCTTTGCAATCACCATTAGACTCATCCAACTCTTTCCAAATTCTCTACACTATCCTCTGATTTTGGCACGCAAAGATGTTTAGAATGTTTCCATTGGAGCTTCCTGCTCGAATGCCAAGTAGTATAGCACGCCATTTCTAAATTACTGGTGGAATCAATTTTCATGACGCTCCTTTTCTCACAGACGGTGTTCAACTGACCCTATACAGTGCAATCAACAAAATAAATGTGCGCGCGCGAAATTAACATTGCGACAATTTATCCATCTCATCATGTATATATGTTTGTGCGTCAGTGTGTATGTGTGTGTGGATTAAATTCAAAAAGGATGAGCAGATGATAAAATCCCAAAAACAAGATCCCATCAATATTAACCCTCTAGGGCCATTCGTATCATATTTGATACAGTATTTCCCTATAAGGAAACATTTGGTATTTCCCTATAAGGAAACATTTGGTATTCATTGACTGAGCAGTCAGTACTGCTTTCATTTGAAATTTATAAAATATTTCTCTTAACCCTCTAGGGCCATTCTAATCATATTAGTGGGGGATCTGTTTATTACTTCATAACAATATAGAACTGATCCCCCACTTTATGACAAGTAGAAGCCTTAATCATATTATATTATTAACCCTCTAGGGCCATTCGTATCATATTAGTGGGGGATCTGTTTATTACTTCATAACAATATAGAACTGATCCCCCACTTTATGACAAGTAGAAGCCTTAATCATATTATATTATTAACCCTCTAGGGTCATTCGTATCATATTAGTGGGGGATCTGTTTATTACTTCATTACAATATAGAACTGATCCCCCACTTTATGACAAGTAGAAGCCTTAATCATATTATATTATTAACCCTCTAGGGCCATTCTAATCATATTAGTGGAGGATCTGTTTATTACTTCATAACAATATAGAACTGATCCCCCACTTTATGACAAGTAGAAGCCTTAATCATATTATATTATTAACCCTCTAGGGCCATTCGTATCATATTTGATACAGTATGAAAACAAGCCTTGAAAGAAATATTTTCCTGAAAAATTTTTTAAGAGAAATATTTTATAAATTTCAAATGAAAGCAGTACTGACTGCTCAGTCAATGAATACCAAATGTTTCCTTATAGGGAAATACCAAATGTTTCCTTATAGGGAAATACTGTATAAAATATGATACGAATGGCCCTAGAGGTTTAATTTATTAATCTAAATTTATTTATAAATGGAACTTTGTCTCTGTGTGTGTGCCTATGTGTGTGTGCCTGTGTGTGTATGTCGGTTACCTATAGACTCCGAAGCGGCTGAACCGATTTTCTTGAAAATTTATACACTTGTACTATAAGCGTCTGCGAATGTTCTTAGCTAGGTTTTGTTTTGAGGTACTCCCGATAAATATCGAAAATCGATAATCGAAAAAATCGGGTTATAGAAGGAGTGGTCCGATTTTAATCAAATTTGATACACTCATATATAAAAACATAAGAAACGATATTCAGAAGTTTCAAGGTTGCAGTTTTTACAATAGTGCAGAAAATCGATTATATATATATATATATATATATATATATATATATATATATATATATATAGAAGGCAAGATGTTTGTGTGTGTGTCTGTTTATCTGCCTGTATGTCTGTATTTTTTCAGCCCTTTGATTTTAGTTTTTCCTTCGGGCTTGGCTCTAAGTAGGTATAATTGTAGTTCTTACTCTCAGCCATGATGCCATTTACTCAGAGGACTTATTTAGCCTTCAAAATTCAGTTTACGACGAAAGAAAATTATTTAATATCGATACCAGGAAATCAAAATTTGACTTACATCCATTCATTTTTCTTTCAGTCTACGGTTTCGCTTTAACTGGAAGCAACTATTGCATTTTAGTCATTCTTGCCAACGTCCAAAGAGTCTCAGCTCCAGGACCATGAATTAGTTTTAAAGCTTTCGTTACACCCGAGCAACACCGGGCTATACTGCTAGTATTAAATATGATCCTGGTGGAAGGCTCGATGTAAATAGTATTATCTATTTACAGAGTCAAATATATATAGTATTTCAAAGAATTCCGAAATTTACATTCGTTGAATGGCTATTTCTGCGATAAAATTCTCGCTTTATTAGCAATGATCGAGAACAAATATTTATTAATTCAAATACAGTACAAAATTTCTGTTATTGTGTTACCGTCTTAATAATCTCTCTGAAGATGGATCATGTGAGACGAAAACTTAGATCCAACTTAATAAAACATTATCCAAATGTTGGAGAATTTTTGTCTTTATTTTCAACTGAAATTAAAGCCGAAATACAACGTTTAGAACGGCTCATGATTAAATATAATAGACATTCATTGTCTCTTATATTTTACAGTATATGTTTAGAAAAGTATTTGTTGCCACGATACACTAAATATATATATATATTGATGTGATAACGTTGTAACCTTGAAAATAGACGGAAGTTTTATTGAGGTGGAGTATCCCTTGGTGTCTACGAACATCTCGGGGCCACGAAAGAATAACTCGGACAACGGATAAGAGGTCTGTACATATTGTATTTAACAAGGAAAAATGTAACTACAAGAATGGCACGCTGCTCCCAGAAATACTGCCATGAGAGTATAAACCTTATGGTTTAAATAATGACTAGAAGAGTCCATAAGTGTCAGTGTAGGCGCCCACAACACACACACACACACACATACATATATATACTACAGTTATCCGCAGATAGATCCGTTTCGCTGTATTACAGCTCATCAGTACGGCTTAGACTCAGGTCGCTTCCTAACCCAGGATTGAAACCCGACCGAAGTGGCGTCGGTCGGCGATTCTACCCCTAGACCACGAGTGTCCAGTAGGAGAAGACAGGATTTTAGCGCGTATAAACACGCCCAATAGCTAGGGTGCTCCGATTCATTATCGAATGAGCGGTGCGTCAGTGCCGGAGTAGCTACTGTTTACAAAGTCTACCACTCTCCCAGAGAGCTCAATAAGTGTGTGAGAGCGTAAATACTCTCTCTCTCTCTCTCTCTCTCTCTCTATATATATATATATATATATATATATATATATATATATATATATCTTGAGTTAGTCTCTTTTGCAATTTACCTGGATAACATAGCAAGTGTACTATGTTATATGTGTATATATATATATAGTTTTGAACGAACTAGAAGGGCATCGGCTGGTTTCTTTTATATTTTTGTCACTACGACAGCTTTTAATGCTGTTCTATGTATTTGATTTATTAGACATGATGTTTTCAATTGCTTTCAGACTTACATTATAAGCACGATTAGTACCACTAGTAAAAGAAAAAAAAATCCTACTAGCAACCACAGTATTCAACTAATACGTTGTCATACATGAAATGACGCTTTTTTTTTTTTTTTGGTTGTGTCTTCGGTCGTCTAATGAAGTAACCTTCTTAGTATATACAAAAAAATCTTGACATTCCTGACTCTTTCTTTCAAGATCATTTTTTTTTAATATCCTTATAAGATCAATAGAAATGATTAGAATGAAACAATATCGAGTAATCTTATTGTATGAGTACAAACTGGGGAAAAGAACTATTCTTTTATTGAATCATTACATCTGATGGGAAATGGATACTCTTTGACAACTCTTTGACAACTCTTTGACAACAGTACGAAAGTAGGCCAGTCGTTAGATGCAAGTGAATCACCAAAACATTACATCTGATGGGAAATGGATACTCTTTGACAACTCTTTGACAACAGTACGAAAGTAGGCCAGTCGTTAGATGCAAGTGAATCACCAAAACATTACATCTGATGGGAAATGGATACTCTTTGACAACTCTTTGACAACAGTACGAAAGTAGGCCAGTCGTTAGATGCAAGTGAATCACCAAAACATTACATCTGATGGGAAATGGATACTCTTTGACAACTCTTTGACAACAGTACGAAAGTAGGCCAGTCGTTAGATGCAAGTGAATCACCAAAACATTACATCTGATGGGAAATGGATACTCTTTGACAACTCTTTGACAACAGTACGAAAGTAGACCAGTCGTTAGATGCAAGTGAATCACCAAAACATTACACAAAGCCTCCACTGCACTTGAAGCTATAGGGGTGATGGTTAATGTTTCTTTGATTCGGCCTTGTGTTATACATAACCGACCTCACTACAGCTTATAATTTTTTTTCAGAATTATCATCAGAATTATCAGAAGGTTGAAACTGGTTGTAGATTGAAAATTGGAATGTGTGGATGAGTGGAATAATAAAATATACATTTTTCATGTTAAAATAGAAATTTATTAATGAAAAGAATAACATGAATTGTGGTAGTAGTCAATGTTCAATGAGAAACAAGTAATGAATTAAGGGTATCAAAAGTTGTAGCAAATGTTCGTAGTAATATATAGTTGGAAAGAATTTATGCTTACGTACGTATGTATGGTTTGATAGGAATGTCTTTGAATCGAGAAGAAGAATTAAAATGAATCTGCACACGAGAAAAAAAGGAGAAAGAGAACAAGGTGCGACTTTGCGATTTTGGTTGTGTCTCTCTCGCTGTTTTCATCTGACTGACTGACTAGCGCTGACCGGTGCGGGGCTTTTATAGTATTTAGATTTTTTGCACTGGATAGCAAAGTCCTTTTTAGTTTTGCAATTGCTCCCATTGGTCAGAAAATCAGTTTAACATCTACTTTTGAAATCGGGTTTGGACTTTTTTTTTTTTTAAGCACAGTCCTTTTTCTATTTGGGAAAAACCAGGATTTCACACGTCATTGTGAATGTTTGTAAAAGTGAAAAAGAAGGTTGACTTTAGTCCTTAATTTCCTATCCCACACAATCTAAAAACTTATTGGTTACTGTGTGGTGGTCTTTCAAAGAGGCTATTCATTATTTATTCTTACCTCAAGAGAAAACAATAACAGCAACTTCGTATTGTGGAGAAATTGATTGTAAAAGATACACCTCAGACTTGTGAATAGGGATGACCGCCAATTTTGCTGCATGGCAGTACACGGCTGCAAGCTTCTCAGTCAACTGTCCAACAGGTTTAGAGACTGAATTATGAATTTTTGCCCCATCTCATCTTCTATATTTACCTGACATCTTCTCTACTAATTCTCACTTATTTAATCATTTTGAGCTTTTCATATGCAATAAAACATTCTCCAATACGGGAAGAGATAATTGAAATATTTGACCTGATTGTCACATCAAAGGATGACAATATTTTTAAAATGGGATCAAGAATTTTAGGAGTACATTGGAGAATTTAATTATTCAATTTTTGGTCAAAATTAAATTAGACCAAACACAGCTGTATTCAAAAGTGTTCAATACAATTATATTGTAGAACGTTTTAAAAATTTGGCATTTTAAACGAGTTATTACGCAACCTAGGATTCTATCTTTCGGTGTTTTCAGCTGATTTACAATAACAGATTTTTCCTTTATTTAAAAATGCTCACTTAACAGGGATTATGAACGTGCACTTTGACAAACGTAAGAGAGTAGGCTATTGGTTAGAAGCAAGTGAATCACTAAAACAATACCCATGACCTCCACAGCATCCTAAACCATTTGTTAATGGTTGCAGTGTGTTGCGCTTTCAAAAAGGTTATTCATTATTCTTTCTTTATTCAAGAACAAAAAAATCAATAACAGCAACCCCGTATCGTGAAGAAATTGAGAGTATGCACAAAAAATTGAAAAATAAACATCTTAAACTTGTGAATAGAGATAACCCAATTTTGTAAGGCGACAACGCACGGCCGCACACTTCTCAGCCTACTGTTTAAAAGCTGCATAACCTGAATTAATAATTTTTTTTATAAGCGTTTCACCCCGAGCAAGGCATTTCACTGCCACTACTGCGCAGGGGGCTACATAGAGTGGAGAAAGAATGGTTAAATATAGGAAATGTCAGAGGGTGGGTGATAGGCGGGTAAGGATAGCGAGAATGGTTAAATATAGGAAATGTCAGCGGGTGGGTGATAGGCGGGTAAGGATACCGAGAATGAGGGTTGGGTAGATGAGAGTGTTCTGAGAATAATTGGAAGTTAGTGTGATAGAAGGTGTCTATTGACCCTACATTTAAACACCTGGAGATTGTAGTTGTCGGGATAACAGATTTGTGAAAGGGAATTCCACAGGCGGGAAGCGCAAGAAAAGAAGCTGTTGGAGTAGAATTTACGGTTACATCTTATCTGTTTAACTGTAAAAGAGTGGGACCTAGTTGCTAATCTAGTATCTCTTGCAAATTCGTGCTTAGGCGGCACCAGTGATCTGAGTTCATCGGAGCAGAAGCCATGAAAGTACTTGTAGAAGAGGCACAGGGAAGCCACATCACGCCGGTGAGAGAGTGGTTGCAGTTGCCTCATCTCATCCTCCATATTCACCTGATATTTTTTCTATTGATTATCACTTATTTAAGCATTTTGAACTTTTCATGTGCCATAAAACATTCTCTAATAAGGAAGAGACAATCGAAATATTTGAAGTGTTAATCAAAAAATTTTTTAAAAATGGGATCAACAATTTAGACGTACGTTAAAGAACATTCATCAACAGAGTGCTTACTTCAAGTAAATAGATCAGTAAATTAACATCTCAAAAGCAATTTATTCACTTTCTAAAAAGTGTATCATTTCATGTGTGACAACCTCACAGGATGTATTGATACTTTGCATCACAAGCCAAATATAGATCGATAAACGCAATACACAATGTTTAAAGAAAATATAAGAATGGGGTCTCGATTTCAAATATGACTATCTAATCTAATCTATCGAAATCTAAACTTATTTATAAATGAAACTTTGTGTGTGTGTGTGTGTGTGTGTGTGTGTGTGTGTGTGTGTGTGTGTGTGTGTGTGTCCGTTACCTATAGACTCCGAAACGGCTGAAAAGATTTTCTTGAAAATTTACACAGTTGTACTATAAGCGTCTGCGAGTGTTCTTAGCTAGGTTTTGTGTCGAGGCACCCCGATAAATATCGAAAATCGATAATCGAAAAAATCCGGTTATAGAAGGAGTGGTCCAATTTTAATCAAATTTGATACACTCATAGACAAAGACATGAGAAACGATATTCAGAAGTTTCAAGGTTGCAGTTCTTACAATAGTGCAGAAAGTTGATTATACATATATATATATATATATATATATATATATATATATATAAGGCAAGATGTTTGTGCGTGTCTGTTTATCTGCATGTATGTCTGTATTTTTTCAGCCCTTTTATTTTATTTTTTGCTTCATGTTTGGCTCTAAGTAGGTATAACTGTAGTTCTTAGTGTCAGCCATGATACCATTTAGTCAGAGGACTTATTTAGCCTTCAAAACTCAGTTTACGACGAAAAAAACTTAATTGATATCGATACCAGGAAATCAAAATTTGACTTACATCCATTCATTTTTCTTTCAGTCTACGGTTTCGCTTTAACTGGAAGCAACTATTGCTTTTTAGTCTTTTTTGCCAACGTCCAAAGAGTCTGATCTCCAGGACCATGGATTAGTTTTAAAGCTTTCATTACACCCGAGCAACGCCGGGCTATACTGCTAGTTCATTATAAAACCATCTGAAGTTAGAAATAAATATGTCATATTAAAAATAAATCCATTATTTCTACAGGAAGTATTTTGTTTTTGTTTCGTATGCTGAAGACGGAAAGTGCAACACAGAGATCCTAAGACGAATTGGCATGGCAAAGGAAGCATTCCAGAAGTTGAGTAAAGTATTAAGCAACAGGAAAATTTCGCTAGAAACTAGGAAAATAGTACTGGATTGCTACGTGCTGTCCTTCAATATGGCAGTGAATGCTGGACAATATCTTCGAAGATGAAGGAAAGACTTGAAGAAACTGAAATGTGGTTCTACAGAAGGATGCTACGAATATCATTGATCGAGCATGTGAGCAATGACGAGGTCTTGGAAATGATAGAAACAAAAAAGAAATTAATACTGAGCATCAAGAAGAGACAGCTGAAGTTCCTGGAACACGCAATGAGGAAGGAGGGCCTGGAGAATCTGATACTAACAGGCCAGATAGAGGGAAAAAGAGACAGGGGAAAGCAACAGATAACATATTTGAAGGACCTAATCAGGTAGATGACGGAACGAGGATTGCATGGTGTAACAGGAGAAGGCGTGCTCAGAGCCACCAGGGATAGGGAAAAGTTGAAGGCCGTAATCACCTACGTCCTGGAGGGACAAGGCACATAGAAGAAGAAGAATTAAAATCTGCCAATAGCCAGGCCTCTAAACGGAGCGCATTTCCTCCTGATAACAATGAGAACCTCCTGTCATCCACATTTGATTGGCAGTACTTGTAGCAAGAAGCCTTTTCACAAATCTCATGAAGTCGTCATACTCCTCGTACTTTCTAATACTTCAGACACATGTCAGTTTTGCTAATTCCAATATCGGCTATTCTGTGTTCCTCCAACTCACTTCATCATCTCCTCGTCTAACTTGAGAAATGTTCTTGATTTCTCTGCCTCTCTTCATCATAAATTGAAGGGTGTAATTCTTTTTACCCCCGAGTCGGATATCGCAGTCAGAATATCAAAAATAACGACAGAGCTGTCGAGTTCCCATTTTTATTTGCATAGCTGAATGCCTCCAAGGTTTCCTCGCTTACGCAAAACGATCATTTAGCATCAGAATAAAAAAAATAATAACGGACATAGAGACACGCGTGTTTACGGAATAACGGCGCCTGATTGAGTTTATCGGGGGAAGCTATAAATGGATTCGTGTCTTGGCTAACGGCCAACGATAGATAAACAGAATTTCTTTCATTTTTTTTTTCAGTTCTTTTAGATGCTCCGCGTTGAGGCAATGGTAATGTTCACTTCTGTTTTACGGCACAATGAAGTAATAGCCACGAGAGCCGCTGCAATATGTCTTTCTATACTTATTTGTTTCTACTCGTGTAAAATTATTTTCGCCGGAAGCTTGTTGCATTTTTGCGTGAAGCTGTCCTCACGTTACGTTGCGTAAGTTTTGTTTCAGGACATAAAGTAAAACTTTATAAATTCTAATTTTTATACGATGTCAACCGGAATAAAATTGAACATATGGTAAATTTCGGTTAATTTTAGCCGCTATTTATTATGTAAAGACATCGTAGGTTTTTCAAAAGGGGGTTTCTATTATATACGATATTTATTTTTTCCAGAATATCGTAGCACAGAAGTGGGTTGTACTGTATACGATATATCTTTCTTTCCAGAATTTCATAGAACAAAGTGGGATTGTACTATGCACGGTATTTATTTTCTACTAGAATTTTGTAACCCCAAAAGGGGTTGTTCTGTACACGGTATTTATTTTTCTGCCAGAATTTTGTAGCACAAAGGTGGATGTACTCCATGCGGTATTTTTTCTAGAATTTTGGAGCACAAAGGGGGTTTCTATTATATACGATATTTATTTTTCCAGAATCTCGTAGCACAGAAGTTGTACTGTATACGATATTGTTTTCTTTCCAGAATTTCATAGAACAAAGTGGGATTGTACTGTGCACGGTATTTATTTTCTAGTAGAATTTTGTAGCCCCAAAACGGGTTGTTCTGTACACGGTATTTATTTTCTACCAGAATTTTTGTAGCACAAAGGTGGGTGTACTGCATACGGTATTTTTTCCAGAATCTCTTGGACAGAATTTCGCAGCAAAAAAGAGGATTGTACTGTAATCGGGTATTTATTTCTTTCCAGAATTCCGTACTTCGAAGAGTGTTTCTCCTGCTCACGGTATTTTTTCCCAGAATTCTGTACCCCAAATGGGGTTTGTATTATACACGGTGTTTATACTTCATCCTCTCTCTTTCGTGCGCATGTGCAGTCAGGCTGACTTAAACGATACTCTATTCCGGCGAAGTTATGGAACTTACGAAGCATACAAAATCCTAGGTTTCTAATCACTTAAGTGGCAAATGTGATACACTCTTGGGCGATCATGTCTCAAAAGAGACATGACTGATTGGGCCGAAGATTATCCCGCAGTAGGTTGTCATTACTTTATGCGGTAGACTAGTTGCCAACCATGTCTATAGAACCTAATCTCTCATTGCTATTTAACCCATAGCTGGAAGGAGAAGAGATAGATTAATACCTTTTATATTTGTGCGTAAGTAAATGCAACGAGTCCGACTATAGAATTAGAACTAAGCTCTCCGATTTCTCATTCCGAGCCGATATCCACTGCTGTACAACTCTTATCCGATGTTTCTACTACGCCCTGTTTATTCTCTTTTTCTATGTATAAACTGTAGTGAGACAACGCCCTCAACGTCTCTTGGATATTTCTATTTTTTCTTGGATCAGAAGCATAACAACAAAAGCCACTAAGACTAGAAGTAGGAATAAAAAGGGTGAACAATAAAAGAGCACCATCTTGGGAGACAGAAGATGACGATTGACATTGCATTTAAGCTCTTGAAATTGTATTTGACGGAAAAGTAGGAAAATGGTTCCACAACTGAAAAATTCGAGAGAAGAAATTATTAGCATAAAATTTATGGTTAGATCTAAGAATTTTAATAGTGGAATTATGAGACCTAATTTACAATCTAATACAGAACTCAACAGTATATAACAGAAGATGACGAATGACATTGCATTTAAGGTATTGAAGATTGTATTTGACGGGAAAAGTAGGAAAGGAGTTCCACAATTGAAAAATTCAAGACAAGAAACTATTAGCAAAAAACTTATAGTTAGATCTAAGAATTTTAACAGTGGAATTATAAACCTAATTTCCGATCTACTTAACCGTATATAACAGAAGATGATGAATGACATTGCATTAAACTCTTGAAGATTGTATTTGACAGAAAAAGTCGAAAAGGAGTTCCACAATCGAGAACTGCAACAAAAGAAGTCATTAAGATAAAACTTATGGTTAGATCTGTAAAGATCTTATGGAACAACCAGGCAGTAATCAACGAGAATAGAAGTTGAGTCTAACTGACCAAAAAACCACCAGGGCAAATTGGTAAGAATTTCAATAGTGCAATTATGAGATCTAATTTCTAATCTAATACTCTACTTAACTGTATATAACAGAAGATGTCGAATGACATTGCATTAAAATCTTGAAGACTGCATTTGACGGGAAAAGTCGGAAAGGAGTTCCACAATTGAAAACTTCAAGAAAAGAAACTATTAGCATAAAACTTATAGTTTGAACTAAAAATGTCAATAGTAAAACTATGAGACCTAACTTCCAATCTGGTATTGCGCTTAAACTCGTGAAGTTGAGTTGCCGAAGGGGAAAATCTAATCAGAATGGGTACAGCGAAAATATTTATAGACAAAGGGAAATTACGCTAGTGAAACCGAGATGGCAGGTCAGGTCTGTAAATGTTGGGAACTCTTTTTTTTTTTTTTTTTTTGGTTTTGTTAAGATTCTGTAGGTATAAAATAGAGGCACCAGATCATATGTAGAAGTAAATATTCGATGTGCTGTCAAATGGTAAGCTTATAGATGTGCAAGATGGTGAAGAATGGTTTAGCTTGCCATGGGGAACAGATATTCCTAGCAGCAGATTCATACTTGTTTCAATATAATAATGCCACTTGTTGCTCTTCTGGAGGGAGGTTAGCATCACCCATGCTGATATAAGCACTCTCCTCACTGCAACAAAGAATTATTTGAAATTATTAATAGAAAGCAGTTTTATTTTAATGCGACAGCGTCCTCAACGTCTCTTGGATATGTCTATTTTTTATTGGTTCAGAAGTTAGAGTAAGTATAAGTATCCTTATAATGGTCACGCTCAAGTCAGCCTTGTACTGAGTTAGAACAACCAAAGAGAAAGTTTGTTTTTACTTCTGAGGTGATGGTTGTTGGAAGAGACATGCGAGCGCCGTGCGTTGGAAAGAGGGAAAAGTGTTTCGTTGTCAGTGGAACGAGGAAGCTATCTTTCTTCAGAGAAAAGGTAATGCTACATCTTGTAGAAATTGGGTGAAAAAGGATCCGGAAAAAATGTTTTTATAGATTTAAATAGCGCCGCCTAACGGTGTTTGTCGAAACCAAGTGGGGTAATCAAATTTCGAGTTCTTTTGCTCTTAGCATCATGGGAACATATATTTATTTGTCCTTTATTTTTTATTATTCATTATCTATATCTATAAAAGAGACGAGGGTGGACCTTGTGTAAGTATTTGTTTGTTTGATAGATTCGACTTAGCGTCTGCATTTTACAGTCTAGCTCGACGGGTGTTGCGCTCAGATGTAGACCAAAATGTTAGAACGTTAACGACACCTTGAATTTTTTCAACAAGCCAAAATTAGTGGGTAGAAAAATACACATTACCACACGATAAAGTCAGGAATCAGTTTATGTATTGATTATAATATAGAATCGATCACCCCACTTAATATTATCTATATATGTTGCCCCCTTCCCCTCCAACCCTAATCCAATAGAGACTTTCTACATTGTTATCTATATCTATAAAAGTGATGAGGGTGGACGTTGTGTAAGAATTTGCTATGTAAATTCATCATATGTTTTTTATTCTTATTATTCCTTAAACTCCCCAAGTAAAACCGGGCTAAACTGATAGTCTATATCTATAAGTGTGACGGGGGTGGACGTTTTGTATTTGCAATGCAAATTCATCATATGTTTTTTATTCTTATTATTCCTTAAACTCCCCGAGTGAATCCGGTTTAAATGGCTTGTCTATATCTATAAAAGTGGCGAGGGTGGACGTTGTGTATTTGCTATGTAAATTCATCACATGTTTTTACTGTTATTATTCCATAAACTACCCGAGTGAAACCGGGCAAAACTGCTAGTCTATATCTATAAAAATGGCCTGGGTGGATGTTGTGTGTTTGCTATGTAAATTCATCATATGTTTTTTATTCTTATTATTCCTTAAACTATCCAAGTAAAACCGGGTTAAAACTGCTAGTATTTATCTATAAAATTGACCAGGGTGGACGTTGTGTATTTGCTATGTAAATTCATATGTTTTTTATTCTTATTATTCCTTAAACTAACCGAGTGAAACCGGGTTAAACTGCTAGTCTGTATCTATAAATGTGACGAGGGTTGACGTTGTGTATTTGCTATGTAAATTCATCATATGGTTTTGATTCTTATTATTCCTTTAACTACCCGAGTGAAACCGGTCTAAATTCCTAGTTATTATTCTATTTATCGATTTTAATTCCTTTTCACCCAAAAAAGAATTAAACAAACACGTCACATTAACTTTTTTTTACCTTCTCATGGATTTCCATAAAATAAATTTATGTATTAGTGTGAACCGACGCTCTGCTGCCTGGTCGTTGATGGCTTCGATTCAACAGCTGGTCTTCACGTTGAATATTACAACGGTGTACTTCCCCGCCAACGTTGTGAATTTTGATCACAAGGAAGTCACTCTAAAATCTTGCTATCTGACTCTTCACCAACTTGAACCAGACTTGGCTCGCGAGTAATGAAAACTGCACCAAAAATAAATTGAATGACGCCCGAATAAGTTGCGGAAAATTCTTTATATACATACAAAAAGAAAAAAATAGAATATAACAATTGCAAATCTCTACTTCTAGCGGAAGTTTCGTCCAAGAGAAGTGTTTATCTTCTTAACATTAATTCGAATTTTGGTTGGTAATGTCAGTTCACTCCAGTTGGAGTTTTCAAGTTTGTGAGAATTCAAAAAATGTGTTTGTTCACTTCTCACCGAAGCTTTACGGAAACTGCTGAAGGTTGGTTTTTGTGCGTGTGTTGGGTAGCGGTGGTGGTGATGATTTGTTTCACTCGAGTAGTTTAAAGAATAATAAGAATAAAAAACATATGATGAATTTACATAGCAAATACACAACGTCCACTCTGGTCAATTTTCCCTGTTTTTTCCTCCGGTTCAACCAATGAAGCAGCTTCTATGTTGGTGACGTCATTTCTTTATCTTTTTCTTTTAATGCCGAAAAAATAATCTAATTTTATGTGTATAATTCTTTTCTAACTAAATTTAAATTTTATTTTATTCTCATGGAATTTAACCTTTTGCACTTTTCAAATATTTTCTTTTATTTGGGACAATTCTTTCTGATAATTCAAAACTATGTTTATTTTTAAAAATGTTACTTTTATATGCGGTGTAACTCAGACTTAGAAATTTTGATTCCACTTATCAAAAATTTCCTTTATTGGTAGCAATCCTTTCTGACAAGTAAAAATAGTTTTGTTTAGAATTTTTTTTTCCTTTATCTGCGGTGTCTTTGTTCCGACGTCAATTCTCTTTCCACTTGTCAACAATAACTTCACTTAACTTCATCAGTAGCATACACGCAATTGTCTTAGCTTTGCATTTAATTTTCAGTTTGCTTACGATTTTCAAATAAATTTACCCCTGTTCATATTAGAACACTAACTTTTCAGTTGGTTCGCTTCGATTTATAAAAATGAATAATACGGACCAACACAATTTCTTCCGTCTTATTTGCAACAATTAATAATTCCACTAATATCATTACTTCCCTCTGGCCGGTCTAAAATTAGTGTTATATCAGTATATTTTCTACTTATACACTTGGCAAAATGCATCACTGTTCAAATTGATTCTCTTGAATCTCTCTAACGTTAGCCGCCTTTCTAGTTAGCCGTCCTCATATGGAAGTTGCTTTCAGCCTATGCACTATTGACTCTAAATCTTCTCATAGTAAAAGATTATGATTCGATATTTAATTACAGGCTTAAAATCTACTTTAAAGAATTTGTCTACACGGAAAATCTAAAAGTCGTCAAATCCGATAACATCCCTTCTTTGATAAGATATTGACAATATACAAAAGAGCAAAGTCCGCATGTCACTCCCAGTCTCGTCCGGTAAGGTGGGCCAATAAGAATCAGAATTACAGTGTTCACATTTCAGGTTATAGTTGCTTATCTTCCGTTCTTAAAAGCTTTGTGACGTACTTAAACTTTTAATAGCCTCCCACTACAGAAAGCCAAGAAAAGATGGCACCTTCGATTCACGCAAACCGTATTATCGTTTGCGATGTCGAGATCACATGCACACTTAGTAGATTTGTAGGTATGCGGTTGAATTTTCTTTGAGTGCTTGTTGCCGATTGAGGATTCTTGCCATGTATTTGTAAATATGCGTGTACAAACGGGGAGAGTTCCGGAATATGATATAATATAATCAATTCATTTACTGACTTGTGACGTGGTTTCATTTTTGCCTCACTTTATTGCCGTGAAAATAAGAAAATAAAGACAAATATTCTTACAAGATTTAAACTCGTACCCATTATCTTTGGAAGACCGTTCTATCTTGAGAACGTCTTATCAATTTTCCAACGAAAACCAACCAATCGATCAAGCTAAATTTATTCATATTCTACTTAATCTGGATGATGCAATGGACACCGGCTAGGAATAAGAAATTGGATAAGTATGTTCGAATTTTAGTTCGGTTCATTGCAATTAAGTCAATAAATTACCCTAGGATTTGGTGCAGTGGATATCGGCTCCGAACAAATCGGGGTGCCGAGTTTGAACTCCAGGTGAATCCCTTGAATTCCGTTACGCACAAATACCCTTAGGAAAGGTATTAAGTCGTCTCTTCCCTCCAGTTATGGGTTAAATAATAGGAAAGAGTGGGTTTTATAGCCTTAGCTGGCAACCAGTCCACCGCAGAAAGCAATGGCATCCTACTGAGGGATAATCTTCTGTCCAGCCAGTTATATCTCTTACGAGACATGATCGTCCAAAGCGTGTATCACGTATGGTACTTAACTGACTGACTGAAGTGTCATACACGATTGCAAGATCATGTCTCTTTCGATCCATGACTGACTAGGCAGAAGATTTTCTTGCACTGGGTTGCCATTTCTTGCTTCGGTAGACAACCAAATCTATAGATCCCAAACTTTCATGTTATTCAACCCATAACTGGGGCAGAAGAGATAGATTCATACCTTTCCTCAAGATCAGTCAGTCAATTAAGTGCTATACATGATACACGGTTGGACGATCATGTCTCTTTCCAGACATGACTGATTGACTGGGCAGAAGATTTTCCCGCAGTAGGTTGCCATTACTTTCTGCGGTAGACTGGTTGCCAACCAAAGCTATAGAACCCAATCTGACCTGTTATTTGACTCACAGCTAGAGGGGAAAGAGATGTATTATATTAAGTATTAATAAGTAGGAGGTCGGTTTATTACTTCATAACAATAGAAAACTGATCCCCTACTTTATGTCCAGTGGAAGTGTTAATCATGTTTTCAACTATAATTTTCAGTCAGTCAGTTAAGTGTCATACGTGATACATGCTTGGGCGATCATGTCTCTTTTGAGACATGACTGACTGGGCAGAAGATTATCCCGCAGTAGGTTGCCATTACTTTCTGCGGTAGACTGGTTGCCAACCAAAGCTATAGAACCCAAACTGCCCTGTTATTTGACCAATGGCTGGAGGGAAGAAATAGATTAATATTTTTCTCAAGGGTATTTGCGCGTAAGTGAATGCAACGAATTTAACTGGAATTCGAACTCGGCTCTTCGATTTCTCGTTCCGAGTCAATATCCATTGCATCAGAGCATCTGTGCGTAAATGAATGTAACAAACTTACATTGCCATTATTTACGTGAAAATACCTTTGGGAAATATACAACTCAATCTATTCCCTCAGCTATGGGTCAAACAGTTGGACTGCTATCGCGAAAAATCATTATTATTCTAAATGAAAATTGATGCAATATTCACTTGCAAAAATATATTGTTTTATTTTTGTTAACCATTTCACCCTTAGCATAACAGCAAAGGCCACTAAGACCAGGGGGAGGCGGAAGAGATAGATTCATGCCTTTCCTCAAGATCAGTCAGTCAGTTAAGTGCTATACATGATATACGGTTGGACGATCATGACTCTCTAGGAGTAAAAAGGGTGAACAAAAGAAAGAGAACAATAAAAAAACAACATCCTGGGAGACAGAAGATGACGAATGACATTGCATTTAAGTTCTTGAAGATTGTATTTGTCGGAAAGGAGTTCCACAATCGAGAACTGCAACAAAAGAAGGCATTAAGACAAAACTTATGGTTAGATCTATAAAGATCTTATGGAACAACCAGGCAGTAATTAACGAGAATAGAAGTTGAGTACAACTTACCAAAAAACCACCAGGGCAAATTGGTAAGAATTTCAATAGTGCAATTATGAGATCTAATTTCTAATCTAATATTCTACTTAACTGTATATAACAGAAGATGTCGAATGACATTGCATTAAAATCTTGAAGACTGCATTTGACGGGAAAAGTTGGAAAGGAGTTCCACAATTGAAAACTTCAAGAAAAGAAACTATTAGCATAAAACTTATAGTTAGAACTAAAATGTCAACAGTAAGACTATGAGACCTAACTTCCAATCTGGTATTTTGCTTAAATTCGTGAAGTTGAGTTGCCAACGGGAAAATCTAATCAGAATGAGTACAGTGAAAATATTTATAGACATAGGGAAATTATGCTAGTGAAACCGAGATGACAGGTCAGGTCTGAAAATGTTGGGAATCTTTTTTTTTTTTTGGTTTTGTAAAGATTCTGTAGGTATAAAATTGTAGAAGCAAATATTCGATGCGCTATCAAATGACAAACTTATAGATATGCAAGATGGTGAAGAATGGTTTAGTCTGCCATGGGGAACAGATATTCCTAGCAGTAGATTCATACTTGTTTCAATATAATAATGCCACTTGTTGTTCTTCTGGAGGGAGGTCAGCATCAGCCATGCTGGTATAAGCACCCTCCTCACTGCAACAAAGAGTTATTTTTTAATTATTAATAGAATTTGAATTTAAACTTGATTTATGTTTAACGGCATATCAACCTCTGTGGGTTATTTAATGCCAAAAAGGTGGCGTTTTAAGGTAATTTTTTTAAATGTTCGATTATACAGAGAAGGTTGTTTTAGTCAGATTTTGATGAAAAAATGTTTTTTTTTATTCTAGAAAACTGAAAATGTCTTCTAGGTTTCGTATTAAAAAATGTATTGCTGGTAATAATTTTTCCTTCAAAAATGTATTATGGCAATAATTTTTGTTTTTCTTAAAAAATGTATTATGGCAATAATTTTTTCCTTCAGAAATAATAATTTTCTTTCAAAAATGTATATTTTTCTATAAAAGTCTATTTTCAGCTGAAATTAAAGCTAAAATACGATGTTTAGAACGGCTCATGATTAAACATAATAGACATTCATTTTCTCTTATATTTAACAATATATATATATATATAGTGTAACCCTGATGTAAGAGATTTGTCTGAACTGGATAAACATTCTTTTATATCCGGGTTTCTCGTATATCCGGGTTTGTTCTATTTTATATATTACCACAGGCTCTAATTTGGGGCCACAGAAACATATCTTATATCTGGGTTTCTCTTATATCCAGGTATCTTATATCTGGGTTATACTATATATATATATATATATATATATGGATATATAAAAGTCTTTCATAGTGTTTTGACCTCAGTTTGTGGGTTAACTATTTACCCATAGCTACTAGCACTCCAGGTCTGGGTGGACCTGAGAACAACAACAATTAAGAAGTGGTTACATGTTACTCACAACCATCCAATCAGAGGCCTTGCTGCCGGATGCAGTTCACCGTCATACCCAGGACCCTATTAAAAAAGAAGTTTCATTTTAGATTTGTTCAAATCTCGTTAGAAATAAAGAAAATAGTACTTTTGTTATCATTTCACCCAAGTAAGGCAATAAAGCATCTAAGACACAAGGGGTTACTGAGTGTTGGAGAATAAAAGAAAAATTACTTTTAAAGAGAGAAGACAATAAAAAACAAAAATTAAGAAGACAAAAGATAACGACTGACATTGCAATTAAATTTTTGAAAATCAAATTTGACAGGAAAGCAATAAGCCGGAAGAGAGTTCCACAAGTGAGAAGTGTGTTAGTCGAAATTGTTAGCTTAGAACTTACGCTTATATTTATCCATTTCAACTGTGAATTCATGAGACCTTGTTCTAATCTAGGACCACACTTAAATTCATAAAGCCTAGGTAGCATAGAAAAAAGTTTATCAGAACAATTACTACAAAAGTATTTATAGAGGATGTTCCAATAACTTGGACCGATTTTAAATGTGAATTCAGTATAAGCATTTAATGATTTATTTCATTATTTTTTTCAGATTTAACAACTTCGTTCTTTGGCAATTTCAAGCATAGAAAGATTAATAACCGGTTAACAGGTTAAAGTTATCTAAGCCT
This sequence comes from Ascarosepion bandense, assembly GCA_037127315.1. Classification (NCBI taxonomy): domain Eukaryota; kingdom Metazoa; phylum Mollusca; class Cephalopoda; order Sepiida; family Sepiidae; genus Ascarosepion; species Ascarosepion bandense. Next base: position 391,697 of record JBBBDQ010002321.1, read on the forward strand.
ATTGCGAAAATGGACGTTCAAATAAGAGAAGTTCCTGAGTTGCATCATCTCTCGAAACAGTGATGCCAATTGGCCACTATGATTGTGCAACTTGACGTCTTTAGATTTCTTCCTTTTGAGTCATCTGAAATGTAAGGTCAATGCCAACAAGTCAACAACAATTAAACAGCTGAAGGATGAGATAATATTGGTGAAATAATAAGACATATTGGTGAGATCGAGGTGCTACTATACAGAGACATAATCAAGTAGTAGAGAATACAAGAGAAAAATACTACTAAAGAGAAAAAACAATTAAAAAAGAAAAATTAAGAAAACAAAAAATAGTAATTGACATTATATTTAAATTTTTGCAGATCAAAGTTGACAAGGAAGCAAGAAGACCGAGTTAAGCAACAAGTGCGATAGAAGAAACTGTTAGCACATAGATATGCTGTGAGATATTGCGGTCAATCTAGTACTTAACACTTATGTAATATCGTTTCTTCTCTATGGTAGTGAATGTTACAATTTTTTTCACAGATAAACACACTTGAAGCAAGAAATGTAGTCCTACAGTAGGATACTGAGAATTCCATGGACTAAACACATGGGCAAAGAGGAAGTTTTGCAGGAAATTGAAACAAAAAAGGAAACTTATACGTAACATAAGGAAGATACACAGAAAAAGAAGAAACAACATAAAGGGTGGTTCTACAGAAGGATACTGAGAATACAGTGGACTGAATATATTAACAATAACGATTTTAGATAAAATGGAAACAAAAAGGACACAAATTTAACATCATAAAAGGAAACATAAAGAAGATAAGAAGGCTTAGAAAATTTGATACTCAAAGGGAATATTAGTGACATAGAAAATGAACGCACGATCTGCCAAGCTTGCGTAAAGGATTGGCAGAATTAGGACTAGGAGAAACAGTGAAAACGCGAAATTTGCTCAGATTGACAATGAACAGGATGTTTGGGAAAGCTGTAATCGCCAAAATCCTGACGAGGCTAGCTCATAGAAGAAGAATATTAACAAGCCATTCCTTGCTCGTGTTAACAACAGATTTTTGCTTATTGTCGAGATCAACTGCCGATTTGATTTAGTTAAACATATCAGACTTACAATTGATATAGGAGTTAATAGCTGTGTCATCATGATGGATAGTTCGTAATATTCAATCTGGCAACGAACCAGATTGGACTTGAAACTTCCCTTGTTTATTTAAAGCCCCGATTCCATTTTTTTCTGATGAATGTATTGTCCATTGGGAATAAATGTTAATCAAATTGTTCACTACATTCAAACTTAAAAAACAAAGAGAAAGTACGGTATATTCCTGCGTATAAGACGACCTTTAAATAAATAAAACAAATCACCCTTAAAAATTGAGTGTCGTCTTATACTACAATTCTAAAAAAGAAACCTTAAATCCTGAGTGATGTTTGCTGGTAGGCTAACCTCGGCCTTAGTGCGATAGCCAACAACCTACATGAGAAGATTCACATTAACAAATCAACTGATATTAAAATAAATAAAACCATTTCTTCTTCTTCTTCTTCTTCTTCTTCTTCTTCTTCTATGTGCACTGTCCCTTCAGGACGTAGGCGATCATGGCCTTCCACGTATTCTTATCCACGGTGGCTCATAGCACGCTTTCTCTTGTTACACCATGCAACCCTCATTCCATCATCCACCTGCTTAGGTCCTTCAAATATGTTATCCGCTGCCTTCCCGTGTCTCTTTTCCCCTCTATCTGGCCTGTTAGTATCAGGCTCTCCAAGCCTTCCTTCCTCATTGAATGCCCCAGGAACTTCAGCTGTCTCTTCCTGATGCTCAGTATTAATTTTCTTTTCGTTGCCATTCTTTCCAACACTTTATCAATGCTCACATGCTCGGTCCATGATATCCTCAACATCCTTCTGTCGAACCACATTTCAGTTACTTCAAGTTTTTCCTTCATTTTCGATAATATTGTTCTTTGTCTATAACGAATATTTTCCTGCTACTACTATTTGTTTTTCCTCCGTGTGCCATGTCCCTTCAGGACGTAGGCGATGATGGCCTTCTACGTCTCTCTATTCCTGGTGACTGTGAGCACACTTTCTCCTGTTACCCCACGCAAATTCCGTTCAGTCATGCACCTGCTCAGGCCATGTTAATATGTTATCCGCTATTTTCCCTGTCTCTTTTTCCCCTCTATCTGACCTGTGAGTATCAGATTCTCCAAGCCCTTCATTGCCATTAGCATTCCATATATTTTACCCCTCGTGCTACATGGATTTGAAAAGGTGAAGATGCAAATGTTCAGGGAATTCTATTCCAAAAAGCGCCCATTAGGTTTTCAATAAAGTTAACCCATTCAAGCACCCCCGTTCCGTCTCTAAAATGGGACGTTTGGTTATTCATGGGTTATAGCAAAAAAAAATTTTTTTTTGGTATTATCTAAAAATCTATGATTACCAGAATAGTTTACAAGGTTTACATTATTCGAACCATTGTCCTCAACTTCTTTGCCATTTGTACGAAGTTTCGGCCGTTGTACGCCCCGGTCTTCTTCAGGTGCTGGGAAATTCGAACCGAACTCATTACAATCACTGGGGTATATCACCCTCATTTTTTTCTATGCTTGAAATTAAAAATTTAATAGAGAAAACGGTTTTCAAACTATGATCTAGTTAAAGATTTAAAATTTAATACAAAAAACATATTCCCTAAATCCAAAGTTAAGATTAAACATGCAAACTTATATTGATTGTAAAGACTCTGCTTAAATAAAAATAAATAAAAAAAACATGCACGCCAACTATTATCGGCTCTCCTAAGAAATCCATAAAGATATAGTCTAGCCAACTGATAATTAAAACTTACAACTGTCTAGAATCAAAGACATTAATCAACCACTTAAGAAACACCCTTCCAAATAAATTCCAACGGTCACAGACTTATTCCCCTATCTCGCTAACCCCCACCAACACCTCGAACAAAACTAAATAAATATAAAGAAAAAGGATTTCCATTACTTTACACATCGCCTGATGAGGCAGTGAAGTCTCAATGACGAAACAAGCGTGCCTTCGTAGAGGTTATATATAGAATAATTATGTACATGTCCTAAAATATAATTTCTAATAAATATTGACAGCTCTATATATTATATATCGAGCACTGTTTTAAATTAATGTTTTGGACGTTGTAAGAATTCTTCGTTCTGTATACACTCGGATACATACATATATATATATATATATATATATATATATATATATATATATATATATATATATATATATATTGTATCGAGGTAGCAGATAATTTTCGAAATTTATACTGTTAAGTATAAGCGACAATGAATGTCTATTATGTTTAATCATGAGCCGTTCTAAACATCGTATTTTCGCTTTAATTTCAGATGAAAAGAAAGACAAAAATTCTCCAACATTTGGATAATATTTTATCATGTTTATTAAATCGTTGCTTAGCAAGGTTTTATGTCAACACAATATAAAATCGTCGCTGATGGTGGATGTTAACGTCCTTGTAACCTCTCAGAAGATGGCTCATGTGAGCCTAAAGCTTAGAACCAACTTAATAAAAAAAATATCCAAATTTTCGACAATTTTTGTCTTTATTTTCACCTGAAATTAAAGCTAAAATACGCTGTTTAGAACGAATTATGATAAAAACATTCATTGTCTCTTATATTTTACAGTATATGTTTAGAATATATATATATATATATATATATATATATATATATATATATAAATTAGATTATAACTATCTTCTTCTTCTATGTGCCCAGGATGTAGGCGATCATGGTTCTCCACGTCTCCCTATCCCGTGTGGCTCTTAGTATGTTTGCTCCCGTTGCCATTCTTTCCAACACCTCATCGTTGCTTGCATGCTCATTCCACGATATCCGCATCATCCTACTGTAGAATCACATTTCTGCTGTTTCCAGTTTTGTCCTCATTGTCGATGATATTGTCCAGTATTCACTGCCGTATTGAAGAACTGACATCAGATAGCAATCCAGCACTCTTTTCTTAGTTTCTAGTGAAATTTTCCTGTGTGTTAATACTTTACTCAGCTTCTGGAACGCATCCTGTGCCATGCCAATTCGCCTTCGGATCTCTGTGTCGCATACTCGTGTCAAAAAACCTTCTACGTATCTACGAAGAAGGGAAAAAGGTTTTAAAAAAGAAAGAGCTAAGTACATAAACATCAGTCAAAAGAGTTCGGACCGAGTCAGCACATAGCACAAAGAAAAACCCCGACACGAGTAATGAACCAACAAAAAGTGCTCGATACGTAGGTAGAGCAGAACAAGTAAAGAATACCTAGTGAGACAAACAGACCTACCTAGGTTTCACCTAAACGGATCGTCAGGGGAAATGGTAAGCTTTCCCTGATAATCCCTCCAGAAGAGCAACAAGTGGCATTATTATATTGAAACAAGTATGAATCTGCTGCTAGGAATATCTGTTCCCCATGGCAGACTAAACCATTCTTCACCATCTTGCACATTTTTAAGTTTGTTATTTGATTGTGCATCGAATATTTGCTTCTACAATTTTATACCTACAGAATATTTACAAAACCAAAAAAAAAAAGATTCCCAACATTTTCAGACCTGATCTGCGCCTTAGTCTCTCCAAAATAACCTCGCAAGGAATGACTACATTAAATATATTGCAGCACATACTGCTAGTAATTTTGGTTCACTCTGTCGGGTCAGGAATTTTTTTCTTGTCAGAATCCATTTTGCATATTTAAAAATCTACCATTTGTCCGTCCATTGAATATAATGGGCATATCTTCCTGGGTTCCCTTGCTATTTATGTTGAGGTTCTCGAGAAAATCTAAAAAAGGATTCAGCAACATAATCGGTCCGAATTTGGCAACCAATGTTCGGTTACTTTTTACCGACGTGAAGTGGTTTCCCTCTGTCTTTTCTAGGGGAATTTTTATGACAACTGCTCTGACGAGCTTTTTCTATAGTTCCCCAAACGCATAGGTTTACACGTGCTGCTAGATTAGCTTCAATGTTCCACACATTCACCGTCAAAATATAAAAACTTCTTCTACTCTAACAGTTTATTTTCTCGCACTTCTCGTTTGTTGAAGACATTTATATTTTTTTTTTATATCTGATAGATACAACCTTTAAAAGATTAAATGCAACGTTGATTGTCATCTTTTATCTTCTTGATTCCCATCCATCTCTTATCTTTTCTTCGGCATCGCAATATCTACAATCTCTAAAAGTTTAAAGGCATCGTCAATTGCCATCTTTTATCTCCTTGATTCCCATCCATCTCTTATCTTTTCTTCAACATCGCAATATCTACAATCTCTAAAAGTTTAAATGCAACGTCAATTGTCATCACATTTATCTCCTTGATTCCCATCCATCTCTTATCTTTCCTTCAACAACCCAATAGCTACAATCTCCAAAAGTTTAAATGCAACGTCAATTGCCATCTTTTATCTCCTTGATTCCGATCCATCTCTTCTCATTTCTTCAACATCCTAATATCTACAATCTCTAAAAATTTAAATGCAATGTCAATTGCCATCTTTATCTCCTTGATTCCCATCCATCTCTTCTCATTTCTTCAACATCCTAATATCTACAATCTCTAAAAATTTAAATGCAACGTCAATTGCCATCTTTTATCTACTTGATTCACATCCGTCTCTTATCTTTTCTTGAACATCCCAATAGCTACAATCTCTAAAAATTGAAATGCAACGTCAATTGCCATCTTTTATCTCCTTGATTCCGATCCATCTCTTCTCATTTCTTCAACATCCTAATATCTACAATCTCTAAAAATTTAAATGCAATGTCAATTGCCATCTTTATCTCCTTGATTCCCATCCATCTCTTCTCATTTCTTCAACATCCTAATATCTACAATCTCTAAAAATTTAAATGCAACGTCAATTGCCATCTTTTATCTACTTGATTCACATCCATTCTCTTATCTTTTCTTCAACATCCCAATAGCTACAATCTCTAAAAATTTAAATGCAACGTCAATTGCCATCTTTTATCTCCTTGATTCCGATCCATCTCTTCTCATTTCTTCAACATCCTAATATCTACAATCTCTAAAAATTTAAATGCAACGTCAATTGCCATCTTTTATCTCCTTGATTCCCATCCATCTCTCATCTTTTCTTCAACATCGCAATAGCTACAATCTCCAAAAGATTAAAAGCAACGTCAATTGCCATCTTTTATCTCCTTGATTCCCATCCATCCCTTATCTTTTCTTCAACATCGCAATAGCTACAATCTCCAAAAGTTTAAATGCAACGTCAATTGCCATCTTTTACCTACTTGATTCCCATCCATCTCTTATCTTTTCTTCAACATCGCAATAGCTACAATCTCCAAAAGTTTAAATGCAACGTCAATTGCCATCTTTTATCTACTTGATTCCCATCCATCTCTTATCTTTTCTTCAACATCCCAATAGCTACAATCTCCAAAAGTTTAAATGCAACATCAATTGCCATCTTTTATCTACTAGATTCCCATCCATCTCTTATCTTTTCTTCAACATCCCAATAGCTACAATCTCCAAAAGATTAAATGCAACGTCAATTGCCATCTTTTATCTCCTTGATTCCCATCCATCTCTTATCTTTTCTTCAACATCCCAATAGGTACAATCTCCAAAAGTTTAAATGCAACATCAATTGCCATCTTTTATCTACTACATTCCCATCCATCTCTTATCTTTTCTTCAACATCCCAATAGCTACAATCTCCAAAAGATTAAATGCAACGTCAATTGCCATCTTTTATCTCCTTGATTCCCATTCATCTCTTATCTTTTCTTCAACATCGCAATAGCTACAATCTCCAAAAGTTTAAATGCAACGTCAATTGCCATCTTTTATCTACTTGATTCCCATCCATCTCTTATCTTTTCTTCAACATCCCAATAGCTACAATCTCTAAAAATTTAAATGCAATGTCAATTGCCATCTTTTATCTCCTTGATTCCGATCCATCTCTTCTCATTTCTTCAACATCCTAATATTTCAATCTCTAAAAATTTAAATGCAACGTCAATTGCCATCTTTTATCTCCTTGATTCCCATCCATCTCTTATCTTTTCTTCGACATCGCAATAGCTACAATCTCCAAAAGTTTAAATGCAACGTCAATTGCCATCTTTTATCTCCTTGATTCCCATCCATCTCTTATCTTTTCTTCAACATCGCAATAGCTACAATCTCCAAAAGATTAAATGCAACGTCAATTGCCATCTTTTATCTCCTTGATTCCCATCCATCTCTTATCTTATCTTCAACATCCCAATATCTACAATCTCCAAAAGTTTAAATGCAACGTCAATTGCCATCTTTTATCTACTTGATTCCCATCCATCTCTTATCTTTTCTTCAACATCGCCATAGCTACAATCTCCAAAAGTTTAAATGCAACGTCAATTGCCATCTTTTATCTACTTGATTCCCATTCATCTCTTATCTTTTCTTCAACATCCCAATAGCTACAATCTCTAAAAATTTAAATGCAACGTCAATTGCCATCTTTTATCTCCTTGATTCCGATCCATCTCTTCTCATTTCTTCAACATCCTAATATCTACAATCTCTAAAAATTTAAATGCAACGTCAATTGCCATTTTTTATCTCCTTGCTTCCCATCCATCTCTTATCTTTTCTTCAACATCGCAATAGCTAGAATCTCCAAAAGATTAAATGCAACGTCAATTGCCATCTTTTATCTCCTTGATTCCCATCCATCTCTTCTCATTTCTTCAACATCCTAATATCTACAATCTCCAAAAGTTTAAATGCAACGTCAATTGCCATCTTTTATCTCCTTGATTCCCATCCATCTCTTATCTTTTCTTCAACATCGCAATATCTACAATCTCTAAAAGTTTAAATGCATCGTCAATTGCCATCTTTTATCTCCTTGATTCGCATCCATCTCTTATCTTTTCTTCAACATCGCAATATCTACAATCTCTAAAAATTTAAATGCAACGTCATTTGCCATCTTTTATCTCCTTGATTCCCATCCATCTCTTCTCATTTCTTCAACATCCTAATATCTACAATCTCCAAAAGTTTAAATGCAACGTCAATTGCCATCTTTTATCTCCTTGATTCCCATCCATCTCTTATCTTTCATTCAACATCCTAATATCTACAATCTCTAAAAATTTAAATGCAATGTCAATTACCATCTTTTATCTCCTTGATTCCCATCCATCTCTTCTCATCTCTTCAACATCCAAATATCTACAATCTCTAAAAATTTAAATGCAACGTCAATTGCCATCTTTTATCTCCTTGATTCCCATCCATCTCTTCTCATCTCTTCAACATCCAAATATCTACAATCTCTAAAAGTTTAAATGCAACGTCAATTGCCATCTTTTATCTCCTTGATTCCCATCCATCTCTTATCTTTTCTTCAACATCGCAATATCTACAATCTCTAAAAGTTTAAATGCAACGTCAATTGCCATCTTTTATCTCCTTGATTCCCATCCATCTCTTCTCATTTCTTCAACATCCAAATATCTACAATCTCTAAAAATTTAAATGCAACGTCAATTGTCATCTTTTATCTCCTTGATTCCCATCCATCTCTTCTCATCTCTTCAACATCGCAATATCTACAATCTCTAAAAGTTTAAATGCAACGTCAATTGCCATCTTTTATCTCCTTGATTCCCATCCATCTCTTATCTTTTCTTCAACATCGCAATATCTACAATCTCTAAAAGTTTAAATGCAACGTCAATTGCCATCTTTTATCTCCTTGATTACCATCCATCTCTTATCTTTTCTTCAACATCGCAATATCTACAATCTCTCAAAGTTTAAATGCAACGTCAATTGCCATCTTTTATCTCCTTGATTCCCATTCATCTCTTCTCATTTCTTCAACATCCCAATATCTACAATCTCCAAAAGTTTAAATGCAACGTCAATTGCCATCTTTTATCTCCTTGATTCCCATCCATCTCTTATCTTTTCTTCAACATCCTAATATCTACAATCTCTAAAAATTTAAATGCAACGTCAATTGCCATCTTTTATCTCCTTGATTCCCATCCATCTCTTATTCGACATCCCCTACACTTTTTTTTTCATTCTGTCACTGTAACCATATCTACGCATCAGTAGAATTTCTGCCTTGCTCCGTGTGAAATGATTATGAAAAAAAACAGTTCTTTTCATTCTATATATTATATTTAACTCTCTACTAGCCGTTGATTGTTTATTTTTATTTTCAAATGTGCATAAAATTTGGATAGGATCGAACAGTTTTTCATTCGGAATCTGCCGCCCAGAGAAAAATATTTTTGGAAATACTGATTTATCAATATTCCCATAATTTCTGTTTTAAGAGAATGAATCATACACATGCTTCAAACTTTCCCATTAGATTTCTACCTGGATATTCAGGATCTCGTGTTTACCTTGAAGATCTTTTGAAAAAATGTAACAAAACGGAACTTTTAAGGAACAGAATTCATTAACTTCCAAAAGGAACAGGTAAAATTACGCACGACATGCGATCTGTTACGCATTTCATATATATATATATATATATATATATATATATATATATATATATATATATATATATATATAAACAGACATTAGAAGTCTAAAAATTTTAGAGGCACTACATATCAGATGTAAAAAACCTCTTATCAATCGCAGAGCTTACCAAGTTTCTGGACATGTACTTAGTTGTGTTTAGAGGGTTTATTTGAAATATAATTAAGGTAAATAATTATTTGCCTCTGAGTAATTTGATAATTTACACAATTAGTTCTTTTGAAGTTCAAATTCTCTAACGTATTTTTACGGCTTTTAAAATCTATAAAACAAAGTATTCCTTATAATTCACGATTAATAACGAATTTTTCATTACATTAATTTTTAATTATTAAATCCTTTTAAATTCTATATGAATTGCAATGGTTAAGTAATGTTGTTAAATTTCGTGATCTCCTATATTTTTTGTAAATTTTGAATTTCCTTGTGCGTGCATAAATGCGCCGATTTTTTAAATACGCACGCTTATACACGTCATTATCAGAAAAGAACGTTAAGTGTGGTAAATTTAAAGACAGAGTATCTAAAATTCAATAAAATATAATATTAGAATATTTTTCTAAATTTTTAAAATTACTGGATAGTTAAAATATATATTTAAAAGCGCTGACGTCATATTCTAACATATACCTGGGGCGGCGATGGGTCCGACGGGTCTGATTGACATCCGGCTGTCAATAAAGTCTACAAAGTGACAACCGGAAAAGCAAAAGTTGTTATATATATTGAACGACGATGGACCAGTGAACGTAATTGACAGATACATCCGGCCGTAGATAAATTCAACAAAGTGTAAAACCGGAAAAGTAATGCGTGGGTGTAAGACATGACCAATAAGAAGCAAGCATTGTATGATTAAAAAGGCCAGGCCATGTGTTTGACGTGGAAGTTTAAGGATATTTAAAGTCTAGATAGTCTGGCTAAAGAATGGCCTCCGATTCCCGACGACCACTTCGTGTGCGCGAACTCTCTCTGACTGCTCTCTTGCGCCACACAGACAGAAATCAAAATAGAAGAATATATTTTTATATATACGTGTTACACGTTTTTAAAATGTAGTATATAACAATATTTGTCAAGAATTTTTTTTTACAGATATTTCCTTTGAAGAAAAAACTGTCGAAAAATAATTCAATCGAGATCGTTGTAAATACCTTTTAAAAACAACCGCCTTCATGTTAAAGTTTTTTAAGCGATATTTTAAATTAAAAGTAAATCTTTGTTTTAAATCGGATTAATTAATTCTTAAATCCGCTAATCATCAAATAAAATTTTATAAAAGTATGTTATATTTTTTAAAGATCTTTAAATAAATAGAATCATGTTTTGATCACGAGAATACGGAGATTATTGTGATAAAGCAGCTGATGGTGGTCCCTAAATAAGAGTTCGTAGATTGTTTGAAAAGTTGGAAAAATACTCAAATAAGGCCAAAAAAGGTGCTGTTGCTTTCGCCAAATTATTTTTTCAACAAAGTTCCGGACAGACCATAGATATCAATCATCTGGTATACGTTTTAAATATACCTGTACAAATAACTGCATCAACCGTTTATTTCTTTTCCAATAGAAATGATTCGTAAACAGGTAAGAAAAGAGAGAGAAACTTACAATTTCAATTGCTCAAAAGGCATAAAAAATTAACACCCAAATAGTCTATTGGGAAATTACAAGACAAATTCCTCAATTCTTTGTTGGCTATTCTCAATCTGATGTTCTTCAGATTGCCAAGAGCATAAAAATCGAATTTGTAAACAGTTTGTTCGTAAAGAATCATTGGTAAAGATGGACAGAACCTGAATTATAAACCCTCATTTTAAGGATGTAAATTATTATTCGGGTCCCACGCATTCACAGTCAGGTTAGTCAAATGCAGACGACAATTCTACTCCTGCAGCTTCTTCTCTCGCACTTCCCGCCTGTGGAACTCGCTCCCATATTCTTGCTTTCCTGACGGCTACAACCTCCAGAAATTTAAATGCAATGTCAATACTCATCTACTAACCACTGGACTCTAGCTCTCTCTCCCCACCCCCGTATATCTTTCCCTTTCTCTCCACCTATGTATCTGTCATCGCACCTGCATTCTCAGCTTTCTATTGCTCCTTTCTAACTAGTTTGTACTCCTCACTCTTTTCTAATTAATCTTTTTACAGTTATGTAGCCCCCAGCTCATCAGTGGCATTTCTGCCTTGCTCGGGATGAGATGATTAAAAAAAACATATACGGTTCCGAATGACTTCGATATGATCAATATATACATAACAGTTTACAGCCTGTGTTTCCATAGAACCATCCTGTAGTACGAATTGTTATTTCTTTGATTGTTATTATAACCCGGACGACTTTTAAGTAAAAACGTTATTAGTTATTACTACAACATTGTTTATTATTATTCTTCTTTTATGTGCCATGTCTTTTCAGGGTGTAGGCAATCATGGCTTTCCACATCTTCCTATCCCTGGTGGCTCTTAGCACGCTTTCTCCTGTTACACCATCCAAACCCCGTTCTGCCATCCACTAGCTCAAGACCATAAATCTAGAATATAAATGTATAGAAACTAGCATGAGGCATTAGTTTATATATTGACTATAATATAGATTTGATCCCCCACTTTATATCGATATAATTTCTTATAAACAGTTAGTATTACATCTTCTTCTTCTTCTTCTAGGGGCCCTGTCCCTTCAGGACGTAGGCAATCATGGCCTTCCACATCTTCCTATCCCTGGTGGCTCTTAGCACGCTTTCTCCTGTCGCATCATGCAACCCTCGTTCCGTCATCCACCTGATCGGTTCCTTCAAATATATTATCCGCTGCTTTCCCCTGTCTCTTTTTCCCTGTATCTGGCATGTTAGTATCAGGTTCTCTAAGCCCTCCTTCCTCATTGCATGAACCAGGTACTTCAGCTGTCTCTTCCTGATGTTTAGTATTAATTTCCTTTTTGTTTCCATCATTTCCAAGACCTCATCATTGCTCACATGCTCGATCCATGATATTAGCAGCATCCTTCTGTAGAACCACATTTCAGTTGCTTCAAGTTTTTTCTTCATCTTCAATGATATTGTCCAACATTCCCTGCCATATTGAAAAACCGACAACACATAGCAATCCAGTACTCTCCTCTTTGTTTCTAGCGAAATTTTCCCGTCTCTTAATACTTTACTCAGCTTCTGGAATGCATCCTTGTGCTTTTGGATCTCAGGAATATGAATGTTTAGAAACTGCTGTGGGCACAAAGTAAGGGGTCAGTTTATATATTGATTGTAATATGGAAGTGATCCCCCACTTTATATCCAGTATTCTTCTGTAGAACCACATTTCAGTTGCTTCAAGTCTTTCCTTCATCTTTGATGATATTGTCCAGCATTCACTGCCATATTGAAGAACTGACATCACATAGCAATCCAGTACTCTCTTCCTAGTTTCTAGTGAAATTTTCTTGTTTCTTGATACTTTACTCAACTTCTGGAATGCTTACTTTGCCATGCCAATTAGCTTTCGAGTCTCAGTGTCGAACTTTCCGTCTTCAGACAAAGGCAAACCGCAAACCGCCTTTTTGGCCCTCTTAAGCACTTCTGTCCATTCGTTTGATGGTTTTGCTTTTTCTGTTTCCGTCAATTCCATTTTCAGCTGCTACTGTTGTCTCTTTCGATGAAGCAACTTTTTTCCTTTACCGGTACTTCCGGTGTCGGTACTGGATTCTTAGTTGGACACACTTTGGCCGGATGACCAGCTGCCCCACATGTCCAACAATGCAGCCTTCTTCTCTCCACTTCTATAAATAGCTTTCTTCCGCGGCGGCAGAGAAGCATATCGGGGGACATTTTGGATTTCCTGGCGATTCAAGGTTATTGCAAAGAATGAAAAAAATACTATTCAAAGATATTCTTCATTATTTGTCGATTCTTCTGAGATGAGGTAGTATTTACATTATTTCCATTGTTCAGACTGTTGTTCGCATCTTTATTAGGCTTACGGCCTATCACGTTGAATACACCGGTTCTCGCTCGATCACTTAAGTTAAGCAACATTGAGCCTGGTCAGTACTTAGATGGGTGACTGCTTGGGAATACCAAGTGATGTAAGCAAATAGTGAAGCAAATAGTTGTGGTGCAGTGGATATCGGCTCTGAAAAAGAAATCGGTGATCCGAGTTGGAATTCCAGTTGAATACCCTTCATTCACTTAAGCACTTGGGAAAGGTATTGATTCGGCCCTTCCCTCCATGGGTTAAATAACAAGGGTTGGATTTGGGGACCCTGCCCTTTAAAAAAAACAAATCCCAATGAATCTTGATACTCGAAAAGAAAAAATGTATTACTAGACACAAAAACTTATATAAAAAACAATAAATTGTTGAAAGAAAAAGGTATTACCAGCAATAAAAAAATTAGTTGGCAATAAATGACCCGTCGAGACTGATATGCCATAAAAACCAAACAACCAACTCATCTTTATTGCCATATTTACGACGTTTCGGCCGTTGTACGCTCCGGCTTTCTTCAGGTGCTAGGAATTTCGAACTAAACCCTTTTATTTCGATCATTGTGATATATTATTCTCATTCCATGTGAGATGCCACTTCCGAATGCCATTTTAACTCACCTCTAAATTATTTGTTCACGACTGCTTTAGCCATGTACTGAGCTCACAACTCTTTGAGTAAAGTCACTGGAACTAACTAACGCCTGTATCCACAGGAGAGATCTGAGTTAACTTCATGGCATCCGAAAGTGGCATCACATATGGAATGAGAACGATGAAGCGCAGTGATCGAAATAAAGGTGTCGGTTCGAAACTTCTAGCACCCGATGAAGACCGGAGCATACAATGGCCGAAACGTTGTAATCATAGCAATAAAGATGGGGACAACTGTTCGAATAGTCTAAATAATGTAAAGATATTCTTATATATGACATATACTTTACTGTAAAGGTCTGAAATGGTTGTCCCAGAGAAGTTAACTGGTCAGCGACAGAGTATGGAGATGTTTTAGACGTTGGTTCTGTGGGAGAAAGATTGGAGAGAAGAAAATAAATAATCGTCTTCAATCGTCTTTTTTGTTTAAATACTTCAATACTAAAAAGAGAGAACTGCTGTAATCCAAATATGGCAGAAATAATCTTTTTTTTCGTCTGATCTTTTATTTTTTTTTTTTTTCATGTCATGTCATGTCATGTCATGTCATGTCATGTCATGTCATGTCATGTCATGTCATGTCATGTCAACATGGATGTGCGTTGTGGTGCAGTGGATATCGGCTCGGAACGAGAAATCGGGGAGCCGAGTTCAAATTCCAGTTGAATTCATTCCATTCACTTACGCGCAAATACCCTTGGGAAAGGTATTAATCCGTCTCTTCCTTCCAGTTATGGGTTAAATAACACGACAGATTGGGTTCTATAGCCTTGGTCGGCAACCAGTCTACCGCAGAAAGCAATGGCAACCTACTGCGGGATAATCTTCTGACCAGTCAGTCATGTCTCTTTCGAGACATGATCGCCCAAGCGTGTATCACGTATGGCATTTAACTGACTTGTTAACATAGAGCATAGCCGGTGGATGGAACATTATACGGAGCGGGACATTTTTTGCCAGAAGATTTAGCGATGTATCGTATATGTAAATCTCATTAAAGACATGAGAAGTGAATTTGAGCCACATTTTTTCTTTGAAACGCTATATAAACTTATTCATAAATGGAACTTTGTCTGTGTGTCTATGTGTCTGTGTGTGTATGTGTCCGTTACCTATAGACTCCGAAACGGCTGAACCGATTTTCTTGAAAATTTACACACTTGTACTATAAGCGTCTGCAGTGTTCTTAGCTAGATTTTGTGTCGAGGTATTCTCGATAAATATCGAAAATCGATAATCGAAAAGATCGGGTTATAGAAGGAGTGGTCCGATTTTAATCCAATTTGATACACTCATAGACAAAGACATAAGAAACGATATTCAGACGTTTCAAGGTTGCAGTTCTTTCAATATTGCAGAAAATCGATTATATATATATATATATATATATATATATATATATATATATATATAAAAGGTAAGATGTTTGTGTGTGTGTCTGTTTATCTGTCCGTATGTCTGTATTTTTTCAGCCCTTTTATTTTAGTTTTTACTTCGGGTTTGGCTCTAAGTAGGTATAATTGTAGTTCTTAGTCTCAGCCATGATACCATTTACTCAGAGGACTTATTTAACCTTCAAAATTAAATTTACGACGAAAAAACTTATTTGATATCGATACCAGGAAATCAAAATTTGACTTACATCCATTCATTTTTCATTCAGTCTACGGTTTCGCTTTAACTGGAAACAACTATTGCTTTTTAATCTTTCGTGCCAACATCCAAAGATTCTGAGCAGGAGCATGGATTAGTTTTAAAGTTTTCATTACACCCGAGCAACGCCGGGCTATACTGCTAGTTACTAAATGAAACACGCCGATGTAAATAATTTTTACATCCATTTGTTTGTGGGGAAAATAATTTTAAAATTATTACAGTTGAAAGAAGATTTTAGTGGGGGAACCTCAGTGGATGCATCCTTCTTAGCCTGTGAATGCTCGTTGTTGGGTGTAAGTCTTCAAGAGATCATTCTCTTTCTTTTTACATTGTACTACATAGGCGGCTAATTCCTGCACTGTGCCTATATCAATGACCAATCATTCATCTTTTTCATATGCCATGTCCCTTCAGGACGCAGACCATCATGGACTTCCATTTGCTTCTTTCTCTTGTTGCTCTTAATATTTTTCATCTTGGTATCTCTCCCAAACCCAGCTGTGCCATCAATTTGCTCTAGCCTATCAAATATGACTTGCGCCGCTTTGCTCTGTCTCTCTTTCCTTCTATCCTTCCTGTGAGTATTATATTCTCCAAACCCTCTTTTCGTATAACATGTCGTTTTCATCCTCTGCAGCACCTCGTATTTGCTCACGTGCGAGGCCCTTTTTATCCTCAGCATCTTTTATTAGAAAAACAAGAACACATCAAAAACTGAACAAAAGCCTGTCTGTAATCCGATTGGAGATAAATATGTGACGTCATTTGAGTGTTTTGCTAAAAACATTTTACGAGATTTATCAAGAATTTTGTTATAATTGTAAATTTTTTTTCTCATTAATAGCGGTCCTGAGTATAACGGTAACTTGCATCTAGCAGCAAGGCCTCTGATTGGGAAGGGGGGTTGTGAGGAGCATGAAACCACCTCTTAATTGCTGTTGTTCCCAGGTCCACCCTGACCCGGAGTGGTAGCACCTGTTAGGGTCCCAGCTATGGGCAAATAGTTAACCCCCAAAATGGGGTCAAAATACTGTAAAAATATAAAAAATAGACTTTTATAGAAAAATATACCTTTTTAAGAAAAAATATTATCACCAATACATTTTTGAATACAAAACTAGAAGACATCTTCAGTTTTCTAAAATAAATAAAAACTTTTTCATTAAAATCTGACTAAATCAACTTTCTCACTATAACTGAACATTTAAAAAAATACCTTAAAATCCTACCTTTTCGGCATTAAATAACCCACAGAGGTGTTGATATGCCATTAAACGAAACTCAATAATAGCAATCACCATTTATCCATCACACCCAGATGGTGCATAGGATAGCAATTTTTTGTTGCTGTAACAAACTGTTTTTACGGGGCAGGGTTGTTAGCCCTGCACCCAACCCCCCCAACCCCCCAAACCTGGAGGACCGGTGGACCATTCTTGGTCCTTACGTTTACAACACCTGGTATTTAATTGGAGTAGATAGACTAAACTACCGCCCGGTTCACACTCCACCCACGTCTATTGAACAGGTGAAGAGGGTCATCTCTTGTTTCCTATTTAGGATGTGGTTTCCGGTTTTTCTCTTTTCTAATCTTCTAACTCTTATGTAGCCCCCTGCACATCAGTGGCGTTACCGCCTTGCTTTGAGGTGATATGATTTAAAAAAAAAATTTCCAAATGGTCACCCATTTAAGTACTGATCAGCCTCGGTGTTGCTTAACTTCGGTGATTGAATGTGCACCGGTGTATTCAAGGCGATACAGCCGTAGACATTACAAGCAATACATGCATTAAATATTATAGTAGTTTCTCAATCATGTGTGCAATCTGTTCACGAAATGCGGCTAATAATCAAATGAATATAAAAGTAACAGCCATCAATATGAATGTTATTTATATTGCCTTTGCGAGATTCATGTCGTCATCGTGTTGCGCGTTGTGGTGTAGTGGATATCGACTGGGAACGACAAATTGGGGATCCGAGTTCGAATTTCAGTTAAATTCCTTGCATTCACTTGCGCACAAATACCTTTGGGAAAGCTATCTAACGTAATGAATAGGTAATAAATATTTATACACCTTGGTCTCCCCTCACTGGAATGTGATTGGCTGGTGTCAGCCATAAATATAGACTAAGCCAAGGACGACCACAGATTTTCGATTTTCCACTAGAGGTCTACAAGTCTTCCACTAGAAATCTATCACTAGGGGTCTACGACTATTGACTACGCCTACGTCTTAGAATACTGCATACTACGAGTACCGTCCATTACGTCTACCTAATTGTTCTACACGATTACATTTACCGTAATTACTTAACTACCTTAAATGATATATATATATATATATATATATATATATATATCCCTTCCCGAGACATATCAATATTAATCCGTCTCTTCTCTCCAGTTATTGGTTAAATAACAGGACAGATTTGGTTCTATGTCCTTGGCTGACAACCAGTCTACCGCAATGTAATGACAACCTACTGCGGAATAATCTTCTGCTTAGTCAGTCAAGTCTCTTTCGAGACATGATCACCCAAGCGTATATCAACTTAACTGACTTACACACAGCCGACAATGATGCAGTACTCTGTAAAAATAATAAGGAAAAAAAGACTGTTTTCCTTTATTCTATTGAACTGAATATTCAGAACATTAAATTTAAAACGAATCGTCCACTATAGACAAAGTCTTTGGTATAGCAACAAACGACATATGGTAACAAGGCCTTTGACAAGTAGAGTGGAGGTTTTGAACAGCTGTTGTGCCGAGGTCTACACTGATGTGGGGTGTTAGCACCTGTTAGGATAGCAGCTATGGGCAAATAGTGAACCCACACCCACAAAAGAAAAACACTATGAAAATATAAAAATATTAAAAAAAAAAACAGTAATACATTTTTATATAAAATGACTGGCGATTCATAATTCAGTCAGTTAAGTGCCATACGTGATACACGCTTGGGTGATCATGTCTCGAAAGAGACATGACTGACTGGACAGAAGGTTATCCGACATTACTTTTTGCAGTAGACTGGTTGCCAACCAAGGATACAAAACTCAATCTATCTTGCTATTTAACCCATAGTTCGAGGGAAAAAAGACGGATTAATATCTGTAAGTGAATGCAACGAATTCGAACTCGGCTCTCTGTTTTCCCGTTCCGGACCAATATCCACTGCACCATAACGCACATTAATATATATTATACAGTATATAATACACAGGGTGGCAATAGAATAAATATACCGTTAATTATAATCGTCGGAAAAGGTGCCCTGCCGGTCGAACAGTATGGGTAATTAATTTACTGTTGCTTACCATAGCATTTTGTTGTTATTAAACAAAATTAACCAGAACTATTTTAGTAATCAAGTTCTGGACTCTTTATTAATCGCTTTGTCTTAATTGTTATTGTAAGTACTGTAGAGTGAATTTATTGCCACCCAATATATATAGTCTTGCTGTCACATGATCTCCAATTAAATAATCCAGATAATCCTGTGATATTCGATGAATCATAATAAAAAATAGTAACAGGCTTCACCATCAACTTTACCGTTAAAGACTTTTTTTTCACAGTCCTCTACATCACCCTATCACTTGTAGATCTTTACATCTTTTTTATATTTCTCCCAAGTACTACTCTGCCATCCACTTGCTCAAGCCCATCAAGTATGCCATGCAATGCTCTCCAACGAACTATCCGTCATGTGAGTACCAGATTTTCCAAACCGCCAGCAACACACCTTTAGAGCCATGGTGAGGCGTTAAATGACTTCAAATAACAAATGCAAGCCAAGAATTGTTTTTTAAATAACTTCTTTTTTTCGGCAGCAGTGTCAGTAAAAAGAGGAACCCCAAAAGCCAATTACAAGTCGGGGATACTAAAATCAAGCAGGTGCAGAAATTTAAAATATTTGGGAAGCGTTCTAACAGAGAATGTAAAGTGCGACACTGAGATCCTAAGTTGAGTAGAATATTGAAAGACAGGAAAAGACGCTAGAAGCAAAGAAGAGAGTGCTTGATTGCTATGCGATATCTCTGTTCTCCAATATGCCAGCGAATGCTCGACAATCTCTCACAAAATGAAGGAAAGACTTGAAGCAAACGAATTGTTGTTCTACAGAAGAATGTTGAGGAAACCATGAACTCAATATGTCCGTGGCAATGAGGTTTTGAAGAGGATAGAAACGAAAAGAAAACTAATACTTATCGCTAGGAAAAAAACAGCTGAAGTTTCTGGGACATGCAATGAGGAAGGAGGGCTTGGAAAACCTGATACTCACAAGTCAGACATAGGGGAAGAGAGACAGGGGAAAGCAACGCATAGCATACTTGATGGGCTTGAGCAAGTGGATGGCAGAGCGGAGTTAAAACCGGAGAGAGCGCGTTAAAAGCCACAAGGGATAGGGAGATGTGGAAGGCCATGATCACCTACGTCCTGAATGGACACGGCACATAGAAGAAGAAAAAGAAAAAAGAAGAAAAAAGAAATAAATTTAAAAGACATGCCTGCTAATATAATCAGTATTGAGAAGAGATGGATTCCTATCTAATCAGAATTTGAGAAACAAATAAGAAATTATAATGCGGATATAAAGTGGGGGATCAATTCTCTATAATAATCGATATATAAACTGATCCCTCATTTTGTATCCATGCTAGTTTCTATACATTTATATTCTTGATTTATGGGCTTGAGCTTGAGCAGAGGGGGATTTGGGTGGTGTAACAGGAGAAAGCGAGCTAAGAGCCACCAGGGATAGGAAGACGTGGAAATCCATGATCGCCTACGCCCTGAAAGGACAGGGCACATAGAAGAAGAAGAAGAAGAAGAAGAAGAAGAAGAAGAAGAAGAAGAAGAAGAAGAAGAAGATATATGCCAACTGTTTATAAGAGATTATAATGCGGATATACAGTGGGTGTTCAATTCTATATTATATTCAATGTATAAACTGATCTCTCACTTTGTGGTCATGCTAGTTTCTATACATTTATATTCTAGATTTATGAGCTTGAGCAAATGGATATCAGAGCAGGGTTTGGGAGAAATAACAAGACAAAATATATTAAGAGCTACAAAGGAAAGGAAGATGTGGAGAGCTGGGATCTAAAAATATGTTAAGATAGTATGCATTTCTCAGATGAGGAGAGATTGTTTGTTAAGGTCAATATTCGAAATTCTGACCTTTAAATTTAGCAAAATCAGGGCTTGGTGAATCTGATTCTCACAAGTCAGACAGAAGGGAAGAGAGACAGGGGAAATCAACGCGTAGCATACTTGATTGACTTGAGCAAGTGGATGGCAGAGCGGGGTTTGGGAGAAATAACAAGACAAAATATATTAAGAGCTACAAAGGAAAGGAAGATGTGGAGAGCTGGGATCTAAAAATATGTTAAGATAGTATGCATTTCTCAGATGAGGAGAGATTGTTTGTTAAGGTCAATATTCGAAATTCTGACCTTTAAATTTAGCAAAATCAGGGCTTGGTGAATCTGATACTCACAAGTCAGACAGAAGGGAAGAGAGACAGGGGAAATCAACGCGTAACTTACTTGATGGACTTGAGCAAGTGGATGGCAGAGCGGGGTTTGGGTGAGGTAACAGGAGAAAGAGTTGTCAGAGCCACTATGCATAGGAAGATGTGGAAGGCCATTATCGCCTTCTGAAATTAAACGGTACATAGAAGAAAGACAAGAAGAAGAAGAAGCTGTAACAATGGTGGTGGAAAGAATGGCTAGCTCTGATATATATCATATATCTAATAATTTAATTTTCGGTGGGTGGACAACTGGCTGGAACAGCCAACATAATGGTTTATGGAATCAGCATAAAAGTGTGTCATTAAATAAAAACATAAAAATATCAAGTGTAATTTTACAAAAGCCATTGGGATGATGAATCACCGAAAAGTAAGAAAAAAATATGAAACACGAATGCCAATCAGGTTCCCTCCCGCCCACCAGGTGTGAAAAGTACAAATAAAGATAAATTCTTCACAGAAAATTTAAAAGGCAGATAGAAATCATCGCAAATTATTTATGATACGGTTATGAGGAGAATTGGAATTTCTTTACTGTTGTAGCCCAGAAAAAGCATCAACACCAATTACATGGAAGCTAACAGACTCACAAGAAACAAAAAAAAAATTATTCCCCCTCATTTGAGGATCAATAGACGGAACTTAAAAAATATTGTTACCGGGCTGTTTCTCTAAATGATAAGCATAGACATATAGGAAATTAATCCAAATCTGGGAAGCGTTCTAACAGAAGCATGGCCACAAAATGAGGGATCAGTTTATATATTGATTATAATATATAATTGATCCCCCACTTTGTATCCATATTATAATTTCTTATAAACAGTGGCATATATCTTCTATGTGCCCTGTCCTTTCAGGACGTAGGCGATCATGGCCTTGCACGTCTTCCTATCCCTGGTGGCTCTTAGCACGCTTTCACCACCAAAATTCCGTTCTGCCATCCACGAGCTCAAGACCATAAATCTAGAATATAAATGTATAAAAACTAGCATGGCCACAAAATGATGGATCAGTTTATATATTGATTATAATATATAATTGATCCCCTACTTTATATACACATTATAATTTCTTATAAACAGTTGGCATATATCTTCTACTTCTATGTGCCCTGTCCTTTCATGACGTAGGCAATCATGGCTTTCCACGTTTCTCTATCCCTGGTGGTTCTGAGCACGCCTTTTCCTGTTACACCATGCAATCCTCGTTCCGTCATCCACCTGATTAGGTCCTTCAAATATGTTATCCGTTGCTTTCTCTGTCCCCTTTCCCCTCTATCTTGATGGTGAAGCCTGTTACTATTTTTTATTATGATTCATCGAATATCACAGGATTATCTGGATTATTTAATTGGGGATCATGTGACAGCAAGACTATATATATTGGGTGGCAATAAATTCACTCTACAGTACTTACAATAACAATTAAAACAAAGTGATTAATAAAGAGTTCAGAACTTGATTACTAAAATAGTTCTGGTTAATTTTGTTTAATAACAACAAAATGCTATGGTAAGCAACAGTAAATTAATTACCGATACTGTTCGACCGGCAGGGCACCTTTTCCGACGATTATAATTAACGGTATAATTATTCTATTGCCACCCTGTGTATTATATACTACATAATAAATATTTTGACAAAATTAAACAGAGAATCTAAATGATAAGCATAGACATATAGGAAACTAATCCAAATCTGGAAAGCGTTCTAACAGAAGACGGAAAGTGCCACACAGAGATCCGAAGGCGAATTGGCATGACGAAGGAAGCATTCCAGAAGTTGTGTAAAGTATTAAGAAACAGGACAATTTCGCTAGAAACAAAGAAGAGAGTACTGGATTGTTACGTGCTGTCCGTCCTTCAATATGGCAGTGAATGCTGGACAATACCATCAAAGATGAAGGAAAAACTTGAAGCAACTGAAATGTGGTTCTACAGAAGGATGCTGCGAATATCATGGATCGAGCATGTGAGCAGTGATGAGGTCTTGGAAATTATGGAAACAAAAAGGAAATAAATACTGAGCATCAGGAAGAGACAGCTGAATTTTCTGAGACACGCAATGAGGAAGGAGGGCTTGGAGAACCTGATACTAACAGACCAGATAGAGGGGAAAAGAGACAGGGGAAAGCAACGGATAACATATTTGATGGACCTAATCAGGTGGATGACGGAACGAGGGTTGCATGGTGTAACAGGAGAAGGCGTGCTCAGAGCCACCAGGGATAGGGAAACGTGGAAGGCCATGATCGCCTACGTCCTGAAGGTACAAGGCACAAAGAAGAAGAAGAATGGACCGCATTAAACAACACCTATTCATAACCAAAGAAAATATGAACTAGGAAATGGAATAGCGATGAGGAATTAATGATGACATCTTCAGGATGTGGGGTGTATCTCTTCAGGACGTGGGTAGTCGCGGTTCACCACAACTTCCTAACTTTTGTAGCTCTGGGTAATTTTTGGCTCCTTAATATTTCTCCCGCTGCCTGATCATCAGCTAGATTATTCAACTCAGCGTTGCCCGTTTTGCCGTCTACATGTCCTGTGAGTGTAAAATTAACCCCAACTTTGTTCTCATTAAAAGTTTTACTAATGTTTCCAACTATTATATTCAGTCAGTCAGTTAAGTATCATAATTGATACACGATTGGGCGATCATGTCTCGAAAGAGACATGACTGACTGGGTAAAATATTTTCCTAGAGTAGGTAGCCATTTCTCTCTGTATTAGACTCGATCTGTCCTGTTATTTGACTCATAGCTAGAGAGGGAAGAGATGTATTATATTATTAAGTAGAAATTAGTGGGGGATCAGTTTGTTACTTCATAACAATAGACAACCGGTCACCCACTTCAGGCCCAGTAGAAGCTTTACTCATTTTTCCAACTGTTATATTCAGTCAGTTAAGTGCCATACGTGATACATGCTTTGGGCGATCATGTCTCGAACGAAACATGACTGACTGGGCAGAAGAATATCCCACAGTAGGTTGCCATTTCTTTCTGCGGTAGACTGGTTGCCGATCAAGGCTATAGAATCCAATCTGTTGTGTTATTTGACCCATAACTGGAGGAAGAAGACATATTATATTATTAAGTAGTAATTAGTTAGGGAAGAGTTCATTACTTCATACAATATAAAACTGATCCCCCACTTTATGACCAGTAGAAGCCTTAATTATGTTTCCAACTATTCAGTCAGTCAGTTAAGTGCCATACGTGATACACACTTTGGGCGATCATGTCCCGAAAGAGACATGACTGACTGGGCAGAACATTATCCCGCAGTAGGTTGGCATTGCTTTCTGCGGTAGACTGGCTATAGAACCCAATTTGTCCTGTTATTTAACCCATAACTGAAGATAAGTAGGGAGTCTAATGTAGAATAGCTCAGAATTGGAGTGAACAGACAAAGGCCCTACACAGTCTCAAGCTGAGACCCAGATATTTTTGGCTGAGTTTAAGTACTCAGAATCCTAACTTTAATTGACCTTGTGTCGTACCCGCCTTGGTGATGAGGTGGTAAATACCAAAAGGAATACGATCAGACTTGATTCTCTCTCTCTCTCTCTCTCTCTCTCTCTCTCTCTCTCTCTCTGTGTCTCTCTATCTGTCTCTCTCCCCCTCCCCCTCTCGCTCTCTTCTATGCCTCGAGGCGGAGAGGAACACAAACAAAGCCTTGACGAGGGGTAGAGTCATGTTTGTGGTAAAGAATCTTATTTTTTTAAGCTGGGTCTACTGGATATTTTTGGTTGAGCTTAAGGGCTCGGAATTCTCTCTTTAATTGATCTTGAGCTGCATGCCATATATGGTCGGGGGCTCCTGCTATCCACTTAAGGGTCCATGACAAAATCAAACGGAGAATCTATAATGTGATCGATTCCGACTTAGCAGCTCAGATACAGTCACTTTCTCACCGGCGAAATGTAGATTCCCAGTGTCGCTTCTACAAATACTTTCACGGCTTCTGCTCGATTAACTTGGCTCAATGGTGCCCCCTATATATGAATTTACTCGATCCACAAGATTAGTAACTAGGCCCCATCCTTTTACTGTGAAACCAATAAAATGTAAACGCAAATTCTACTCCATCAGCTTTTTTTCTCGCACCTCCCGCCTATGGAATTCCCTTCCGTTAACTGGCTTCCCCGATAGCTACAATCTCCAAGAGTTTAAATGTAAAGTTAGCCATCCCCTATCTCACTAACCTGCTTCCTCTCTCTCTCTCTCTCTCTCTCTCTCTCTCTCTCTCTCTCTCTCTCATTCTCTTTTCTTCATTCACTCCACTCTGATCTGATTACCAGCCTGGCAATCTTTCTCATAACTTTCCTTCTACGTAACCCCCTGCACAACAGTGGCAGTAAACTGCCTTGCTTGGGGCGATATGATTATCATTTGTTTTAAAATATGCCTTAGTGGTGAATAAATAATAAGATCACACTTGATTCAAGCTCTTTCTCTCTCTCACTTTTTTCAACTCTCTGTCTCTGGGCTGAGAAGCACCCAGATAAGGCCCCGCCGAAGTGTAGGGTTTCGTTTGTGTTGAAAATCAAGAGCCCATCCCAGCCTTAAAATGGGTCTACGGCATATTTTTGGCTGAGCTTAAGGGATTAGAATCCCCACATTAATTGACTTTGTGTCTTATCCGCCTTGGTGGTAAGGTGGTAAATACCAAGAGTAGAGGGATTATACTTGGTCAGTACTCTCTTTTGGTCAACTCTCTACTTACGAGCGGAGAGGTACCCAGACGAGGCTCCACCGAATAGTAGTGTCTCGTTTGGAGCGAATAGACAAGAGCCCAACCCGGCCGTAAGCAGAGTCTACGGGACATTTTTGGCTGATCTTAAGAGCTCGGAATCTTCTCATTAATTGAGACATATGTCTTTGGATGTGCGTTGTGGTGCAGTGGATATCGGCTCGGAACGAGAAACCGGGGAGCCGAGTTCGAATTCCAGTTGAATCCATTGTATTCACTTACGCGCAAATACCCTTGGGAAAGGTATTAATCCGTCTCTTCCTTCCAGTTATGGGTTAAATATCAGGACAGATTAGGTTCTATAGACTTGGTCGGCAACCAGTCTACCGCAGAAAGCAATGGCAACCTACTGCGGGATAATCTTCTGCCCAGTCAGTCATGTCTCGAAAGAGACATGATCGCCCAAGCGTGTATCACGTATGGCACTTACTAGCTGTCTTGGGAATCTGTCCTATTGGGGCGGTGTGAAATACAAAAAGTAGAGTGGTTATACTAACTAGCAGTTCACTAGCAGTGTATCTACTTCACGCAGAGTGTGAGTCTTGTATTTGTTGATATACTATTATTCCCAACCTCTGTTTTAGTGATTACCCACCCAATAAACTTTTATGGTTACAACAATTTAATTCCACTAGTTCAAATCTTAACAGAATAAGGTGCTAATTCCACTGAGTTGAATCACCCTCATTTCCTTCCTAATGAAATATTAACACTTAATACTAAATTCTTAAAGAAATTAAGATTGTCACGGATCAACCATTAACCATCCTCCTTATCATCATAATCCTTCTACTTCGTCTTACATTTATATCGTACGCTTCATTCAGTAACCCTCTACATTGAGTGGCTCTTGATTCTTGTACTGGATGAACATTAGTTTAACAAATGGATAATCCAATCTAGCCAGAAGATCTGATGTCGTTCTTGTACTACTAATACACCAAAGAGAAGTATATTTGTCTGGTCATTCTTGCTCCTGAGTAAAATGTAAATAAAATAGTATGTTGGTAAAATATTTTGACCTGGTTAGAGAAATTTTGGGATATAAATTTACAGTTCTAAACATCATTATTGAAATTCTTTAAACAAGTCTGAAGATCCTTCGAAAGAGTTTGGAAAAAATAAGATTCAAATGTAAAATGGACGTCATCCAGACAAAGAATATCGAACCGAAATATGGAAAAATAGAATGATTGATTGAAAATAGTTACTGGTTTCTCTTGGTTTCGAGTGAAATCCACTCGATATTACTGATGTTCAAACTTAGTCAGCACATTATTATTATTATGTCATTTTTCATCATATTTTCGATTTCTGCTTTGGTCTCACTACCAACCAAGTCTGCGGGGAGACCTAAGGCAGGTAGTGGCGTGTTGTTATGGCTCCATTTCATGTTTTTCTATCTTCCCTATCATCTCCAGCATTACATAGATAAAGTTTTCCTTAGTGTGTGGGCTGTACTTAATAAGACAATTTTTTGTATATCTCTTAAGCTGGGGTTTCCAGGGATTCTTTCAATGTGTTGTTTTGTTCCATTTTTTATCATTCCAAGTGCACCTACTATCACTGGTACAACTCTTGTTTTCAATTTCCACATTTTTCCTATTTCAATTTCCAGGTCTTTATATTTTTATTATTATTATTATTATTATTATTATTATTATTATTATTATTATTATTATTATTATTATGTCATTTCTCATCATATTTCGATTTTTGCTATGGTTGCACTCCCTAACAAGTCTGCGAGAAGAACTAAGGCAGGCCGTGGTGTGTTGTTATGGTTCCATTTCATGTTTTTCCTATCTCCCCTATCATCCCTAGCGTTACATAGACAAAGTTCTCCTTAGTGCGTGGGCTGTACTTAATCAGACAATCTTTTGTACATCTCTTAAGCTGGGGTTTCCAGGGATTCTTTCAATGTGTTGTTTTGTTCCATTTTTTATCACTCCAAGCGCATCCACTATCACTGGCACGATTCTTGTTTTCAATTTCCACATTTTTTCTATTTCAATTTCCAGGTCTTTATATTTTGGCACTTTTTCAAATTCCTTGATTGCTATGTTACAATCCGCTGGACAAGCCATATCAATTAATAGACAAGTTTTCTCTTTCTGGTTTTTAACAATAATGTCTGGCCTATGATTATTATTATGTCATTTTTCATCATATTTCGATTTCTGCTTTGGTCTCACTACCAACCAAGTCTGCGGGGAGACCTAAGGCAGGTAGTGGCGTGTTGTTATGGCTCCATTTCATCTTTTTCTATCTTCCCTATCATCTCCAGCACCACACAGACAAAGTCCCCCCCAGTGTGTGGGCTGCACCCAATAAGACAATTTTTTGTATATCTCTTAAGCTGGAGTTTCCAGGGATTTTTTCAATGTGTTGTTTTGTTCCATTTTTTATCATTCCAAGTGCACCCACTATCACTGGCACAACTCTTGTTTTCAATTTCCACATTTTTTCTATTTCAATTTCCAGGTCTTTATACTTTGACAGTTCTTCAAATTCCTTGATTGCTATGTTACAATCCGCTGGACAAGCCATATCAATCAATAGACAAGTTTTCTCCTTCTGGTTTTCAACAATAATGTCTGGCCTGTTTGCTTCAATCTCTCTGTCTGTGTAGATGGTGTAATCCCATAGAATGGTTACATTTTCTATTTCTGTAACCGGTGCTGGGTGATGTTCATACCAGTGTTTGCCTACAGCTTTTCCATAATGTTTGCATATTGCCCAATGTAAATATTGCCCAACTCTATCGTGGCGATTTATATATTCATTTGGGGCAAGCACAGAACAGCCTGAGATTAGGTGGTCTATTGTTTCTTGGTGTCTATCACAAAACCCGCATTCTGGATCCATATCACCATGCATAATATTTGCCCGAAAGTTTCCCGCGAAAAGACTTTGGTCTTGTGCTGCAAGAATAAAGCCCTCAGTCTCAGACTTCAATCCAGATGCACGCAACCATCGATGAGTATTAACTTTGTCAACACTGGATCTATTGGCACGCACTGGATATTGGCCATGCAGAGGTTTGTCTTGCCAGCGCTGTTTCATCTGTTTAAGAGCTTTATCTTTGGCTTTCATTTTCATATTCTCTGCCGCAATAGCCGGCTCTTGGCTTCCGTTCTGCTTTTCTACAGAATCTACTAACTGTAAATCTTGTTTGAATTTACTGCCTTCTTTTATTATTGAACATTTTTTCTTTCTTTCTTCATGTTGCCTTACTAATTGTTTCATCCAATCCTTTGTTGTTTCTATGTATGTTAGTAAGCCAATAGTTGTTGTCTTGTATGACAATTCCAGCTTAATAAGACCTCTTCCACCTTCTTTACGGGGCATGTATAGACGGTCCACATCAGCCCTTGGATGATGCATCTTATGCTCAGAAAGAAGCTTTCTTGTTTTAGCATCCATTCGCCTGATGTCGTTTAGAGTCCAGTTTAAGATGTTAAAGCTATATTGGACAACTGGGATTGCAAGGCTATTAATGGCCATAACTCTGCTCTGTGAATTCAATTCAGTTTTTAATATCATTCGTAGCCTTCTATAGTACTCTTTACGCACTATTTCTTTCATTTTTTATGGTGAATGTTTTCGCTCTCATTTACACCTAGGTATTTATAAGCTTCTTCTGGTTTCAATTCCTCCATTGTTACAGCAGGGTCTAGGCCAATTGAGGATGTTTCTTGTATTGATCCACGTAAAACTGTAGCTTTAGCACATTTATTCAAATTAAATTTCATTCCAATGTCTTCGCTGAAGCATTTTACAGTTTGCAGAAGACCTTCCAGCTCATTATCATTCTTAGCATATAACTTCAAGTCATCCATGTAAAATAGATGGCTTATTTTCTTTTGTCCTATTTTATAACCACATTCTGTCTTATTAAGTTGACTGGTTAGTGCTATTAATGATATGCAGAATAGTAAGGGAGATAAAGAATCACCTTGAAATATACCTCTTTTGATGTTTATTTCATCAGACTTATAGGTTCCATTTATATGATTGAGGTAAAGGGTTGTTTTCCATATAGACATGCACTGTTTGATGAAATTGATGATGACGGGCGATATCTTGTATATATTTAAAGTCTTTAAAATCCAGTCATGTGGCACACTATCGAATGCCTTTCGATAGTCTATCCAGGCTGTACTAAGATTTTTCTTTGTACTGTAGCAGTTTTCCAGGATCATTTTGTTAATCAGTAATTGGTCTTTACAACCATAACAGCCACGTTTGCACCCTTTTTGTTCAAGCTGTATCATGTCATTTCTTTCTAAGAATAAATATGTCTGTTTTGTTAAAATAGATGTTAATAGTTTATATGTTGTCGGAAGACATGTAATTGGTCTGTAGTTTTTCGGGTTGTTTGTGTCACCATTCTTGGGTAGAAGAAATGTAATTCCTTTGGTCATCCATGCAGGAATTTTAGTGGGATCGTCAACCATTACTTGAAGTTCTTTTGCTAGTTTTTTATGTGCTGCATTTAAATAATATAGCCAAAAGTTAGGAATTTTATCTATTCCTGGGAATTTCCAATTGTGTGCTTTTTTTAGTGCAAATTTAACATCATCTTCTGTAATTCCAGACCATGTCTGTTCGGGTTTATTTTTCATTCGTTCTATCTCTTGCGTAATCCAATGTACTTCCTTGTTAAGTTCTTTAGGGCAAGCCCATATCTTTTCCCAGAACTGTGTGACTTCTTCCATTCTGGGGGGACTGTCACTTCAATTCTTTTTTTACCTATTTCCCTGTAAAATCTCTTTGTATCAGTCTGAAAAATCTTGTATCAGTCTGAAAAATCTTATTATTATTATTATTAATGAGTGAGTTGGTTGGTTGATTTTGTTTAACGGCATATCAAATGCTTTCAGTTATTTAACACCTAAATTTAAATAATTTGAACCCAATTTGATGGCTTTAACTAAATATATATATTGAATGCAAGTCTATGCCTTCTAAAGATAGAAGCTATTGCTAGTCATTTCAATATAAATTGTTACTGCTGGTAATCTATCTATCTATCTATCTATCTATCTATCTATCTATCTATCGCAGTCTGTTCATATCTATCTATCTATCTATCTATCTATCTATCTATCTATCTATCTATCTCAGTCTGTTTATATCTATCTATCTATATATATATATATATATATATATATATATATATATATTATGTTATTATCGACAAGTGTTCATGTTATTATCGACAAGTGAACCAATTGTGTTTGAAATCGGATCTAGAGTTTCGGAGGAGTAAAGTTCGTTAGAATGGAGACATACAAATACACAAACAGACATATATATATATATATATATATATATATATATATATATATATATATATATATATATATAAATGCATAGATGCGGCAAATATATATATATAAATAAATGCATAGATGCGGCAAACATTACTGGATAATGCTGCTTATATATATAAATAGATATGTCAGTTTGTGTATTTGTATGTCTCCATTCTAACGAACTTTTTTCCTCCGAAACTCTAGATTCGATTTCAAACACAATTGGTTCACTTGTCGATAATAACATGAACCTTTGAGATAAGTAAAAAAATTTTCGAATCGATTTACAGGGTACGGCAAAAATCACCGAAATGCTTAGAATTTACGAACTCTTCTCCTCCAAGAGGCTTTATGCGAATTCCACCAAAATTGGGTAACTTGTCGATCAAGGTCGGAACTTATGTGCACAAAAATGTTTCGAATCAATGTACAGGGATCATCAAAAATCAACAACAAACATAATTTCGGGTGGTCTTTTGCGCACTTTTTTGCATTTCTCCCAAGACGCTTCACTCAAACTCAACCAAAATCGAGTCACTGGTAGATCAAGGTCTGATGCCGTGATATGCGAACAAAAATTTCAATTGACACACAGGATACTGGATAATGTTGCTTTTTTGTTATCGTTAATTTCTCAAAAACGCTTAGTTGTATTCCAACAAAAATGGGGTCTTCTTGATAACTTCTACCTTATCATAAGCCATAACGATGAGTCTGCGCAAGGCAGAATGATATGTGCTACCTCCCGATGAGGGCGGATGTCCTAGGCGGATGTGATACAAAGTCATTTAAAATGAGAAACCCGAGCCCTTAAGCGTGGGCAAAGATTTATAGTCTATGCTTCCTAGATGAGACGGAATCAGGTCTGGTTTCCTATCCGCCCACAAGCACAGTCCTACAATGAAAATTCTGTACAAAACAGAATATCTACTACCTCCCTACAAGTCGGATATGACACGTCTTCATTTAAAATAGGAATTCCGGGTTTTTAAGCACGAGCAAAAATTTATTTTCTATGTTTCCTCAGACGAGACACTGTTCGTCGGTTGAGCATCATTCAACGGTTATGTTTGTTTCCCGGAGATCCGTGTTCGACCACAGGTGTTGGTATTGACACTTTCTTCTAATATGACAAATGCATTGCAGTAATTTTTACTAAGAAAATGTATTTATATATCTTTTTGTTTTGAGTTTCAGTATTTTCCCATACCTTAAACTCTAACAAGTGTTAAAATATTGGGTCTTGGTGGACCGGGGAACACCAGTAATTAAGAAGTGTTTCATGCTCCTCAAAACCAGCAATCTTCCGACCGGAAGCCTTGGTGCCGGATGTAGTTTGTTGTCATGGATTTTAACAAAGTAATATTGGACAACAAATTAAAAAAAAATGCCTAATATATCCATCACGATAACCAGGCACACGCACCAGAGCCAAATAACACAGATATGGCGATAGCAGCTTATAACCCCTGCCGGTAATGTCCAGTTCGAAATACTTTCATGCATCTGTGTTGTTTTTATCACTCCCACCCAGCAAGGCAGTACTGCCACTGATGTGCAGGGGCTACATAAGAGAGTTAAAGTTTTACGCAGGAGAAGGAATGAAGAGAAAGACGAACCAGCTACAGGGGGTGAAAAGAAAGGGCAAGAGAAGCATGTAGAACACAGGAGTAAAGACAGTTGCGAAGGTAGAGAGAAAGGAAAAGAACAAGATACACGGGGTGATGTAGAAAGAGTGAAGAGAAAGACGAACCAGCTACAGGGGGTGAAAGAGAAAGGGCAAGAGAAGGATATGAACACAGGAGTGAAGACAATTACGAAGGTAGAGAGAAAGGAAAAGAACAAGATACGCGGGGTGATGTAGAAAGAGTGAAGAGAAAGACGAACCAACTACAGAGGGTGAAAGAGAAAGAGCAAGAGAAGGATATGAACACAGGAGTGAAGACAATTACGAAGGTTAAGAGAAAGGAAAAGAACAAGATACGCGGGGTGATGTAGAAAGAGTGAAGAGAAAGACGAACCAACTACAGAGGGTGAAAGAGAAAGAGCAAGAGAAGGATATGAACACAGGAGTGAAGACAATTACGAAGGTAGAGAGAAAGGAAAAGAACAAGATACGCGGGGTGATGTAGAAAGAGTGAAGAGAAACACGAACCAGCTACAGGGGGTGAAAGAGAAAGAGCAAGAGAAGGATATGAACACAGGAGTGAAGACAATTACGAAGGTAGAGAGAAAGGAAAAGAACAAGATACACGGGGTGATGTAGAAAGAGTGAAGAGAAAGACGAACCAGCTACAGGGGGTGAAAGAGAAAGGGCAAGAGAAGGATATGAACACAAGAGTGAAGACAGTTACGAAGGTAGAGAGAAAGGAAAAGAACAAGATACACGGGGTGATGTAGAAAGAGTGAAGAGAAAGACGAACCAACTACAGGGGGTGAAAGAGAAAGGGCAAGAGAAGGATATGAACACAGGAGTGAAGACAATTACGAAGGTTAAGAGAAAGGAAAAGAACAAGATACGCGGGGTGATGTAGAAAGAGTGAAGAGAAAGACGAACCAACTACAGAGGGTGAAAGAGAAAGAGCAAGAGAAGGATATGAACACAGGAGTGAAGACAATTACGAAGGTAGAGAGAAAGGAAAAGAACAAGATAGACGGGGTGATGTAGAAAGAGTGAAGAGAAAGACGAACCAGCTACAGGGGGTGAAAGAGAAAGGGCAAGAGAAGGATATGAACACAAGAGTGAAGACAGTTACGAAGGTAGAGAGAAAGGAAAAGAACAAGATGCACGGGGTGATGTAGAAAGAGTGAAGAGAAAGACGAACCCACTACTGGGGATGAAAGAGAAAGGGCAAGAGAAGGATTTGAACACAAGGGTGAATACATTTGCGAAGGTAGAGAGAAAGGAAAAGAACAAAATACACTTGGTGATGTAGAAAGGACTGGAGTCAAGTAGATAAGAGATGGGAATTGACATTACATTTAAATTCCTGGAGGTTGTAGCCGTCAGGAAAGCAAGTATATGGAAGAGAGTTCCATAGGCGGGAAGCGCGAGAAAAGAAGCTATTGGAGTAGAAGTTGAGTCTGCATTTGGATGATGTAACTGTAAAAAAGTAGGACCTTGTTGCCAGTCTCTCAGTTCTCTTAGACGGTCTCCGATTGAGGATATTCTCCAATATCTAGATATGACTCCCAAGTTGACTTGGCTGCCTCTTCCTTCTTCTCGTGAACAAAGATGGCCTAATGGTAAACAACAGAAAACTGACACGGAATACTGTGGTACTGTTATTTACTCTACCCCAAGATAAAACGTACAGATGTTAAAACCATCAGTCAGTTAAGATTAGACACCGTAGATGCTCATGTCTGGTGCAGTATTATGGGCGTTGTGGTGATGTAGATACTGGCTCGCAAAGAGAAATCTGAGAGCCGAGTTCGAATTCCAGTTAAATTCGTGTATTCGCTTGCGTACAAATACCTTTGGGAAATGTATTAATCCAGCTCTTTCCTCTATAGCTATGTGTTAAATAGCTGGACAGACTGGGTTCTGCTCGCCTTGGTTGGCAATAAGTCTATCACAGAAAGTAGTAGTAAACTACAACGGGAATATTTTCTGCCCAGTCAGTCATGTCTCTTTCGAGACATGATCGCCCAAGCGTGTCTCACTTAATTGAATGATTATTATTATTAAAATTGGTTGATTTTAATTTTTACGGATTATCCAGTATCCGGATGTAATTTATAGTCAGAAAATATTTTTAGATGATAAGAATACTTTTGGCGTGGTGTAGATATAATAATGGTTTACTGATGTAATTCCTACTAGTTAACTCATTGCTGGAGGAGAAGATTCATATCTTTCCCAAGGGTATTTGCACTTAAGTGATTATAATTAATCAACCGGGAATTTGAATTCGGTTCTTCGATTTCCAATTTTCCGCGCCATTATTCATTACCCTGACCGCTTAACATCTGCTCTTCCCAAGCGGTCACCCATCTTTGTACTTTCGTAAGTTCGGGGTTTAGGGTCATATTGCGTTGAAAAACCGGTTCTCGTACAATCATAGAAGTTAAGCAACGTCCAGCCTTGTCAGTACTAATTCCTGTGAGGTTCGTCCGTTATATTAACTTACGCGTATTTGCCCTTCTTCTTCTATGTACCCTGTCCCTTCAGGGCGTAGGCGATCATGGCTTTCCACGTTTCCCTATCCCTGGTGGCTCTGAGCACGCCTTCTCCTGTTACACCGTGCAATCCTCATTCTGTCATCCACTTGTTTAGGTCCTTCAAATATATTATCCGTTGCTTTCCTCTGTCTCTTTTTCCCTCTATCTGGCCTGTTAGTATCAGATTCTCTAAGCCCTCCTTCTTCCTTGCATGTCCCAGGAAATTCAGCTATCTTTTCCCGATGCTCAGGAAAGAAGAAGTGGAGGTTACATGTAACTTTTTTGATGGTGGGACCTTGATTCTAATCTAGTAGCACTCGGTTATGTAGTCAGGGCACCAGAGAAAGAAAGCCCGTAAGAGAAGTTTCCATAAAAATATGCCGAATTAACATCGATTACATCGCAGTTTCTTCTTTGGATTTCGTTGAGAACCTCGAGGTAAGTAGCGGGAGCACTCGATCTGATATGGCAACAGTATTCAATGCACGGACAAATGGTAGATTTATAAATGTGCAATATGGATTCTGGCGAGAACGTCGAGATGAATAGCAGGAGCACCCGATCTGATATGGCAACAGTATTCAATGCACGGACAAATGGTAGATTTATAAATGTGCAAGATGATTTCTGACAAGAACTTCGAGATGAATAGCAGGAGCACCCGATCTGATATGGCAACAGTATTCAATGCACGGACGAATGGTAGAGTTATAAATGTGCAAGATGATTTCTGACAAGAACTTCGAGATGAATAGCAGGAGCACCCGATCTGATATGGCAACAGTATTCAATGCACGGACAAATGGTAGAGTTATAAATGTGCAAGATGATTTCTGACAAGAACTTCGAGATGAATAGCAGGAGCACCCGATCAGATATGGCAACAGTATTCAATGCACGGACGAATGGTAGAGTTATAAATGTGCAAGATGATTTCTGACGAGAACGTCGAGATGAATAGCAGGAGCACCATATCTGATATGGCAACAGTATTCAATGCACGGACGAATGGTAGATTTATAAATGTGCAATATGGATTCTGACGAGAACGTCGAGATGAATAGCAGGAGCACCCGATCAGATATGGCAACAGTATTCAATGCACGGACAAATGGTAGATTTATAAATGTGCAAGATGATTTCTGACGAGAACGTCGAGATGAATAGCAGGAGCACCCGATCTGATATGGCAACAGTATTCAATGCACGGACAAATGGTAGAGTTATAAATGTGCAAGATGATTTCTGACGAGAACGTCGAGATGAATAGCAGGAGCACCAGATCTGATATGGCAACAGTATTCAATGCACGGACAAATGGTAGATTTATAAATGTGCAATATGGATTCTGACGAGAACGTCGAGATGAATAGCAGGAGCACTCGATCTGATATGGCAACAGTATTCAATGCACGGACGAATGGTAGATTTATAAATGTGCAAGATGATTTCTGACGAGAACGTCGAGATGAATAGCAGGAGCACCCGACCAGATATGGCAACAGTATTCAATGCACGGACGAATGGTAGATTTATAAATATGAAAGATGGATTCTGACGAGGACCTCGAGATGAATATCAGGAGCACCCGACCAGATATGGCAACAGTATTCAATGCACGGACGAATGGTAGATTTATAAATATGCAAGATGGTTTCTGACGAGAACGTCGAGATGAATAGCAGGAGCACCCGACCAGATATGGCAACAGTATTCAATGCACGGACGAATGGTAGATTTATAAATGTGCAAGATGATTTCTGACGAGAACGTCGAGATGAATAGCAGGAGCACCCGATCTGATATGGCAACAGTATTCAATGCACGGACAAATGGTAGATTTATAAATGTGCAATATGGATTCTGACGAGAACGTCGAGATGAATAGCAGGAGCACTCGATCTGATATGGCAACAGTATTCAATGCACGGACGAATGGTAGATTTATAAATGTGCAAGATGATTTCTGACGAGAACGTCGAGATGAATAGCAGGAGCACCCGACCAGATATGGCAACAGTATTCAATGCACGGACGAATGGTAGATTTATAAATATGCAAGATGGTTTCTGACGAGAACGTCGAGATGAATAGCAGGAGCACCCGATCAGATATGGCAACAGTATTTAATGCACGGACGAATGGTAGATTTATAAATGTGCAAGATGATTTCTGACGAGAACGTCGATATGAATAGCAGGAGCACCCGATCAGATATGGCAACAGTATTCAATGCACGGACGAATGTTAAAAAATTTATAAATGTGCAAGATGGATTATGGCAAGAAAATTTCTCTGACCCGACACTGAGACCCAGCCTGCCCAGCAGTAGATGCAGCTATAGATTTGATATAATTGTTCCGCTTACTCATGATGTGACACTCTGATGAGTAAACAGTCTACCATACTTGTTCATCCGTATTTTTAAATGCTATGTCTCTTCAGAACATGGGCAATCACAGCCCTTCAGTTTCTTTTTTTTTATTATCCCTGAATTGCCATGCATTTTTGGGAAAGATAGTAGAGTTGTTTTCTATAGCTTTCTCTGTAGTTTGAAATTCAGTTTTTTTTTCTTCCCTTGGAGTAGTTGTCACCCAAGGCAAGAAAGCTCAGTTTACTCTACTATTTAACCTATACCTGAGGGGAGAAGACATATTCAGGTCTTTCCTAAGGGCATGAGTGCAAAAGTGATCACAACAGACTATTTAAATTATTCGAACTATTGTCCTCATCTTGGTTGCCATTTGTACGACGTTTTGGCCGTTATACGCTCTGGCCTTCTTCAAGTGCTAAGGATGACATGTTTAAATTCAAATGGATGGTGTGCCAGAAAAAAAGCTCATCAAAGTAGTTGCCATGAAAATATTTGTAGAAAAGACAGAGAGAAGCCATGTAATATCAAAGAGAAAATGTCGAAATGCCAAGTCAGAACCAATTGCAGATTCTTCTTTAGATTTTGTCAAGAACCTCAAGATAAAAAGCAAGAACACACGGCCGGATATGGCGGCAGTATTCAATGCACGGACGAATAGTAGATTTATAAATGTGCAAAATGGATTATGACAAGAAAAACTCTCTGACCCGATACTGAAACCCAATCTTCCTAACAGTAGATGCAGCTATAGATTTGATGTAATTGTTCCACTTAATCATCATGTGACACTTTGATGGAAAACTTATGGGAAATATTGGTGGTGTAATTTACAGAGTCGTGGAATGAGAAATTGGAGAGACAAGTTCGAATTTCTGTCATGTTCGTTACATTGACTCATGCACAAATACCCATGAGAAAAGAATGACTCCATCTCTTCTCCTCCTCCTCCAAAACAATGGGTTAAATAGGACAGACTGAGCTCTTTAGATTTGGTTGGCGACCTGCCTGAGAGAACAAAAATTCTGAATTCAAAACTGGTTGGGAATGAGGTGATAGATAGATAGATAGATAGATAGATAGATAGATAGATAGATAGATAGATAGATAGATAGATAGGAAGAAACTGACTTAGAAGAGACTGAGATAGATGAGATAGATAGATAGATAGATAGATAGATAGATAGATAGATTGATTGATTGATTGATTGCTGTGAAGAGACTGAGATAGATAGATAGATAGATAGATAGATAGATAGATAGATAGATAGATAGATAGATAGATAGATTGCTGTGAAGGGACTGAGATA
The DNA here is from genome assembly GCA_037127315.1 of Ascarosepion bandense. NCBI lineage: Eukaryota > Metazoa > Mollusca > Cephalopoda > Sepiida > Sepiidae > Ascarosepion > Ascarosepion bandense. The sequence continues at coordinate 431,090 of JBBBDQ010002321.1, forward strand.
GATAGATAGATAGATAGATAGATAGATAGATAGATAGATAGATAGATAGATAGATAGATTGCTGTGAAGGGACTGAAATAGATAGATAGATAGATAGATAGATAGATAGATAGATAGATAGATAGATAGATAGATTGCTGTGAAGGGACTGAAATAGATAGATAGATAGATAGATAGATAGATAGATAGATAGATAGATAGATAGATAGATAGATTGGGACTGTGAAGGGACTGAAATAGATAGATAGATAGATAGATAGATAGATAGATAGATAGATAGATAGATAGATAGATAGATAGATTCAATATATTTCTTCCACTTTAGGTCGGTTGAAACGGTGATGTCAAAGAGGCACAGTATGTTGCACTCCAGGAGACTAACGTCTTCTATTCTGATGGCAGGTAGGAGAATTTCGTTTTTTATGGGGGTTAAAGAAGAGCAGTTTCGTTTTTTTTTTTGGGGGGGGGGGGCGGCATTAAAATTCGCAAGCCACGACGAAAAACCTGAGAAGACTAATCATATTTGATTTTCCCTCAGGTAGCATTTTCCCTCAGGTAGCATTTCCCTCAGGTAGCATTTCCCCTCAGGTAGCATTTTCCCTCAGGTAGCATTTCTATGTGTGGATTTTTCAATATTTTTTAATCGTTTCATCCCATGGCTGGGGATAATGCCATTAAGTCGGGGTGGGGGGGAATTACAGGGAATAAAAGAGAATGAGAAGACTTTAGTAAGATTAAATGATAAAAGAGAAGAAAACAATATAGATTCAGGTAGACAAAATATGGCGATTGCTGTCGCATTTAAAATTTTAGGGAGATAAGAAATGAAGAGTTCCCCAGGTGAAAGGTGTAAAAAAAGAAACTGTTGAAATAAAAGTATCGATTCCATCTAGCTAACTGAACAGTAAAAGAGTGAGACCTAGTCGACAATCCGGAAACTCTCCTAAATTTCTGTAGGCGCAAGAAAAAAAATCCATAAAAATCTTGCGTTAAAAATATTTGCAGGAAAGTCAGTTTCGTCGGAATAAAAAATGACTAAATTTGAGATGCCAGGTCAGAATCTATTACATAGCAGACATTTCTTTAGATTTTGTTAAGAATCTCAAAATATACATTAAGAGCACCCGACCAGATATGGCAATATTGTTCAATGCTAAATTTCTAAATTGGATCAGCGGTCAGGGTAATAAACCAACGCCAAACCAATCTTTTTTATTATAATAATAATAATAATAATAATAATAATAAAGAAAAAAAAGAAAAAATGTGGAAATTAAAAACAAGAGTCGTGCCAGTGATCGAAGGTGCACTGGGAATGATAAAAAATGGAACAAAACAACACAGCGAAAGAATCCCTGGAAACACCAGTTTATTACGTACAGCCCACATACTAAGGAAAACTTTGTCTAGAGATGATAGGGCAGATAGGAAAAACATGAAATGAAGCCATAACAACACGCCACGAACTGCCTTAGGTCCTACCGCAGACTTGGTTGGTAGTGCGACCATAGCAGAAATTGAAATATGATGAGAAATGACATAATAATAGGCTTTCGACGATGAAACACCGATTTTCGTAAATTCGAAGTTAAGATTGACCGATTGATTAATTTGCTTTTTACAACTAGTCAACCTTTTTTACGGCTTATTTAAAGCCAGGAAATGATTTTAGACTGTAAGAAAAGAATGATTTACTCATAACGTTCACTGTTTAATCCTTATCTGGCAGTTGGTGAAGAACCAATGGATAAATATCTTTCGTAAGGGTAAATACGCGTAAGTTAATATAACGAACGAACCCCACAGGAATTAGGACTGACAAGGCTGGACGTAGCTTAACGTCGATGATTGTACGAGAACCGGTTTTTCAACGCAATATGACCCTAAACCCCGAACTTAAGCAAGTAATATATTGGCGCGGAAAATTGGAAATCGAAGAACCGAATTCAAATTCCCAGTTGATTAATTATAATCGCTTAGGCGCAAATACACCTGGGAAAGATATGAGTCATCTCCTCCAGCAATGAGTTAACTAGTAGAAATTATATCAGTAAAACATTTGTATCTCTCCACCCCGAAAAAAAGTATTCTTATGATCTAAAATATTTTCTGACTATAAATTACATCCGGATACTTGATAATCCGTAAAAATTAAAATCAACCAATCTTGATTCTAATAATCATTCAATTAAGTGTTATACGTGAGACACGCTTGGGCGATCATGTCTCGAAAGAAATGATGGAAACAAAAAGGAAATTAATACTGAGCATTGAGAACAGACAGATGAAGTTCCTGGAACACGCAGGAGAATCTGATACTAACAGGCCAGATAGAGGGAAAAAGAGACAAGGGTAAGCAACGAATAACATATTTAAAGGACCTAATCAGGTTGATGACAGAACGAGGATTGCATGGTGTAACAGAAGAAGACGTGTTCAGAGCCACCAGGGATAGGGAAACGTAGAAAGCCATGATCGCCTACGTCCTGAAGGAACAGGGCACATAGAAGAAGAAGAAGAAGAAGAAGAAGAAGAAGAAGAAGAAGAAGAAGAAGAAGAAGAAGAAGAAGAAGAAGGGTAAATACGCGTAAGTTAATATAACGAACGAACCTCACAGGAATTAGTACTGACAAGGCTGGACGTTGCTTAACTTCGATGATTGTACGAGAACCGGTTTTTCAACGCAATATGACCCGAAACCCCGAACTTACGAAAGTACAAAGATGGGTGACCGCTTGGGAAGAGCAGATGTTGTAAAATTTGGATAAGCGGTCAGGGTAATGAATAATGGCGCGGAAAATTGGAAATCGAAGAACCGAATTCAAATTCCCGGTTGATTAATTATAATCACTTAAGTGCAAATACCCTTGGGAAAGATATGAATCTTCTCCTCCAGCAATGAGTTAACTAGTAGGAATTACATCAGTAAACCATTATTATATCTACACCACGCCAAAAGTATTCTTATCATCTAAAAATATTTTCTGACTATAAATTACATCCGGATACTGGATAATCCGTAAAAATTAAAATCAAACAATCTTAATAATAATAATCATTCAGTTATTTATTTATTTTAGCAGTGTCCATTGCAGGGATATTTTTTTTATATCCTGTTCAGAAATGTGCCATTAAATTGTCTTCCTTGGTGAAAACTTAGCATCGAAGATTTCTTGCCAGCACCGATTTAAACTCAATTTTTTTTCTCTTTTTTTTCTTGTTTTTTTTTTTTTTTTTTTTTTGTTCAGCTGGTATATCCCACAGCAATCTCTTATTCCGGCTATACCAAAGCGACAGGTCCAGTTATGACAGATGGATATTTGGTATTGCTTGTAATGAACACATTTTCTCGAAGAAAAATATTCATTATCTGCTGATGGAATGAGACACCGTATAACCAATTTTTTTCTGAAGGTTACACGAAAAAAAAGCAAACCATTATTCTCTCTCTCTCTCTCTCTCTCTCTCTCTCTCTCTCTCTTCAATCAATTTAAAGCATTGACATCTACTACAGATAAAGCAGCAAACGTTCTTCGAAAATGACCTTTCAATTCCATTTTGGTTCCTCTACATTGAATTAATAGCTGCATCTATTACTAAAAATAGTTGGGTCACTGTGCCGGACAAGGTTTTCGCGTCAGAATCTATCCTACGCATTTATAAATCTAATATTTATCCTTGCGATAAATACTGTTGCCTTATCTGGTCGGGTTCTCCAGTTATTCATCTCGACGTTCTCGTCAGAATCCATCTTGCACATTTATAAATTTACCATTCGTCCGTGCATTAAATACTGTTGCCATATCTGGTCATGTACTCCTGTTATTCATCTCGACGTTCTCGTCAGAATCCATCTTGCACATTTATAAATCTACCATTCGTCCGTGCATTGAATACTGTTGCCATATCTGGTCATGTACTCCTGTTATTCATCTCGACGTTCTCGTCAGAATCCATCTTGCACATTTATAAATCTACCATTCGTCCGTGCATTGAATACTGTTGCCATATCTGGTCATGTACTCCTGCTATTCATCTCGACGTTCTCGTCAGAATCCATCTTGCACATTTATAAATCTACCATTCGTCCGTGCATTGAATACTGTTGCCATATCAGATCGGTTGCTCCCGCTATTCATCTCGACGTTCTCGTCAGAATCCGTATTGCACATTTATAAATCTACCATTCGTCCGTGCATTGAATACTGTTGCCATATCAGATCGGTTGCTCCCGCTATTCATCTCGACGTTCTCGTCAGAATCCATCTTGCACATTTATAAATCTACCATTCGTCCGTGCATTGAATACTGTTGCCATATCTTGTCAGGTGCTCCTGCTATTCATCTCAAAATCTAAAGAAAGATCTGCAATGTTATTGGCCTTGACTAGGTATCTCGACTTCGGTCTCTTTCTCACCGACCTGATGTGACTTGCCCTTGTCTCTCGAGACAGTAGTGTAGGGAATGTTTCACCGGGGAAATCCAGACATCTCTAATTTTAAACCGGAAGAAGCAAAATATAAAAAAGAATATATATATATATATATATATATATATATATATATATATATATATATATATAAAACAAAGAAAAAAGAAAATAGACGAGAAATGAAAAATTGAAATAGGATATTATGATGCTAATTCTAACTCAGCGTGTTTGAGATTAAACATTCGCTTGCACATTTAAAAAATGAGTATTCATCCTTTCATTGAATATTGTTGTTATGTCTGGTCGGGTGCTCCTTTTGTTCTTCTCGGGGTTCTCGACAAAATCCGAAAGAAAGATCTGTAATATAATCGATCCCGATTTGAAAACTCATCTTCAGTCAATTTCTCACCGACGGGATGTGGCTTCCCTCTGTCTTTTCTACGAATATTTTCACGGCTTCTGTTCTCATCTCCCTGTTGCCCCGATTACATGCGTTTACGTGTGCTACTAGGTCGTGATCCAGATACCACCCTTTTACCGTCAAAATGTGACCGCCATTTCTAGATTCAGTTAGCCAAGTTCCATACATGATACGCACTTCGGCGATCATGTCTCGAAAGAGACGACTGACTGGGCAGAAGATTATCCTGCAGTAGGTTGCCATTACTTTCTTCAGTAGACTGGTTGACAGCCAAGGCTATAGAACCTAATCTGTCCTGTTATTTAACCCATAAATGGAGGGAAGAGACGGATTACTACATTTCCCGAGGGTGTTTGCGCGTAAATGAAAGAGTTCAATTGAAATTCGAACGTAGTGCCCTGATTTCTCAGTATAAACAATCAGATGATAAGGGTAGAGGTAAAACTAGATGAAAGAAGAAGTGACATGCTAACAAGCACTTGTATTAAAGGCAGGGCAGGATTGTAAATATTTAAAGAAGTTTCAGGAAATGTTCTGGCCACAACTATATTTGCATTACTAGAAACAGGTCAAAAGGCAATACTAGTTGGGTGCTCCTTCTATTCATATTGGCGTTCTCAACAAAATCCAAAGGAAGATCTGCAATGTAATCGACCCTGATTTGGTGGCTCACATGAATTTACACGTTCTACTAGATTGGCAAGTATGTCCCACTCTTTTCCCGTCAAAATATGTAAATGTAACCGCAACTTCTACTCTAACAATTTCTTTTCTTGTACTTCCCGCTTGTGGAACTCCCTTCTGTATACTTGCTTCCTTAATCGCTACCATCTCCAAAACTTTAACTGCAGTGTCAATTGCGATCTTTTATCTCCCTGATTCCCATATTATTTCATCCTTTCTCAGGCATCCTTTGCACCTTGTTCTTCTTTCGTTTCGCTCTGCTTTCAAGTAACCCCCTGCAGACTAGTGGCAGTGTTGTCTTGCTTGGAGTGAAACGGTTATAAAAATTACAAAAACATAGCACAATGCCAAAGGTGTGGCCCTGGGAGGTATGGTCTTTAATCGATTTTATTTTAATCTCAGCTAAATACTCTTACTGAACTAAACACGCCGCAGTATTCCTTCCACCCAAACAACACCTTCTTACTTTCCATTCTTAGTACAACTAACATATGTCCAGGTTTCGGTGAAATCCTATTTCCATAGTAGCTTTTTTGCTCACACTTCCCACTTGTGGAATCCCCTTCCGTATACTTGCTTCTCTGCATACTACAATCTCTAAGAATTTAAATGCAAAGTCAATTGCCATCTCTTCTTGACTCACATCCTTTCTATGACAACCCTTGTATCATGTTCTTCTTCCTTTCCACTGCACTCTCATGCAGCTCTCTTCACACCTGCATTCTCGTTGTTCTTAGCCCTTCTCTGACACCTCTGTATCTTGTTCCTCTTTCGCATCTCACCTCTTCAGTAACCCCCCCTGCGCACCAGTTACAATTCTGCCTCGCTTGGGGGTGAAATAATAAAAAAATATATGTAAAATTTGTCTGATGGGAGGGGATAAAAACAACATTTAACCCTCTAGGGCCATTCGTATCATATTTGATACAGTATTTCCCTATAAGGAAACATTTGGTATTTCCCTATAAGGAAACATTTGGTATTCATTGACTGAGCAGTCAGTACTGCTTTCATTTGAAATTTATAAAATATTTCTCTTAAAAAATTTTTCAGGAAAATATTTCTTTCGAGGCTTGTTTTCATACTGTATCAAATATGATACGAATGGCCCTAGAGGGTTAAAAATGAAACCCAAATAAAATGTGAAAGAGGAAAATATTATTTAGTTTAAAAATACAAAAATATGGAACGTGGCGAATAGTGGGTAGGGGAAGACTGGTTTTCAATCTGTCTCATCTTAAACTTAACTTGTCATGATTACTGACTGAAACATACCACAAATATTACTTACACCCCAAAAACAGTCTTGCTTACTATTCTTGCTACAGCCACTGTAATACCTCACAGTCTCTATGAAGTCTTAACTGTTTCCCATATGTACAATTTGCCCGTGGGGAATTAAAAAAAACAACATTCAAAATGAAACCCCGATGAATATACCGTATAGAAAAGTTCATGAGAATAATTATCATGAAATTATTTACAGAAAAGACACAAAAAGGTAGGAGGGAAATAATAAAAAAATATGTAAAATTTGTCTGATGGGAGGGAATAAAAACAACATTTAAAGATGAAACCAAAATGAAATATCAAGGAGGAAAATAATATTCATTTTGAAAATACAAAAATATGACACAAGGCCAAAAGGGGTTAGGAGAAGGCTAGTCTTCAGTCTGTTTTATCTTAAACTAAGCTAGACACAATCACTAACCCAAACATACCACAGCATTCCTTACACCAAATCAACACATTTATACTTACCATTCATACTGCAGCCACTGTAATACCTCTCAGTCTCTATGAAGTTTTAACTGTTTCCTATATGTACAATTTGCCCGTAGGGAATTAAAAAAAACAACATTCAAAATGAAACCCCAATGAATATACCGTATAGAAAAGTTCATGAGAAAAATTATCAAGAAATTATTTATAGAAAAGACACGGAGAAGTTACATTATGGTGGTAGGGAAAAGGCTAAAGCCGTGATGCCAGCTTTTATAAAAGTAATGAAAACATATTTATTCGAACCCTCATTTGTTTGAAGGGTATGCAAGATGTGTGTTATTTCTTATTCCCCCAGTCGGTGTTAAACAAGCATAAAAAAAATGTTGTCCAAATCTGTAGAGTAAAACGTCTAATACCGACTGCACAAAAAGAATTTATCAGGCCCCAATATTTTCGTTTAGAAATGATTTCTTTAGAAAACTTGGACGAAATCTAGACAATCAAACGCAGCTGTCTATCCATCTGGCAAAATACATGTCTGGTTTATGAGCTTCTTTCCTCTGACATAATGGTTCTTCCTAATCAACGAGCTTCATTGACGATCGACGCCATTATCAACCGTGTGTTGCTGTTTGCAAAGAGACGTAATAACATGTAACTTCGTTTCTTTTGTCTTCGCTTATTATTATCGCGCCTTGCTCTTTTTCCCCCCGTCGTTCAGACCGGCTTATACAAAGTACCAACATTTTTTTTTCTATTTTTCCACGATTTCTTAACGTTTGTGAATTGTCCTTGATATTTGTTATTTCTTATGTCGCATTTTATTTAGGCTTTTTATTTGTTTGTACGCTTTCTACTGAAAGCTGTTCTATCCATTTCTTCACCTCCCGTGGAAAAAGTTCTGGAACATGATTTATGCAAACAATCTGCCGTTCAGAAAATGATCACTGCCTCCCACTACTACTACCGATGCTGCTACTACTACAACTAATAATAATAATAATAACAATAGTTTTCTGTTCTGCCGCTGGATATGGCCAAACAACCATGAACGCGTATAAAGAATAAAAATATAAGATTATCTTATATTTTTATTTTTTGTCGGTGACGCTTGTGTGGAGAAGGAGAACAGTCGGAGAGAGTTCGCGCTCACGAAGGGGCCGCCGGAAGTCGTTAGCCAGTCTCTGACTCTTCAGACAAAAAATTCTAGACTTTATATGGTCTTAAAACTCCCATGCATTTGTTTTTGCGGCTAGTCGCTTTGTTGACGTTATCTACGGCCGGCCGGATATATCTGTCAACCAACCCTGTCCTTAGTTGACTTATATCTATGACCAGATATATCTGTCAACCTTGCCGGCTATTGAACTTCAAGCCGGTTGTCGCTTGCGTTTTTTTTTTTTGTTGTTTTTTTTTTAACTTTGTTGAAATAATCTAGGGCCGGATATACCTGTCAATCATCCTTGTCCTTTGATTTTGTTGACCTTACCTACGGCTAGATGTACCTGTTAATTACATCTGCTGTTCAAGTTAATATATTACAGTAGCAATAATAATAATAGTAGTAGTAGTAAAAATAATAAGAGTAGTAGTAATAGTAATAAAATAGTAGTAGTAATAATAATAGTACTAGCAGTAATGATAATAATAATCAAAATTATTGACGAAATTTTTCCAAGAATTTAACACTTAAAGAAGAGTGCAAATTAAAAATGAAGAAGCAGCATCGTTACCGATTTTCGACATTGTGTCTGACTTATCAAGTTATGGCATCTTTTCTGTTAACCCACGCCAAATAATGTAAAGCCCTTCTTCTTCTAGAATATAAATGGATAGAAACTATCATGGCCACAAAATGAGGGATCAGTTTATATATTGATTATAATTTAGAATTGATCCCCCATTTTATATACACCTTATAATTTCTTATAAACAGTTGGAATATATCTTCTTCTTCTATGTGCCCTGTCCTTTCAGGACGTAGTCGATCATGGTTTTCCACGTCTCCCTATCCCTGGTGGCTCATAGCACGTTTTCTCATGTTACACCACCCAAACCCCGTTCTGCCATCCACTAGCTCAAGACCATCAATCTAGAATATAAATGTATAGAAACTAGCATGGCCACAAAATGAGGGATCAGTTTATATATTGATTATAATATAGATTTGATCCCCCACTTTATATCCACATTATAATAAACAGTTGGCATATATTTTTCTTCTATGTGCCCTGTCCTTTCAGGACGTAGGTAATCATGGCCTTCCATGTCTCTCTATCCCTGTTGGCTCTTAGCACGCCTTCTCCTGTTACACCACGCAACCTGAAGCTGGCACGAATATCAAACCACCTGACATTCCTACACTGATGCAAGGAATTACGATTCATTCCTGCAAGCTTGGCACCGAAGCTTGCTCTATCACATAACTTAGACACTTCTATTCAAGGGAGATAACTACATGGCATCCAGAAGTGACATAACACATGGAACAAGAACAATCTACCCCAGTAATCAAAATAAGGGGTTCCGTTTCAAATTACCATCACCTGAAGGAGACCGGAGCATATAACATCCAAAACGTCATAAACATGACAATAAAAATGAGGAAGACAGTTCGACCAATCTAATAAAAATGGTAGCATTAATCAGAAATCATAGGAATATTCATAGTTATTTATTTCCTGTAAATGGCAATTTCCTATTTTTTTTTTTCAAAATAGGCCAGTACATCCAGGCAACAATGTTATAGAAATGAAAGTAGTAACAAGTTTTGAGTAATAAATGTTTTGGCCTTTCTGTATTTTTTAAAATAACTTAGACACTTGAGTTCAAGGGAGATAACTACATGACATTCAGAAGTGGCATCACACAAGAACAAGAATGATTTTTAATTAAGAAAGTATTTTTAGGGTGTGCTTTTTGGTACAGTAACTATCGGCTTGGAACGAGAAATTTGAGAATTCCTTCCATTCATTTACGCGCAAATATCCTTAAAAATGTACTAATCCATCTCTTACCTCCATCTATGGGTTAAATATAAAGACAGACTAGGCTCTGTAGCATTGGTTACCGTAAAAAGTAATAGCAACCAACTGCGGAAATGTCTTCTTCCCAGTCAATCATGTTTTTTTTTGTTTTGTTTTGTTTTTTTTTTTGTTTTGTTTTGTGGAAAGGTGTTAAACTAAGCGTGTATCATGTATGGCATTTCACTGACCTACTGACTCTCAGAATGAAAAATTACAAAAACTTAATATGTTATTCACATTTCGTAAGTGATGTTGATATTAGATGTAATTAGAAGGAATTATTTACAATTTTTAAAAAAATCCGTTTTTGGCTTGTTTGTCGGGGTAGGCGCGAATTCTGACCCCACACTTAGAAATAGCGTACCCAAGTTTACAACATTTGGGGCGATCGCAAATGTTAACCCAACAATGTAAATGTTCAGCTTTTGGAAACATATGCGCAGATTGCAAAAAAAAAAAAAATTCTTATTAAAATCAGACCACAAACTATTAGAATTCATATTTAACCAGAAAAAAGAATTGCCAAAAGTCACATAGGCAAGGATTTTAATGTGGGCAATAAAAATTGTGGCATTTGATTTTGACATTGTGTACGTAAAAAGGAACACTATTTTTCATGTAGACGCTTTATCAATATTGACGTTCAAGAATGAAACAGAAGAAAGACAAGAAAATCCTGAAGATAGAATAATACACTGGGTGGAAACAGACGTTTTTATTCTAAATAGACTCAAAATAGAAACAAAGCCAGACTCAGTATTAAGCAGAATTGTAGCGATAATAAAACATATGAATTAATTGTTCGATGTCAGAGCGATCCTTTAAAGAAACAAAGCACAAAGACTAGAAACGGGCATTATATGCAATGGAGATGTGATGGTAGCTCCACAAGTACTGAGGAGGGGGCATACTAAAAGGAGTACATGATGACGTACACTGTGGTATAACAGTAAACACAAAGAAGACTAAACTTGCAAGCGTGGTGGCCAGAATATTCAAAAGATTTAGAGAAACACATTGAGTGATGCCCAAAATGTGGGGAAATAAAGAACTTCAAGCAAGCAAACATTCACTCATGTCCCAAGGAAGCAGAGCCATGAGTTTTGGTCCATAAGAATCATGCATATATCAGAGGGGATTATTCTTACTATTAGTGGACTCATATTTAAGATGGCCCGAAGTTGTCAGAGTAAAAGACAGAAAAGCCACCCGAACAAAACAAATACTAAGAAACATATTCTCAAGGAATGGAGTAACCCAGACAATAGTCACCGGCAGTTCTCCCGAAATTTGCGACGAGAATTTATGTGCGTGGTTAAAACAAACTGGGTGCATCCCATACAAGACACCGTCATACTACTCACAGTCTAATGGCATTACGGAAAGAATGATACAAACCAGCACTCTCACCATCTACCCAACCCTCATTCTCGGTATCCTTACCCACCTATCACCCTCCTTCTGACATTTCCTATATCTAACCATCCTTTCTCACCACTTTCCCCTCTATGTAACCCACTACGCAATAGTGGCAGTGAAATGCCTTGCTCGGGGTGAAACGATTATTAAAAAAAAACAACCTGTAAACGGGATTAAAAACATTCTTACATAGAAGCGTATTTACCAAAAATGTTTCTTAGTCACAAAGCTATTCCACATTCAGGAAGGAGAGTGAACCCGTCGGTATTAATGTGATGTCAAATCAGAGCCCCCATAACTCTGTCTTTTGCAGCGAGAGAAAAGGTGTAGCATAGAAAGAATAAAAAGATAAATCCAGAAAAAGTAAATTTCTTCATCCAAAAAGGACACAACACGGCTATATTGTAATATATATATATATATATATATATATATCAACAAATGTAAACATGTTACGGAAATCAACGAATTTTAACGAAACTTGGTTATAAGCAACCGACAATTTGAAATGAATTGTTTGAACATTATTTTTGATCGATACTTGTATTTAAGTAGATATTCTGTTTTTAATGAAACAGTATTACATATTTATATCTACTGGCCTGATTATTTAAGATAAATTTTTATTACGAAAATGTGTGCCATTCAGTAGGATTCGAACCTGCGACTCCTATCTATATAGGGGAAGCTACCATTTGATCTGGTAACGTCTTAGACCTCTCGACCACGAATAGCCTCCAGTCTAAATAAATTAAAAACAGAATATCTACTTAAATACAAATATCGATAAAAAATAATGTTCAAACAATTCATTTCAAATTGTCGGTTGCTTATAACCAAGTTTCGTTAAAATTCGTTGATTTCCGTAACATGTTTACATTTGTTGACATTACGATACATTTCAGAGCAGATATGTTTGTTTACGATGGATCGAAAATTGTGTTATATAGGCTTGATAAAAACCTCGTTTAGACTGGAGGCTATTCGTGGTCGAGAGGTTTAAGACATTACCAGATCAAATGGTAGCTTCCCCTATATAGATAGGGGTCGCAGGTTCGAATCCTGCCGAATGGCACACATTTTCGTAATAAATACGAGATACACGCTTTGAGCGATCATGTCTACATGACTGACTGGGCAGAAGATTATCCCGCAGTAGGTTGCCATTGCTTTCTGAGGTAGACTGGTTGCCAGCCAAGGCTATAGAACCCAATCCGTCCTATAATTTAACCCATAACTGGAGGGAAGAGACGGATTAATACCTTTCCCAAGGCTATTTTTGCGTAAGTGAATGCAAGAAATTCAACTAGAATTCGAACTCAGCTCCCTGAGTTGTCGTTCCGAGTCGTTATCCACTGCACCACAACGCGCAGAGAGAGTACTTGGAGAAATAGGACAAAAAGTAGCCTGTCGTCGTAGAAGATACGCGGAACTGTACTATGACTACTGGTACTCACATTGATATGCAAATATAACAGGATGAAATAATATTTTAGAGAGAATTAACCGAAAAGATCTAAGCTATATTTAAAAATTGTATATATGTTAATATATATATGTATATATTAATTAGTCATCCACATACAAGCCTGTTTCCTCGTACCACAGCTCATCAGCGTAGCTAGACATATCCACTTCCTTCTGGGTGGGATTAAAACTCGACTGATTTGGTGTCAGTCGGAGTCGCTAAACCCCCTAAACCATAGGCACTTGGAATCAGATAAGGTAAAATTTAACTTGTATGTAAGCAGTGTATACACACGCCAGTCAACGAAAGAACTCAATTCATTACTGAAGAGTAATGTCAATATCGCAGAAGTGGAAACTGTTTTTAAAATGTTCTTCTGTAGACAGCTCAATCGTAATAAGAGCATAATATGTTAGTCATCCATATACAAGTCTGTTTCGCTGTATCACAGCTCATCAGTGTGGATAGACACATCCACTTGCTTCTGGCCGAAATTGAAACTCGATAAATTCTTCTTTATATATATATATATATATATATATATATGACATTCACAAAGGAATAGAACACAGACTCTCTAATAATTCGTCAAAAAAATGAATATTTAATGAAAATAAAAATATCTATAAAGATGCACTAAGAAAATCTGGCCACAAAAACAGTTTACAATCTCATTCTCAACCAAACAGACAAATCAAAACTGATAATATAAAACGAAACATCATCTGGTTCAATGCACCATTTAATTTAGAGGTAAAGACCAAATTAAGACAAATATTTTTTAAACTGAGAGAGACTTTCCTAAAGAATCAGAACTAAACAAAATTTTCAATAGAAACACATCCAAACTAAGCTATAGATGTACTAGTAATTTAGATAGTTTTATAAATAAAATTGCCATAAACTTAGCAGCATACAAAACAAAACTACTAATAAAGCATGCAACTGCAGTGACAAAAATAAATGTCCACTTCAAGGACTTTGAAACACAAAAGCAATCATTTACAAGGCAAAGGAACATGACCCAAATGGCCAAAATAATATATTTGGGTTCAACCAAAGACACATTTAAGACCAGGTGGTTTAATTACAGGTCTACATTCAAAATATTAAAAAAAACTGTACAAAATTGGATAGTCACGTGTGGATATTAAAATCAAAATATGTAAAAGACCCAGACATGACGTGGAGTATTCTAAAAACAGACAAGCCTTACAACGGTGTCAAAGTATGTAGATTTACTAAGAAGAAAAGTTAGAGATCATACTATTCCCAAACAAAAACGAACTGTTGAATAAAAGAACGGAAATTATGACTAAATGTAACCATACTAAGAAATACCTCTTAGGTTCATACAACCATGGCTGAAAACACCATAATTCGTTTTAATTTTTAAAAATTGCGTGTTCAAAAATTCCCTGCAGCGTGAGCGTTCAAAAAAAAAAACACCGTTACATGAGGGTTCTTAAAAAGAAAAACGGTAAACGCTAAAATCAGTTATTAAAAATCGCCTGAAGACACCACTCATGGTAGAAACCGAGGTCGCGTAATAACTCATTTACAAATGGAAAATTTCCAAAACTTCTACAATATGTGTTGAACACTTTTTAATACAAATGTGCACAGGTCTAAACCTATTATGACCAAAAACTAAGTATTAAACAATATATATATATATATATTTTAATTCAGATACTTCAATCCAAGGGGAAAAAAGCAGGAAGGTAAATTCCAAAAACCCGATCCTAATTAATATTAAAAATTTTATTTTAATATTAAAAAATGATATAGGAAGAGAGCTCCATGTAATAAAATATTACAGAGCAAATATAAATTAAAAAGGATTAATTCAATGATGTTGAATGGCCATTTCGATATGAAGATCCCCACGGGGGATAACACATCACCTCAGCAACTGTAATAAAATATTGCTGAGGTGATGTGTTATCCCCCGTGGGGATCTTCATATCGAAATGGCCATTCAACATCATTCAATTAATCCTTTTTTAATTTATATATATATATATATATATATATATATATATATATATAATGCTTTGTTTGAACATTATTTTTGATAGATACTCGTATTTAACTAGATATTCTGTTTTTAATCAAGCAGTATTATATATTTATTTCTATCGACCTGATTATTTACGATAAATATTTGTTACGAAAATGTTATTGTAAATAATCAGGCCAGTAGAAATAAATATATAATACTGTTTGATTATAAACAGAATATCTACTTAAATACAAGTATCGATCAAAAATAATGTTCAAACAAATAATTTCAAATTGTCGATTATTTATAACCAGTTTCATTAACCTTCGTTAATTTCAGATATATATATATATATATATTCTAAATTATATTTTAAAACATGTAAATTTTTTTTATATATATCCACTACAAATCGTACATTTGTTTCGGCATTGAATGTACACTTTGTAGTGGATATATATAACAAAATTGTACATGTTCTAAAATATAATTTAGAATAAATATTCACAGCTGTATATTTTGTATACATCGAGCACTGTTTTAAATTAATGTTTTGGACGTTGTAAAAAACTTTTTTTCTTCGTTCCTTATTCACTCGGATATATATATATTTATATAAAGAAGAATTTGTAAAAATACTTAATCCCTGGAGATAAATACGTGTGAAAATTAGTAATGTTCCTTCTCGGGAGAATGAAAAACATGACAGAAGAGTTCCACAAGATTTATAACAAAATATTTCTTTAATTGCTCTGACTAAATAATCAACCAACGGAAAAGTTCAGGATAAACACAATCCTCCTCATCTAACTCATGTTTCAATTGCATACCATTCATGCTGGTTGGTTACATTCCTTTCATCTCGTTGATTACCAGTATAGCGTTTTATTTTTCAACACAAGCGACCATTGTAGGAATACATACATTTTTTTAAAAATCCAAACTTAGTGTGTGTGTGTGTTTATCCTTTACTTATAGATTCCGAAATGGCTGAACCGATTTTCTTGAAAACTTACACAGTTGTACTATAAGCGTCTGCGAGTGTTCTTAGCTAGGTTTTATGTCGAGGTACCCCCGATAAATATTGAAAATCGATAATCGAAAACATCGGAGTGGTCTGATTTTAATCAAATTTGATACACTCATAGACAAAGACATAAGAAAGGATATTCAGAAGTTTCAAGGTTGCAGTTCTTACAATAGTTTAGAACATCGATAATATATATATATATATATATAAATCGATACCAGGAAATCAAAATTTGACTTACATCCATTCATTTTTCATTCAGTCTACGGTTTCGCTTTAACTGGAAACAACTATTGCTTTTTAGTCTTTCGTGCCAACGTCCAAAGTGTCTGAGCTCCCGGATCATGGATTAGTTTTAAAGCTTTCATTAAACCGGTGCAACGCCGGGCTATATTGCTAGTATTTTTTATAACAACGCTTTTTCAGTACAAGGCCCAAAAGTCACTAGAGGTTGTGGGCTACGGTGTGCTTTTTGTATGAGCATAAGACAGGAAAAAAGTGAAATATTTTGAGCTAAGAAAAAAGATAACGTTTAACCCGAGACTTGAAAATCGTAGCGTCAGAAAAACGTCCTACCGGGAGTTTGTTTTACATAACAATAGTTCTTAGGAAAAAGCTAGGAGTAAGAAGGAAGAAACGATGCTTCATACTTGTGTGTGGAGGATTGTGGGTCATAGCTAGAGACGTTAGAAGTAGGAGAACCTAGGTGTGTAGCACGCCAGAACTCATGCCATGGATATAGAGGTGGAGTAGCGTAAGGCTAGAAGTGTTTTGCTTATAAAAAAAGAGGATGTTGTGTGGAAAATAATTAATATTTTTACATTTATTAAGACGGGTAAGTAAAGACTGGGCAACTCTAGCCCAAATGTTGCATCAGCATTTCATTTTTGGTCTGATCTGGATCCAGTAAAAACAGAGTGTAGCAGAGGTGGCAGATACTTACTAGAGTAGTATAATGAACTACACGATTTTGGTCTGATCTGGTTCTTGTAAAGATAGAGTAAGGCAGCGGATCAGCTACTTACTAAGGCAGTACAATTAACCAATATTGGTCTGAATCCGCTCTTGTAAAGACAGAGTAAAACAGTTGGGTCAGATACGTACTAGAGAATGATAATGAATCAACAGTTTTGAGCTGATCAAGCTCTTGTAAAGATAGAGTATAACAGTTGGGTTAGATATGTAAGAGTGCAGAATAATGAACTAACAATTTTTGTGCTGATCTCGCTCTTGCTTGTAAAGATAGAGTATAACAGTTGGGTCAGAAACGTCCTCCAGCTGAATAATGAACCAACTGTTTTTGGCCTGATCTCGATCTTGTAAAGATGGAGTATAACAGTTGGGTCAGATACGTCCTACAGTAGAATAACGAATCTAAATGTTTTTGAGCTGATCTCGCTCTTCTAACGATAGAATATAACAATTGTGTCACATACGTCCTTGAGAAGAATAATGAAGCAACTCTTTTGAGCTGATCATGCTCTTGCTTGTAAAGAAAGAGTATAACTCTTGGGTCAGATAGGTCCCAGAGAAAGATAATTGACCAAGTGTTTTTGAGCTGATCTCGCTCTTGTAAAGATAGATTATAACAGTTGGTTCAGATACGTCCTAGATCAGAAAAATGAACCAAATATTTTGATCTAATCTCGCTCTTGTAAAAATAGAGTATAAGAGTTCGGTCAGATACGTTCTATAGCAGAATAATGAACCATCTGTTTTTGGCCTAATCTCTCTCTTTTAAATATAGAGTATAAGAATTGAGTCAGATACGGCCTGGAGAATAGAGTATAGCAGAGAGGGCCATTTCTAGAATAGCATAATGAATGAATCGTGTTAATCTGATCTAGTTTTTGTGAAGATAGAGTATAGCAGGTTGAGTTAAACGGTCAGTGAAGTGGTACAATTAACCAACCGTTTCAGATTTTAACTGGCTCTTCTAATGATAGAGTATAGCAGTAGGGTCAGATACTGACCGGAACAGTACAATGAACCAAATGTTACACTATTTACGTTATTCGGATTATTGTCTTCATCTTTGTTGTCATTTTTAAAACGTTTCGGCCGTTGTTCGCTCCGGCCTTCTTCAGCTGCTATGTATTTCAAACCGAATCTTTATTATGATCACAGCTGTACAATTAACCAAACGTTTTTGTAAAGAATTGGTTAGCAGGGGGGATGGACTTTTACTGGTGCAAGACATTGAATCAACCATTTTTTTCTGATATAGCTCTTGTAAAGATACTGTATAGGTCAAATACTTACTATAGCCGTATATTTAACCAAACGTTCTTGTAAATAATTGGTTAGCAGGGAGAGCTGGACTCTTACTAGTGCAAGACATTGAACCAAATTTTTTTTCGGGTTTAGCTCTTGTAAAATTAGTGTTTACATCAAATACTTACTACAGCCGTACAGTTAATCAAAAGTTTTGTGTCTGATTAGGTTCTTGTAATGATAGATTATATCAGGGGGAGTTCAACATTAAATATAGCGGTACAAATAACCAACGGTTAGGTCCTGATCTGGTTCTTGCAAAAATAATGTATAGCAGTGTGTTAAATACATACAGGAGCGGCACAATTAAACAATCGTTTTTGGTCTGATGTGGCTCTTGTAAAGATCGATTTTCTCAGAGAGAGTTTACTGGAGCGGTACAATGTACCAACAGTTTTTTGTATGATCTCTATCTTGTAAAGATCGAATATACCAGGTGGCGTTAAACACTTACTAGAGCAGTACAATCTACCAGCCGCTTAAATCTAAATTGGCTCTTGTAGAGATAGCGTGTAGAAATGTCGACAGATACTTACTGGAACAATACAATGAAACAACCGTTTTTGGTCTGACCTGTCTCTTGTAGAGATAGCGTGTAGAAATGTTGACAGATACTTACTGGAACAAAACACTATACCAACCGATTTTGGTTTGACCTGTCTCTTGTAGAGAGAGCGTGTAGAAATGTTGACAGGTACTTACTGGAACAGTACAATAAAACAACCGTTTTTGATCTGACCTGTCTCTTGTAGAAATAGCGTGAAGAAATGTTGACAGATACTTACTGGAACAATACAATGAACCAACTGTTTTTGGTCTGATTTGTCTCTTGTAGAGATAGCGTGAAGAAATGTTGACAGATACTTACTGGAACTATACAATGAACCAACCGTTTTTGGTCTGACCTGTCTCTTGTAGAGAGAGCGTGTAGAAATGTTGACAGATACTTACTGGAACAATACTATGAACCAAATGTTTTTGGTCTGACCTGTCTCTTGTAGAGATAGCGTGTAGAAATGTTGACAGTATAATAGAACGTCAAATACCTTACTTTTGCTGTACAATTAATCTACTGTTCTTGGTGTGATCTCTCTGTTGAAAAGATAAAGCATAGCATCGGGAGTCAGACACTTACTGGTGTTGTACATTTAACCAACCTGGTTTCCAGTGCTTCCTCTTGTTGCATCCGCGTATATATTAACTAATTCAGTCTATTGTTGTTACTATTACAAAGATTAATCTGTTGTGTCCTCCTTCTTAATGTGCTTATGCATCCGGTTAACTTTTAGAGATTTTAAAACTGAACACATTATTTAATTTACATAACTAGGTTGTTTTTGTTTTTTTTTGCTCTAGGGATATCATGTCTCGGATTAAGATGCGCCTGAATAAGGGCACAACTGCCAAGACCAAGATAAGGACATTGATCTGAAGATAGATAGATAGATAGATAGATAGATAGATAGAATATGAACAGACTGAGATAGATAGATAGATAGATAGATAGATAGATAGATAGATAGATAGATAGATAGATAATGAAAATTCTGTGATAGATAGATAGATAGATAGATAGATAGATAGATAGATAGATAGATAGATAGATAGATAGATAGATAGAGAGATAGATAATGAAAATTCTGTGATAGATAGATAGATAGATAGATAGATAGATAGATAGATAAGAAAATTAGTGATAGATAGATAAATAGAAAATAGATAGATAGATAAATGAATAGATAGATAGATAGAATAGACTGAGATAGATAGATAGATAGATAGATAGATAGATAGATAGATAGATAGATATGAACAGCCTGGGATAGATAGATAGATAGATAGATAGATAGATAGATAGATAGATAGATAGATAGATATGAACACACTTAGATAGATAGATAGATAGATAGATAGATAGATAGATAGATAGATAGATAGATAGATAATGAAAATTCTGTGATAGATAGATAAATAGTTAGATAGATAGATAGATATGAACAGACTGAGATAGATAGATAGATAGATAGATAGATAGATAGATAGATAGATATGAACACACTGAGATAGATAGATAGATAGATAGATAAATAGATAGATAGATAGATAGATCGATAGATAGATAGATAGATAGATAGATATGAACAGACTGAGATGAGATAGATAGATAGATAGATAGATAGATAGATAGATAGATAGATAGATATGAACACACTTAGATAGATAGATAGATAGATAGATAGATAGATAGATAGAACACATAGATAGATAGATAGATAGATAGATAGATAGATAGATAGATAGATAGATAGATAATGAAAATTCTGTGATAGATAGATAGATAGATAGATAGATAGATATGAACAGACTTAGATAGATATTAAAGAAATAATGTTTTATAGTTGAACATTGCACCTTTATGAAGCTAAATTGAAAAATTGTCAGCAGTTTTTCTACATCAAATTAAGAAAACTTTATGGAATTGGTCAGTGTCGAGGAATAAATTACGGATACACTTATTGATTTGTACTTCGAAAACAAATACAGGCGCTAGTGTAATTAGGCAAGTTAACACACAATTGAAAGAAAGTGTTTGCAGATATTGATGACCCGCTGGTTATTATCAAGCTGACAGAAAACATAGCTACAACAAGAGAGATGCAAGTGAAACCGACGAAATTATTCGAAAATTCCCATGATATCCGACACAAGATGAGACCAAAGATGTTTTTGGTTACCAGTTAGCTGTGTCCGAAATTTGGTTCAAGTATAATCAAAACCAAAATTTTACAAAGCGAAAACTTATAGAAAACAAACGGAAGAGATCAAAGTTTAGGGACAAAACACTCAAATATATCTATATATATATATATATATATATATATATATATCTCAAATATATCTAACTGGTAAGATAAAAAATGCTAACAAAACAAAAAGGCGGAAACTAGTAACAGTTTGTCGAATTATTGCACTTGTTCATCTACTAAATGGTTTCTCAAAAGCAGTATCTAAACTTATTTATAAATGGAACTTTGTGTGTGTATGTGTGTGTCCCCGTTACCTATAGACTCTGAAACAGCTGAACCGATTTTCTTAAAAATTTACACAATTGTACTATAAGCGTCTGCGAGCATTCTTATCTAGGTTTTGTGTCGAGGTACTCCGATAAATATCGAAAACCGATAATCGAAAAAATCGGGTTATAGATGGAGTGGTTCGATCTTAATCAAATTTGATATACTCATAGATAAAGACATAAGAAACGATTTTCAGAAGTTCCAAGGCTGCAGTTCTTACAACAGTGCAGAAAATCGATAACATATATATATATATATATATATATATAAGGCAAGATATTTGTGTGTGTGTCTGTTTATCTGCCTGTATGTCTGTATTTTTTTAGCCCTTTTATTTTGGTTTTGGCTTCGGGTTTTGCTCTAAGTAGCTAGAACTGTAGTTCTTAGTCTCAGCCATCATACCATTTACTCAGAGAACTTATTTAGCCTTCAACATTCAGTTTATGACGAAAAAATTCATTTGATATCGATACCAGGAAATCAAAATTTTACTTACATCCATTCATTTTTCTTTCAGTCTACGGTTTCGTTTTAACTGGAAACAACTATTGCTTTTTAGTCTTTCGTGCCAACGTCCAAAGAATTTGAGCTCCAGGACTATGGATTAGTTTTAAAGCTTTCATTACACCCGAGCAACGACGGGCTATACTGCTAGTAGTATATAGTTTCGTTTTTCTTTTCTTTTTTTTTCCAGTTCCTGTTTTGCATTTATTAGTTAACAGTTCAGGTCAGTGATTCTCGAACTTTTCTTTTACCTGAGGAAAATTTTTCGGCTTTATATTTTTGGTAGATTCTGATAACCATTCAATGAAAAAAAAGTTAATTTTTATTAATAGATAAGATTAGGAATCGCATTATAGAAAGAGTACGTGTATATGATTTATTTGGAAGTGAAAATAATTTAATAAAAATAAACTTGTATTTACCAACTAAATTCTCGGGAATATTCATGTGCACTTGTAAAATAATTCATAATAAAACGTTTCAAAATATGTTAGTAATCATCAAATTAAAAACAAGTGCAAGATTTCTGTGGTTGGTGCTGCTGAAGAAGTTCAGGCTGTTCATCTTTCTTTTATACATAATCCTTATATAACTCATATATTAAATTAATTTCAGTAACATTACATATTTCTCATATTTTATAATTAATTAATAATAATATATTAATATTTTATTAAATTCAAATTAATATTATCATTTATTATTAATATATTAGATTAATTTATATAATAGATTATTTAATTTTCCTGTATATATATATATATATATATATATATATATACTGGATTTTAAAATTAAATATATACTGGATTTTAAAATTAAATACATACAGGCAAGGGTTAAATAGGGACTTAGGTCTTTTGAATCTTTATAAATATTTCAATTGTTAAACATTTTTTAGATACACTATTTTCTTTACAACATTTATAAGTATTATTAAAGATAGGTTTACGTTTACAAATATTATAAAAAATCTGTCGCTTTCTGCATCACGTGATGTAAGCAATCTCTCAGACGAACGCTCCTAGCGAAAACGTTTCTAATTTAAATTTTAAAATCATTTGTTTCTGATGAAAGGCCGAGGACAGTCTGAAATATCAAACATAATAATAGAAATAAATAAATACTGTCAAAAAAATACATTTTTCAACTTACAACTTTTTAGTAGTTTTTCCTATATATATATATATATATATATATATATATATATATATATAATTACACGTTTAAAATAAATCTTCCTTTTTTAAAAAAAACTTTACAACAAATAAATAGATAGAACAAAAAAATTATATTTTAGGTTTTAAAAAATCTTTTCCTTTTTATATAAACTTTACAGCAAATAAATAAATAGACTAAAAATGATAAGGAAATATGGTACTCAATGAGAATACCACATCAATTGTAATAAAACTGAAGGGAAAAGAAGAGAAAAGGATAAGATCAGGTTAAAGGCAGGTCAACACCCCCCGACCATTAACGAGGGAAAAGAAACAAGGGAAGGGTAGGATGAGGGGGGGGTGAAGGAAAAAAGAAAAAAAAGTTGGTTAGTATATATTCTTTGGGGTCAAATCCCAAAATGAATCTCATTCCGATTTGCCAAAAAAACACCCACATACATTCACAGCAAACAAAAGGTTTTTGTCATTTAAATGTAAATCATCTGCACAGCTAACATCAACATTGCCTGATGGTGATACATAATTGCCTGATGGTGATACATAATTGCCTGATGGTGATACATAATTGCCTGATGGTGATACATAATTGCCTGATGGTGATACATAATTGCCTGATGGTGATACATAATTGCCTGATTGATACATAACTAGATAATTATATTAAGCTCTATAATACTCATTAGTATTATACTGTTTATAATAAAATAAATGCCAGAGCACTCAAAATAAAATAAAAAAAACCTTGAGTTCTCTTCACCTGGAATTATATATATATATATATATATTAAAACAGAATTAGGGTTGTTCCAACGAGTGAAATTGGTATAGAATAAAAAGTGCGAAAAGGCGTGAACGTTTTGTTTAAAGTGTAGCTTTATTGTTGTTAATATTATTATTATTGATATTACTTGCTACTTGTATGATAATTAAGTGTCCATAATGCTATCGAGACCTTGACGATCAGCAAAGCAAACGGATCTCGATATGTGAAGTCACAAGTTTATTCGCCTGAAGAAAATCAACTTTAGACACGAAACACGTGTAGCATCCCAAATACCCTTATGAACACTTAATGTATCATACGAGAAGCAAGTAATATATATATTTATATATTTATTATAAATTATATTTTAGAACATGTACATAATTTTTTTATATATCCACTACAAATGGTACATTTGTTTCGACACTGAAACTTCAATGTCTCATCAGGCAGTGTGGACAGAAATGGAAAGCCTCTTTTCTTATATTTGGTCAGTTGTGTGTGGGATGTTGGTGGGGGTTAGTGATAAGGGAACAAGTCTCCTGTATTGACCATTAGAATTTTGAAGAAAGTGAGTAGTTAATATGGTTGATTAATGAGAGTTTTTGATTTCTAGACAGATTTAACATTAGCAGTTAGAATGTAAGTATTTATTATCTTGCGACTAGACTATATCCTTTGGATTTCTTAGAAAAGCCGGTAGGGGGTGGGATGCTTATTTTGTGCAGAATATTTTTGTATTTAAGCAAAGTCTTTATAATTAATGTAAAGTTGTATATTTAATTCCAATTTTGGATTTAGGAAATAGATTTTTCATATTAAATTTTAAATTTTAATTAGATCACAGTTTGGAAACCGATTTTTTCTATTAAATTTTTAATTTTAAAGTTCTTTTCTTATACTTGGTCAGTTGTGTATGGGATGTTGGCGGCCGGGGGGGTAGTAATAAGGGAACAAGTCCTGTGGATTGACCTTTAGAATTTTGAAGAGAGTGGTGTGGGTAGTGAATATGGTTGATTAATGAGTGTCTTTGATTTCTAGACAGATTTAACATTAGCAGCTGGAATGTAAGTTTTTATAATCTTGTGACTAGACTATATCCTTTGGATTTCTTAGAGGAACAGGTTAGGGGTAGGATGCTTATTCAGTACAGAATATTTTTGTATTTAAGCAGAGTTTTTATAATAAATCTAAATTTGTATATTTAATCTTAATTTTGGATTTAGGAAATCGATTTTTTCAATTAAATTTTAAATTATAATTAGATCACAGTTTGGTAGTTAATTGCTTGAGGGTAAATGAAACAAAGTCTTCCCGAAACTCAGCCCTTTTCTTAGACTCCGAAAAAAAACAATGTTTGTATCCTTTCCATACTCGCAAGAATCTTGAACTTCTTCAAGTGTTCTCTTTTTTTTTTTTTCCCCAGTATCCCCCACAATCTTTTCGGTGTTGCAATGACTTCGGACGCAACGCCTCTCTCTACAGCTTTAAATTTCTCATTGCAAAGTTACTTATTCTTTCACTGCAATTCGCTTCTAAAAGTAAACTCACTATCTAACCGAATTTCTGTTTTGCCTTCGTTACCACTTCTTGAATCTGACACTCTTGACACGATTTCTTGATCTTGACCTTGTCCTTGACGTCAAATAACCAAAGAATTTTAGTTTTATCTTTCTCAAAAAGAATTTTTAATATCCAATTTCCCTGGATGTGACACAGTGAATATCGACACGGAACGAGAAATCGGAGAGCCGAGTTCGAATTCCAGTCAAATCCATTGTATTCACTTAAGCTCAATAACCTTGGGAAAGGTATTAATCCATCTCTTCTCTCTCCAACTACGGTTTGAATAGCGGGACAGACTAGATTCTATAGCCTTGGTTGGTACCCAATCTGCCGCAGAAAGTAATGTCAACCTACTGCCCAGTCAGTCATGTCTCTTTAGAGACATGATTGTCCAAGCGTTTTTCACGTATGGTACTTAACTAACTGACTAAATAGTTAGAAATATAAGTGAAGCTTCTACTTGTTATAAAGTGAGGGATCAGTTTTCTATTATTATCAAATAATAAACTTATCCCCCTCTAATTACTATTTATTAATATATTAATATAATATAATCCGTCTCTTCTTCCTCAAGCTATGGCTTAAATAGCAAGAGAGATAGGGTTCTATAGTCTTGGTTGACAACCAGTCTACCGCAAAAAAATAATGGCAAATAAACTGCGGGAAAATCTTCTGTCCTGTTAGTCATGTCTCTTTCGGGACATGATCGCCCAAGTGTATATCACATCAATCAGTTAATTGAACTGTATATTTAAAATCTAGGTCAATTGCACAGTTCCCAGTATATAATAATTCCCACCCAATAATAGTTGTTTCAGTGATCTTTCTTAATCAATTTAATGTATTTGCTCTTTATAGGAAAATCTATTTCGGTAACCTTAGTGTACTAGGGTTAGAATAATCCAGATTTTATATTGGCAGCAAACCACCTTTATACAGATTTTAAAATGAATTTAGTAAATACACAACAATAGACAGGGGTATAAGACAAGGATGTCTCTTGTGAAGGGGCCTATTCAACCTATACAGTGAGGCGTTTCTGAGAGAACTAGAAGTACTATCAGAATGCATTATTGGCGACTACAATCTTAGCAACATAGCATATGAAACAGACGAAACAGTGTTGATAGTAGTCAGTGAGTCAGTTAAGTGCCATACAATACCTAGATTGGTGGCCACTTAGAAATACTAGGTGCCGTATGTTAAGATGTGTGAATTTTCTAAAGTCTAATGGCTCGGAGAGACGAATTCCAATTTCCGTTGGGTTCATCATATTGACTTACGCGCAAATACCCTTGGGAAGAGTATGAATTCACCTCTTCTCGTCATCTATGTGATAATTAGTAAGACTTGTATCACCAAACTCTAATTATTTTCAAAAATAAAAAATTAAATTGTGTAGAAAGTACAGTGGAACCTGTCATATGCGACCACCCATACTGCAATCAAAGACGGGCCGTATACAACATGTGGTCGCTCATTAAAGGTTTATGTTCATGACCTGTTTACGCCAGGAACGTATATTCCACTCATCAGAATGTACATCTTAGAATTTTACCATATAATCTGGTAATAAATAAATGAGAACGTAAGAAAATGGCCTAAGTTTAAAGAAATTTATTCAACATAATTCATTTTAAAATTTAAAAAAACATATTTACAACGCTCAACAAGAGACCAAAATATTTATTCACAAAAAATATTTATTAAGTGGACTTAAAAAAGTATATCGTTTCCGTTTTTTTGGGTTTTTTTTTTCTTAGACGTGAGTGATATCAAAAGAGAATCTCCGATAATACACGAAAAAAAAACATACAAAAAACAGCGATCGTGTGTGGGGGTAGATAAACAGAGAGATAGAGATAGATATACCCAGACAGAAATAGAGTAGATAGATACACAAAAAAATAAAGGAAGAAAAGATATAGACATTTGAGAAAGGGATATAAATGTGATTTTCCCAATCCTTGAATTTATGCAAGTCAGTACAGAGACTGCGATAAATCCCTTGAACATGTCAAATGTAACATATATTGTACAAAACAGCCGATGTTTGACCATAAGGTGAACTCAGGCAATGTACACTTCAGCAAGAAATAACAGTTTGATACAACACAATAATAAAACAATGAGGAATTGTTCCTGACTTAGATCAAATCAAAATGAAGTAGATTACTCATTTAGTTTCTCCTAATTTAGAAGTTCGCAGTGAAGGACTAAAATTGATTTTTTTAATTTTAAGCGGTCGTTTGTTCAGGGATTTTCACTCGTTGATGTTAGTCACTGGTCGCGTTCTGGAGGTGGTCGCTAAATAAGGGCCAATTAATATTAGCAAATCATCCGTTCATAGAAAAACGGCCGTCAACAACAGGTGGTCGCTGATTAAGATGGTCGCATACGGCAGGTTCCGCTGTATTTAGATTTCGGTATTAAATAACCCGCAAATGGTTGATATGCTACTAAACAAAACCAACCCACTAACCAACTGTTTGAACAATGAATGTTAAAACGTTTACTTAGAGCATTATCATTGAACAGGTGAAGAGGCTCATCCCTTGTTTCCTGTTTAGGATGCGGTTTCCGGTTTTCTCTTTTCCAATCTTTTCACTCTTTTCCTTTTTTATTTTTTTTTTTTTATTTTTTTTTTTTTTCAATTGAAGTAGATAGACAAAACTATCGCCCGGTTCACACTCCACCCACATCTATTGAACAGGTGAAGAGGCTCATCCCTTGTTTCCTGTTTAGGATGCGGTTTCCGGTTTTCTCTTTTCCAATCTTTTTACCCTTACGTAGCCCCCTGCGCATCAGTGGCGTTACCGCCTTGCTTGGGGTGATATGATTAAAAAAAAAAAATTAGAATGTTTACTCTTTAAGATGAAGGCGTTTGATTAACACTTATACAAGATCCAGAACAATAACATAAAATGTGTTAGTTGATGTTTTAACTCGGTCTCAACAAAGCAACATCAGTCATGCTACAAAAAGAAAACTGTGCACTTTCAAAAGAAAACTATATACTTCAGTTTACTTTACGCCGATGACACCACAGTTTACTCTCGCCTCCTACAAAAATCTGGTGTAGGCGTCAAAGCTAATCTCGCAGCCGAGATTGAAAAAGACCTCCAATCCATATTGGATTGGAATGGCTAGTAAATTTTAATGCTTCTAAAACGAAGCTACTTTCAATTAACTATCATCGACAATCTCACCTACCTCCCATTAGCATGGACCAGGCTTGCCTCCCAGAGAGTAAAACACTACGCCTCCTTGGTCTCACACTTTCAGCGGACCTCAAATGGAATGACTATATCGAATCCATTGCTAAATCCGCTGCTATGAAAGTCGGTTCTCTGTGTAGGGCCCGGAAGTTTTTTCCGTCTAAATCTATCCTGCACATATATAAATCTATCATCCGCCCGTGCATTGAATACTGCTGCCATATCTGATCGGGTGCCCCTGCTGTTATCCTCGGGCTTCTCGATAAGGTTCAGAGGAGGGTCTGTTATGTGATAGATACCGACTTGGCAGACCGCCTGCAGTCTCTCTCCCACCGGCGCGACGTGGCTTCCCTGTGTCTCTTCTATACATACCTTCTGCTCCGATGAACTTAGATCACTGGTGTCCCCTAAATACGAATTTGAACGAGATACTAGATTAGCAACTAGATCCCACCCTTTTACAGTGAAACCGATAAAATGCAACCGTAACTTCTACTCCAATAGTTTCTTTCCTCGCACTTCCCGACTGGAATTCTCTTCCACACGATTGCTTCCCCGACGGCTACAATCTCCAGGAGTTTAAATGTAAGGTCAATAGACACCTCCTAACACACTAACCTGCTCCCATTCTATCAAACACTCTTCCCATCTGCCCAACCCTCATCCTCGGTATCCTTACTCATCTGTCACCTTCCTCCTGACATTCCCTATGTCTAACCACTCCTTCTCTTTACCTTCCTCTATGTAGCCCCATGCGCAATAGTGGCAGTGGAATGCCTTGCTTGGGGTGAGATGATTAAAAAAAAAATAAATAAATAAAGCGTTATTCTTTTGTATTTATAACAACAAATAACATCTTTTGTCTCCTGTTCACTTTCAGTCAGCTTCATTGCTAATTGAATTTTAACAATTCTTTAATGATGAAAAATACCAAACTAGTCTTCCTTGTGGATTGCTTTCCATTAGCCAAAAATTTCCTAATCGAAATGTTACGGTGTAGAATACGAAGCGTCCATTACTAATTTATATTTACGAGTCGACTCGGCGTAACTTGCGTCATGAAATAGAGCAGGAAATAAGGAAACAGGAAAAGGCGAAAGTAACCAGAACAACAATATATTAACAAAGGTTACATAGAGTTGAAAGCATGCAAATCAAATAAGGAAAGAAAAGTTCTTCCCCTTGGTCTGGAGAGAAACGTAAATGTTCGATAGAAGATTAAATTGAATCAAGTTCACTTTGAATAAAGTTAATGTACATACTGTTAATGTCTGTTTCCAATTGAAGTTTTTTAGCGTTGTGTATGCATGCTGGTGAGAAATAAAAATTTGCCCCACTAATTGCTACCCGAAATTAGTGCGCGTGTGTATGTATGAGTTAGGTAATAAACATGTCTGCTCTTGCCCGGGACGGAACCCCTAACTGCTGGAACACATGACGCTCCCGGCTTAAATCGGCATGCCGTTAGCGCGGGAAAACTAGGGTTATCACGTGAACAATGAATGACCATGTGTGTGTTATTGTGAATGTATCAAACCCTACATTGTCTTCCAGAAAAGAAAAAAAAACAATAATCTTTGACACTCTACGAGAGCCATGAAAACAGTAGATGTTTCAATCACCGGATATGTACAACAATTTCGTGTTTTATAAATTCGAAGCAAAAAGCTACGAATTTCTATAACAAAATTTCGACAATAGCAACCAATAACAGGGGAATTATTCACCTGTTTATTTTATTAGATATTATTTAGAGTAGATACCTCCCTGAAATCGCTAAAAAAAAAGTGCATAGTATGAATAAAAAAAAGTCCCAAACTTAATAAAACGAACCTTTTCCATCAAAATGTTTCTATTATTATTAAAAAGGAAAGATCAAAGTAATTTTTAATTATTTTTAAAAAATTTTGAATCCCTTCTGACCTTTTCGAAATTTTGGCAGAAAATTTTGTTTTGATTTGAGTTAGCGGATAACTAAAACATTTATGACTGTTTTACAATGGAAAACGTAATGATGACATCACTCACTTTTTTCCCCGATGACAAACACATTAATTTGGAAATTCTCGCAAAAATCAAATAATTCTCGGATTTTAATGAAACTTTCAGTACTCATTCACAATGAATTAAATTAATTTTGAAATTTTTATTTTTTTTAAATCTTGGTATTTTTTACCTTTGTTACGCCCCCGCCACGTAAATACATAAAATTTCAATAAATTTTAATTTGTACCTGTCTATAATTTTATTAGTTAAACCTTTTAATTGCTTGAATAAATAATAAAAATTAGGGAAATTATAATCTGAAAAAAATATCCGATTACTAGTAAAATTTTTAAAAGAATTGTTTTCAATTTGTTTTTGATTATTATAATAATTTATAAAATTTCAAAAATATTTTAAAATTCTTCAAAGATTTGTACCCGTTAGATTTTTTAGTTAAGAGTTGATGATTATACTGCCTATCGAAAATTTAAAAGTCGTTTTACCTTAATATTATTAAAATAATTTAAAGATTTTAGTGTGTGTGTAAAAATGTTCATTTTTAATAAGTACGATGTTCCGTAGGGGACATATTGATTTTAGAAGTTAACAAGTGTTGTGGATATAAAGAAATAACAATAAACCACAGTATTTTCTTATGTTTATTGTATTGGCTTACAATGAAATAAAAAAAACAGGTGTAAACATTTGAGTAAGTATTAATAAAATGAAAAGTACTATAAAAATTTAATAACTTTAACTTATCATAACAACCATGCGAATAATTCGTATTATTAAAGAATAAAATGAAAAATAAAATATTAAAAAATATAAATTAATAGTAAACCATAACATTTCATGAATTTTCATAAATTAACAATAAATAAAACATTTCAGGAATTACTAAGTTACCTAAGTAGTTATTAAATTTAAAGCAATTAAATATTTAAATTAATTTAGGGAAAGTTTAAATTTACATTATTTTAAAAGAAAATTCATTTTTTCAGAAACTATATTCAAACGTAAGCTAATGCAACTAAAATTCAATAAAATATTAGATTGCTGAAAATATTAGTTCTTTTAAATTACTAGGTAGATATCATTCAAAGGTCACGAGTTTTAAGGGTTGTTCCTTTTAAAAAAATGGTTATGTTTCTTCTTCTATGTGCACTGTCCCTTCAGGACGTAGGCGATCATGGTTCTCCACGTCTCCCTATCCCTTGTGGCTCTTAGTATGTTTGAGCCTGTTGCTCCTGGAAACCCCCGTTCCGTCATCCTCCTGATCAGACCCTGCAAATATGTTATCCGCTACCTTCCTCTGTCTCTCCTTCCTTCTATCTGACCAGTCAGTATCAGTTTCTCCAGACTCTCTTTCCTCATTGCATGTCCCAGGAACTTCAGTTGTCTCTTCCTGATGCTCAGCATCAATTTCCTTTTTGTTGCCATTCTTTCCAACACCTCCTCGTTGCTTGCATGCTCAGTCCACGATATCCGTAG
This sequence comes from Ascarosepion bandense, assembly GCA_037127315.1. Taxonomy (NCBI): domain Eukaryota; kingdom Metazoa; phylum Mollusca; class Cephalopoda; order Sepiida; family Sepiidae; genus Ascarosepion; species Ascarosepion bandense. The sequence continues at coordinate 463,363 of JBBBDQ010002321.1, forward strand.
CATCCTTCTGTAGAACCACATTTCGGCCGCCTCCAGTTTTTTCCTCATTTTCGATGATATTGTCCAGCATTCACTGCCGTATTGAAGAACTGACATCACGTAGCCGTTTATTACAGTCATCAAATTATGTTTATTTTGACGAACCATACTTAGCCTGTCAGTCATCAGGCTGTCAACTCGTCAATTAGCACTTCATAAATATCTTTTCTCCGTGACTAAGAAATACCTTTTTTTCTTAATTCTATGCCGTAAACAAGTAATATTTGTTTATTATCAGATTAATTTTAATTTTAATTTGCTATTTTTCCAGAATTAACAAGTCACAGAAGTATATATATATATATATATATATTTTGCAAGATTTTTAAAACTGAGAATTAACTTCTGTTTACAAATGTGTCGATCATTCAAAAATGGCAACAAAATTTAAAAAATTGAAAGAAAATCTCAAACTTTTATATATTCTAATCAATATCATTTCGGTTTGAAATACACCAGAGTATTTTGCTTCCTAGAAATAGTAAATTTAATCATTTAGCTTTCAATTAAATCTAAAATAAAAGTTTCAAGAAAAAAAATTAATTTTTAAAAATCAGTTTAAAAGTTAGATATCGAAAATACTAGTGACGTAGCTAATTTAGAGGTGTTATCTTGGGGCTTTAAAACTATAGAACTTATATGCAAAATTCAGAAAGACGGTACCTAGCGCAAAAATGATTTAAGTATTTTAATGGTGAGATTAAGAAAAGAAAGAAAAGTCCTAGAAATCAATTACAGTCAGTTGTCGCTTCAGTCACTGACGTCAGTGATGTGTCATAGGTGATAAACACTTGGGAAATCAAGTCTCTTTCGATATGGGCACATCGATTTGGCTGAAATGCCTCGTGACCTTGTCTCGCGGGAACAATTATGACTGAATAGGGAGTTCAAGCTACGATTAGAAAATCACCAAGTCTGTTTCGATTCCTGATGAATTTGGCAGAAGATTTTCCGCAGTAGGTTACCGTTTTTTTTTTGTTTGTTTGTTTTTTGTGGTAGACTGGTTGCCGGCCAAGACTATAAGACCCAGTCTTTTCCTGCTATTCCACCCATGTCTGGAATCAAAGACATAATATTCCCAGAGGTATTTGCGCGTATTGAACATCTCTGATTTCTTATAACGGACCGGTATCCATTGCACCCCAACACACATTCCCGCTGTCTCTTCTTCTTCTATATGCCATGTCCCTTCAAGACGTAGGTGATCATGGCCCTCCACATCTCTATATCCCTTGTCGCTCTTAATACCCCTTCTCATGTTATCCCACTCAGTCCCCGCTCCACTATCCACTTGCTCAAACCCATAAATCTAGAATATAAATATATACAAAATAACATGGCCACAAAATGAGGGATCAATTTATATATTGATTATAATAGAAAATTGATTCCCCACTTTATACCCACATTATGATTTCTTGTTTATCATATTCTGATTAGGAATGAATTCACCACTTCTCAATACTGATTTTCTACACAGGCATGTTTTTTAGATTTATTTCTTCTTCTTCTTCTTCTTCTTCTTCTTCTATGTGCCGTGTCCTTTCAGGACGTCGGCGATCATGACCCTTCACATCTTCCTATTTCTTTTCGCTCTTAATACCTCTTCTCCTGTTATCCTACACAAACTTCGCTCTACAATCCATCTGCTCAAGTCCACCAAATATGTCACGCACTTCTTTCCCTTGTTTCTCCTTCTCTCTATTCGTCCTGTAAGTATTAGGTTCTCCAAACCCTCCTTCCTCACTACATGTTTTAAAATCGTCAGCTGTCTTTTCCGGATATTCAGTATCAGTTTCCTTCTTGTGTTCATCCTCTCCAAAATCTCGTCGTTGCTCACATGTTCTGTCTATGATATCCTCAGCATCCCTCTGTAGAACCACATTTCTGTTGCTTCAAGTCTTTTTCTTCATCTTTGATGGGAATGTCTAGCATTCGCTGCCACAGTGAAGGACAAACATCACATAAGAATCCAGTAATCTCTTCTTTGTTTCTAACTTTTGTGGGATCTCCCCCTTTTCTATGGTTATGGACTCGAGAATACATATACTCATGCCATAGTGAGATACGTCAGAACTGTTAGAGTACCGGATGAGATCCGTAAGTTACCGAGAGATACCAAAGTTGCACAGAGAATACCGCGTCAATAGTCATCGTAGCTCTGAGCTCCACTCAGCCAGAATAGTATTACACGGATATACAAATTCCAGCATGACTTCACTTCAAAGACTTTTATATATATATATATTCCTTACTAATAACATAGTGATGATCCACGTATACTGTCTTAATATGTATAGGAAAGAATATTAATAAAAAGTTTTGAATTTAAAAATGTACTTTTTTTGGACAGTATTTGTTTATTTTTATTTTTATTTTTATTATTATTATTTTTTATTTATTATTATTATGTCATTTTTCATCATATTTCGATTTCTGCTTTGGTCTCACTACCAACCAAGTCTGCGGGGAGACCTAAGGCAGGTAGTGGCGTGTTGTTATGGCTCCATTTCATGTTTTTCTATCTTCCCTATCATCTCCAGCATTACATAGATAAAGTTTTCCTTAGTGTGTGGGCTGTACTTAATAAGACAATTTTTTGTATATCTCTTAAGCTGGGGTTTCCAGGGATTCTTTCAATGTGTTGTTTTGTTCCATTTTTTATCATTCCAAGTGCACCTACTATCACTGGCACAACTCTTGTTTTCAATTTCCACATTTTTTCTATTTCAATTTCCAGGTCTTTATATTTTGACAGTTTTTCAAATTCCTTGATTGCTATGTTACAATCCGCTGGACAAGCCATATCAATTAATAGACAAGTTTTCTGCTTCTGTTTTTAACAATAATGTCTGGCCTGTTTGCTTCAATTTTTCTGTCTGTGTAGATGGTGTAATCCCATAGAATGGTTACATCTTCTATTTCTGTAACCGGTGCTGGGTGATGTTCATACCAGTGTTTGCCTACAGCTTTTCCATAATGTTTGCATATTGCCCAATGTAAATATTGCCCAACTCTATCGTGGCGATTTTTATATTCATTTGGGGCAAGCACAGAACAGCCTGAGATTAGGTGGTCTATTGTTTCTTGGTGTTTATCACAAAACCTGCATTTTGGATCCATATTATTATGCATAATATTTGCCTGAAAGTTTCTCGTGAAAAGACTTTGGTCTTGTGCTGCAAGAATAAAGCCTTCAGTTTCAGACTTTAATCCAGATGCACGTAACCATCGATTATTATTATTATTATTATTAATATTATTATTAATAATAATAATAATAAAAATAAACAAATACTGTCCAAAAAAGGTACATTTTTAAATTCAAAACTTTTTATTAATATTCTTTCCTATTCCTTACTAATCGTATTCCTAGATTACTAACCTGCGTTCCAGTTTGTATTTTTACGGTTAATATAACTTATTTTTCTATCTCAATATTTGTTTTGTTGTTCAATATTTTGTTCCATTCTTCACCCGGAATCCACAACACTAACGAAATTTTCCTGTCTTTTAATACTTTACTCAGCTTCTGAAATGCATCGTTGGACATGCGAATACGCCTTCGGATCTCAGGGACGCACTTTCTGTTGGAACATTTCCCAGGTATTTAAATTTCTTCACCTGTTTGATTTTAGTAACCCCAACTTGTAATAGGCATTTTGGGCTTCTTACTACTTACGTTGTGCGTTGTGGTACAGTGGATATCGGCTCGGAACGAGAAACCGGGGAGCCGAGTTCGAATTCCAGTTGAATCCATTGCATTCACTTACGCACAAATATCCTTGGGAAAGGTATTAATCCGTCTCTTCCCTCCAGTTATGGGTTAAATAATAGGACAGATTGGGTTCTATAGCCTTGGTCGGCAACCAGTCTACCGCAGAAAGCAATGGCAACCTACTGCGGGATAATATTCTGCCCAGTCATTCATGTCTCTTTCGAGACATGATCGCCCAAGTGTGTATCACGTATGGCACTTAACTGACTGACTACTTACCATGCGTTCAGTTTTCTTGTAGTTTATATGTAAGTTCCTTCTTTCCGTATTCTGTTACTACTTCTCTTAGGAAGTCTTGTAGTCTCTTTTTCATATCTATCTGATAGCAGTGCTGACAGTGCAATACTGGTAGCTTCGATTACTGACACCAAAATACCACAGTAATCCAACAAAAATTACATTCTCACTACAGCTACTATAATATCTCAAAGTGCATATCGAGTCCTACCTAATTCCCATATGTACAATTCTTCTTCTTCTTCTATGTGACCTGTCCTTTCAGGATGTAGGCGATCATGGCCTTCCACGTCTCCCTATCCCTGGTGGCTCTTAGCACGCCTTCTCCTGTTACATCATGCAACCCTCGTTCCGTCATCCACCTGATTAGGTCAATCAAATATGTTATCCGTTGCTTTACCCTGTCTCTTTTCCCTCTTTCTGGCCTGTGAGTATCAGGTTCTCCAAGCCCTTCTTCCTCATTGCATGTCCCAGGAACTTCAGCTGTCTCTTTCTGATGCTCAGTATTAATTTCCATCTCGTTTCCATCCTTTCCAAAACCTCACAAGCTCGATCCATGATATCCGCAGCATCCTTCTGTAGAACCACCTTTCATTTGCTTCAAGTTTTTCCTTCATCTTTGATGATATTGTCCAGCATTCACTGCCATATTGAAGAACTGACATCACATAGCAATCCAGTACTCTCTTCATTGTTTCTAATGAAATTGTCCTGTTTCTTAATACTTGACTTAACTTCTGGAAGGCTTCCTTCGTCATGCAAATTCGCCTTCGGATCTCTGTGTCGCTCTTTCCGTCTTCTGTTATAACACTTCCCAAGTATTCAAATTTTTGTGCCTGCTTGATTCTAGTGTCCCCGACCTGTACTGACACCAAAATATCACAGTAATCCTTACACCAAAACAATACATTCTCATACAGCCACTATAATTTCTCAAAGTGTATATAGAGTCCTAACTAGTTCCCATATGCACAATTTGTCTCCTTTCTCACTGTCAGTCAATTAAGTGCCATACGGGAAACACGCTTGGGTTATCATGTCTCGAAAGAGCCAAGACTGACTGGGCAGAAGATTATCCCGCAGTAGGTTGCCATTGCTTTCTGCGGTAGACTGGTTGCCAGCAAAGGCTATAGAACGCAATATATCCTGTTATTTAACCCATAACTGGAAGGAAGAGACGGATTAATACCTTTCCTAAGGGTATTTGCGCGTAAGTGAATGCAATGAATTCAACTGGAATTCGAACTCGGCTTCCCGATTTCTCGTTCCTAGCCGATATCCACTGCACCACAACGCACATCCCCTTCTTCACTACATGTCCCAAAAACTTGGGCTGTTTTTCCTGATGTTTCCTTCTTGTGTCTCTCCTCTCCAAAATCTCGTCGCTACTTGCGTGTTTCGTTCATGACATACCCTTGGGAAAGGTATGAATCCATCTCTTGTCTCTCCAGCTATGGGTTGAACAGCAGAACAGATTGGGTTCTTTAGCCTTGGAAACTTCGCCTCAATTTGTAGTGACCGGTTTGGCCGGAATTAAGACACGGAAAACAGAAGGTAGGTTCAAAACAGTATATTAGTATAACAAGAACATATGCACAAAGTGGTGTTAATAATAAGTAAATATAAATAAGTCCGAACGGTACAGTTACGCTGCTTATTGCCTGACTAGTAGTTGGCTTTAACTGCGTACTAGCTATCGTACTTAACTGCCTTCTTAATTGGTTACCAGAAGTCATGAAGGTAATTATACATAATAAGAGGAATAGTCCATTCCTCGTAGAAGGGCACCATAAAATATTTATATTTCAACATTAAATAACCCATAGAGGTGTTGATATGCCGCTTATCAAAAACAACCATCATTCATTATTTCCAATTATGGTGCAGTGAATATCAGCTCGGAACGAGAAATCGGAGAGACAAGTTCGAAATCCAGTCGGATTCGTTGCATTCACTTACGCGCAAATATCCTTAGGAAAAGTATTAGACCGCCGCTTCTCTTTCTAGCTATGGGTTAAATAGAAGAACAGATCGGGTTCTATAGCCTTGATTGGCAACCAGTCTACCGCCGAAAGTAAGTGCAACCTACTGCGGAAAAATCTTCTGCCCAATCAGTCATATCTCTTTCGAGAGATGACCGCCCAAGCGTGTATCATGTATGGAACTTAACTGACTGATTGAATCTCAATACATTGTGTCAAGGCTTTTATTTCATTGCCTCTTGGTCTCTATTAAAACTTTCGAAAGATTGGCATCATTTTTTGACGATACGCGTACACTAGTAATATATGACTACCATGCAATAAATACTCCTCAGACACCCATTTTTTCATATTTTTTTATAATCGGAAAACCTATACTTGAAGAATGTCGGATCCTAGCATATTCAAGCGGATCTAGTGACTGTTATATTTATCATTGAATTAAAGTACACTAATATATCTAATTTTTCATGCACACTGAAATTACGCTATTTCACGAATGAAACCCACGCAAAGATGCCAAGAGGGAAACACGTGACATCCACATAATATTAATGTCGTAAAATGAAAATCGGAACATCTTGCTTGATGCGAAACAACTAAGAACTTAAAAATCAATTTAATTCTCCATTCAGTCAGTTAAGTGCCATACGTGAAACACGCTTGGACGATCATGTCTCGAAAGAGACATGACTGACTGGGCAGAAGATCATCCCGCAGTAGATTGCCATCCAGTCTGTCCTTTTATTTGACTCATAGCTAGCGATGTATTATATTATTACGTAGTAATTAGTGGGGGATCATTTTATTACTTCATAACAATAGAAAACCGATCCCCCACTTTATGACCAGTAGAAGCCTTAATCATGTTTTCAGCTATTACACTCAGTTAAGTGCCTTACGTGATACACGCTTCGGCGATCATGTCTCGAAAGAAACATGACTGACTGGGCAGAAGATTATCCCGCAGTAGGTTGCCATTGCTTTCTGCGGTAGACTGGTGGCTAGCCAAGGCTATAGAACCCAATCTGTCCTGTTATTTAACCTATAACTGGAAGGAAGAGACGGACTAATGCCTTTATTATTCTGCTTAAAAAAGTTATGATAAAGTTAACTCAAATAGTGGAAATGGCGTTAAACTTACAAATATTGACTTTCTTGTTCATCATATTTAACCAATATTCAGTCAGTTAAGTGCCATACGTGATACACGCTTGGGCAATCATGTCTCGAAAGAAACATGACTGACTGGGCAGAGGATTTCCCCGCAGTTGTTTGCCATCCAATCTGCCCTGTTATTTGACTCATAGCTAGCGATGTATTATATTATTAGGTAGTAATTAGTGGGGGATCATTTTATTACTTCATAACAATAGAAAACCGATCCCCCACTTTATGACCAGTAGAAGCCTTAATCATGTTTTCAGCTATTATACTCAGTTACGTGATACACGCTTCGGCGATCATGTCTCGAAAGAGAGATGACTGACTGGGCAGAGGATTTCCCCGCAGTAGGTCGCGCTTACTTTCGGCGATTGATTGGTTGTGAATCAAGGCTATAGAACCCGATCTGTTCTATTTAACCCATAGCTAGAAAAAAAGCGGTGGACTGATACTTTTTAATGGGTATTTGCGCGTAAGTGAATGCAACGAATTCGACTGGAATTCGAACTTGCCTCTCCGATTACTTTATTTACTTTACTTTATGTAATTGGTTTATTATGAGCATCATATGTACATTCTCTCAACGGGCATGTAAATCAATGCACTATATTGGTTTTGTGTAGAGAATGTAGTTGCGTGGTTATAGGGTCATTAAAGATTATGAGGTCAATTGTTTTAATTTGTTATAATAAATGATGAACTTAATTTCTTTATTATTGATGGGTTTAACACTTCAAGCTATTATGTCTTTGAGTGTTGCTTCACCATGTTTGTAATTATTATGCATTTGGTTGCAATAAGATAACAGTGTTAATGTTTATTTTGACGTACATTATGATTACTATTCTCATCGGGGCTGGATAATTTAGCCAAAAAACAGCTCTGATGAGTAAGGACATCATAAGGGTGTCCTCACAAAACTACGAAGACGGCTTGAACCTGCTCAGTTAAAGTGACAAATCCTTTTCAAGCTTCTTTTCTCGCACTTCCCGCCTCTGGAATTCCCTTCCGTTTACTTGCTTCCCCGACAACCACAATCTCCAGGAGTTTAAATGTAAGGTCAATAGACAACTCCTAACACACTAACTCGCATCCATTCTCTCAAACACTCTTCCCATCTACGCAACCCTCATCCTCGGTATCCTTACCTGTCTATCACCCTCCTTCTGACATTTCTTATATCTAACCCCTCTTTCTCGTCACTTTCCCCTATGTAACCCCCTAACCTCTCTTTCTCATCACTTTCCCCTATGTAACCCCTGCGCAACAGTGGTAGTGAAATGCCTTGCTTGGGGTAAAATGATTATATATATATATATTCGGTCGGGTTTCAATCCTGGTTTAGAAGCAACCAGGAGGCTAACCGTACTGATGAGCTGTGATACAGCGAAACAGATCTGCCTGCGGATGACTATTTACGCTCACACACCCTGATTGAGCACTCTGGAAGAATGGTAGACTTTGAAAAGCAGTAGCTACTCTGGGATGTACGCATCGCTCATTCACTTATGAATTAGAGCACTCTGGCTATTGGGCGTGTATAATGATAATATACACGCTAAAATGTCTGTCTCCTTCTACCGAGCGCCCATGGCCCAGAGGTAGAATCGCCGACTGATGCCACTTCGGTCGGGTTTCAATCCTGGGTTAGAAGCAATTGGAGTCAAATCGTACTGATGAGCTGTGATACAGCGAAACAGATCTGTCTGTTGATGACTATATATATATAGACTGCCGCCCATAAGTTTGGGACCACTTAGATTTATTCTCGAAGAGAAAGAAATAACAAATTTTATGTCATAGAAGAATATATATATATATATTTCATTGTTGCTCACAATTGTATAATAATTAAAAATAAAATTAGCATCGAGTAATTTCAAATTTAATTCAAGTTAATTCATATTTTCTTTTCATCAAAGAAACCACCACAAGCCTTTATTATCGCTGATCAAATTCTTGCCATTCTTTCTAATAACTCATAAAAACAAGTTGGTAAAAGTGATTTTCAAGCATCCTGCAAGCATTTAAACAACATTTGTTCATTTTTAGGAAATTCATTTCGAACTGTACGAATCAATTTCATCCCTTATTCTCCTTCTTTAATGTTGGTTTCTTAACTGCTACACAACCTCTAAGCCCAGCAGAATGAAGTCGTCTCTTAACAGTAGTAACAGATACTGAATGTTGCCGAGTAGAATTCATTTCAATTGTTAATTCCGGAGCGGTTTTTCTTCTATTCCTTTTGCTAGATATGATCAAGTGCCTATCCTCTACAATAGATGTTACTCTGGCCCTACCAGATCTTTTTCTGTCAATATTTAACTCAGTTTCACGAAGTCGTTGAAGGCAATAATGCACGCCATTTTTTGATAGGCTTAATTTTTTAGCGATAACACGTTCAGAATATCCTTCTTTTGAAAGAATTTCAACCTGAGCTCTTTTTTCAATGCTAATTTGTTTCTTCCTTGCCGTAGTAATATGGTTTACAAAAATAAATTATACCGTAATTATATCTGAATAAACTAAATTTTCGGCAAAAACTTGATCACAATAAGAGCAAACTGAGTAAATGCATACTTTAAAGTTGAAAAGAATACTTTTTTTTTACTTGACATCAGCATAAGAATAGCAAAAAATACAAACGCGGAGAATTTGATTCTGCTAAAAATCTGGGTGGTCCCAAACTTATGGTCGGTAGTATATATATAGACAATATTTACGCTCTCACACCCTGATTGATTACTCTGGAAGAATGGTAGACTTTGAAAAACAGTAGCTACTCTGCCGTGTACGCATTCCTCATTCAGTAAAATGAATTAGAGCACTTTAGCTATTGGGCGCGTATAATGATAATATATGCTCTAAAAAGTCTGCTTTCTTCCACCGAACGGCCATAGCCCAGAGTTAGAATCGCCGGCTGACGCCAATTCGGTCGGGTTTCAATCCTGGGTTGAAAAGCAATCGGAGTTTAACCGTACTGATGAGCTGTGATACAGCGAAACAGATCTGTCTGCGGATGACAATAGAGCAACAAAGACAGAAAATCCAAGCCTGAGCCAACAAATCTACCTAGGTCGTCAGGGTAAATTGGCTTTTTACTCTGATGAGCCTTAGGGTGAAACCTAGGTAGGTTTGTTGGCTCTTGCTTAGATTTTCTGTCTTTGTTTTCTCTACTTTCGTATTGAGCGCTTTAGGGTTAGGGTTTTCGTCTTGGTGTTTTTTTTTTCTTTCTTACGAGTGCTTGACTTTTTGTTCATGTACTTCGTTTGTTTCTTTTTTTACTTCCCCTTCTTTTCCCTCCGAGTCCGTTCTCGGTGGGTTGTAAAAGATGATTTAAATTATAGTTTAATTAATACTAGTTTTGGCAGAGTTAGTTCTGTTACTATTGGTATTGTTATTACTATAGTTAATATTATATATATATATATATATATATATATATATATGATATATATTTATAAGGTATGCTGTATTTATGGTTAGTGCTCAATATTAGGGATAGAGCGTATGTAAATATAGGAGTGGACATTATTGCATTCAACATGCAGTGGGAACAGGCTATTTCATGCTAAACGTAAAACACAATTGTCAAGTCTGACGATTGCGTCTAGCATGAAACAGACTGTCGCCTTTGGGTGTTGACGTCAATAATCACTTTCATGTACCATTATGTAACTCCTATATATATATATATATATATATGTGTGTGTGTGTGTGTGTGTGTGTGTATATATATATATATATATATATATATATATATGTGCAAAATTTGTTAACAACTACATTTGAAGCACTGTGTTCTACTCACTAGGAGAAAAGGTGTTGAATTATCAATGACTGTCAGTCTGCCAAGAGTTATCTGCTCTTAGTCTTTGTTATCTCTTCTTGTTTGTTTTTACTTTTTTTTTTAAACAGTCCCTAATGTAAATAAAGCGTTCGCCTCGTGCGCGTGTTAAGGAAAAACATGTCTATGTGGTTTTATGAAATTTGTCTTCCAGTATCAAGTCTGTTCAAAACAAAGTATGTTTCGATCTGATTGATTCTTGACTTTATATTTATCATTTTCTTCAGACGACATCTCGAAGATAATAAGCCACGTCGGATCTTTCTTTTTTTTTTTCTTTTTTTTTCGACCATCTTGAATTCTCGGCTGTGGTAGAAGTTTTGTATCTAAACTTATTTATAAATGGAACTTGTCTATTTGTGTGTGCGTGTGTGTGCGTGTGCCCGTTACCTATAGACTCCGAAACGGCTGAACCGATTTTCTTGGACATTTACACAGTTGTACTATAAGCGTCTGCGAGTGTTCTTAGCTATGTTTTGTGTCGAGGTACCCCCGATAAATATCGAAAATCGATAATCGAAAAAATCGGATTATAGAAGGAGTGGTCCGATTTTAATCAAATTTGATACACTCAAAGACATAAGAAACGATATTCAGAAGTTTCAAGGTTGCAGTTCTTACAATAGTGCAGAAAATCGATAATATATATATATATATATATATATATATATATATATATATATATATATATATATATAAGGCAAGATGTTTGTGCGTGTGTGTGTCTATTTATCTGCCTGTATGTCTGTATCTTTTCAGCCCTTTTATTTTAGTTTTTGCTTCGGGTTTGGCTCTAAGTAGGTATAATTGTAGTTCTTAGTCTCAGCCATGATACCATTTACTCAGAGGATTTATTTAGCCTTCAAAATTCAGTTTACGGCGAAAAAACTTATTCGATATCGATACCAGGAATTTGACTTACATCCATTCATTTTTCTTTCAGTCTATGGTTTCGCTTTAAATGGAAACAACTATTGCTTTTTAATTTTTTGTGCCAACGTCCAAAGATTCTGAGCTCCAGGACCATGGATTAGTTTTAAAGCTTTCATTACACCCGAGCAACGCCGGGCTATACTGCTAGTATATATATATATATATATATATATATATATATATATATATATATATATATTAGGTGCGATTGGTAAATTGTCGCAATTATTTTATTATTTCAAATATTCTTTAGGCTGAGTCTGTGCTCCAGAACCATGGATTAGTTTTAAAGCTTTCATTACACCCGAGCAACGCCGGGCTATACTTTTAGTTGCTTTATAACGTGTAATGGCGACGGAAACACAACTTAGTAAACTCATGCCACTGAATGGTACTAATTAGGCCACTTAGTACAGTGTAAAATGGCATTAATTAAAGATGGCTTGTGGAGCAATCTGAACGAAACTGAGGTTGTTCCCGAAAGAAGGACCGATGCGACAACACACGCGAAATATTTATCGAGTAGGGACCGTACATTAGCGACGATTTGGTGAACCTGTTGATCCTGCAGTTGTGTGGAAAAAACAATTGGCTGATCAGTTTCAAAGGAAAACGTGTGATAACAAATTAGCATTGAGGAAAAAATTATATTCCCTTAAATTAAAGAAGGATGACTGTTCACGAACACATCAAAACGATGATGGAAATATTTGATAAGTTAGCAGTCATTGGTGATTCAATTGATGAGGAGAATAGAGTCGTACATCTAGCTACTCTCCCATGTTCTTATAACATGTTGGTGACAGGACTCGAATCAAGTCAGGATGTTCCCAAATGGACGTTAGTGACAAAACGATTACTGTACGAAGAAACCAAGGTTAAAGAAAAGCAAATTAATGGTGCCGAATTGAAAGCCATGACTTCAAAACATCACGTCAACAAAAAGGGACCCAAGTGTTATCACTGTGGAAAAAATAGACACATTAAGCGTGACTGTTGATTGCTTGGTAAATATACTAAAGGGAGTTTCAAGTGGAACCATCCGAAAAAGAAAGCCTTCACTAAAAAAAATGCAGGATGACTCAAGCGATTAGGTTGTTGGACTTTTTGCACATCATGAGTTGTTGTCTAATGATAAAAAGGGCAACTGGATTGTGGACTCTCGAGCAACATGTCACATGTGTTATGATTTGAAGGAAGTCATTAATTTCAGAAAATTAGATGTAGCAGAGGAAATAACCCTTGGTGACGGATTCTCAGTGGAGGCATTAGGAATATGAACAATAGAACTGAAAGTGAGTGTACCAGATGGGAAACACCAAAGATGCAGGTTGTATGAGACTCTATATGTTCCCAAATTATCTTATAACTTATTTGTGTGTCTAGAGCTACTAAATCTGGAAAGATATGCATATTTACTGAATCGAGTTGTCAACTTTTGGATAAGCAGAAAGTGGTGGCTACAGGTTCAAAAATTGGGAACATATACTATTTAAACTGCATTAAAGTACATGAAGCAGCCCATGCAGCAACTACCTGCTTAGGTAGTAACACAAAAGAGGAAATTTGGCATAGGCGTTTTGGCCACCTTGGAACAAAGAATTTACAGAAACTGGTAAGGAACCCACTAGTAACTGGCCTTGACTATGATGTAACCAAGGATATCAACTTTTGTGAGCCATGCTTGGATGGAAAACATCATCGTACTTCGTTTCCAAAATCTGGTGGAAGGCGAGCCACCCAACTTCTCGGAATTGTACATATCGATGTTTGTGGAAGGATAGAGGCAAAGTCGCTTGGTGGAGCTGAATATTTTGTCGTTTATTGACGATAAATCAAGATTTGTGTGGATATACGTGCTCAAGCACAAGAGAGATTTGTTCAAAAAGTTCATGGAATGGAAAACCATGATAGAGAAATCCACTAGACATAGCGTTAAGACTCTACACACTGATAATGGTGGGGAGAACACTTCAAGAGAATTTGAAAATTATTTAAAGAAGGAGGATATACGACATGAATATCAGTTAAGTGCCATACGTGATACACGCTCGGGCAATCATGTCTCTTTCGAGATATGACTGACTGGGTAGAAGATTATCCCGCAGTAGGTTGCCGTTGCTTTCTGCGGTAGATTGGTTGCCAGCCAAGGCTATAGAACCCAATCTGTCCTGCTATTTAACTCATAACTGGAGGAAAGAGATGGACTATTACCTTTCCCAAGGGTATTTGTGTGTAAGTGAATGCAACAGCTTCAACTGGAATTCAAACTCGGTTCCCCGATTTCTCGTTCCGAGCCGATATCCACTGCACCACAACGCACATCACTGTTCCTAAAACTCCAGAGCAAAATGGAGTAGGTGAAAGAATGAACCGAACATTGGTGGAAACAGTGCGAGCAACGTTGTCAGATTCGAAGCTGCCTAAGAAAATTTGGGCAGAGGCTTTATCCACTGCTTCATATATTCTAAAGCGGAGCCTAACATATGCAGTACAAGGTATGATGCCATATGAAGTATGGAAGGGCTACAAACCTAACGTGAACCATTTACGCATTTTTGGATGTGATGCTTTTGTCTACATACCAAAGAATGAAAGATTTAAAATGGATTCCAAAGCAAAAAAAGTATATTCCTCGGATATGGCATTGGTGTTAAGACTCTATGATACAATAAAACCAAGAGTATTCCATAGCAGAAATGTCATCTTCAACGAATTATTTTCAATAGCTTAACAGGGAAAGGAGGAAGTTGTGAACCGATCTCCAGTAGTAATTGAATATCAAAACAGCTGTGATGATGATGATAACTCACAGGAGGTGACAGGACCCCGAAGATCACCAAAGATTAAGAAAGCTCCAGATCAGTGTGGTGAATGGGCCAACATGGCTCATAATTTAAGTGACCCATTGACAATGAAAGAAGCACTTTCCAGTCCTGAGAAAAGTGAATGGATGAAAACAATGGAAAGTGAAATTTCTTCCTTGCATACTAATAAAGTATGAGACCTTATGGAATTGCCCAGTGGACGAAAAACTATTGGCACCGATTCAAATCTGACAACTGGGCAGAAGGTCTCGTCATAATCAATTCCGTGCTTCTGAAGAAAACCTTGAGCTAGCAGTAGAGCTTTATGGTGTTCCATGTCTCCGTCAGCATTATACTTTCATTTAAACACCCACTTGCTATTAATAGCTTTTCGTCCCCTGAGCAATTCAGTAAGGTTTCATACTTTATTAGTATGTAAGGAAAAAATTAACTTCCCATTGCTTTCATCCATTCATTTTTCTCAAGACTGGAAAGTGCTTCTCTCATTGTCAATGGGTCACTTAAATTATGAGCCCATTCACCATTCTGATCTGGAGCTTTCTTAATCCTTGGTGATCTTTGGGGTCCTGTCACCTCCTGCGAGTGCGGTACAGGTGGCAGTATGGATGCAGCGGCTTCAAGGTGATGTAATAAGAGCTTCAGTTGAACTGACACTGATATACGAGGATAATCAATGAACAATATGTATGGCAAAAAAATCCACAATATCATGGACGAGCCAAATATGTTGACATTACGTTTCACTACATTCGAGAGCAGATGGAAATGGGAACTATTAAACTGGAGTACTGCCAGAGCAAAGACATGATAGCTGATGTACTGACAAAAGGACTTGTCAGCACACAATTTATGAAGCTCAGAGAACTGTTAGGTGTTAGAGAACTGATACAGTAGTCTGACAGCAATTGAGGAGGAGTGTTGAATTATCAATGACTGTCAGTCTGCCAAGAGTTATCTGCTCTTAGTTTTTTGTTATCTCCTCTTGTTTGTTTGTTTTTTTAAACAGTCCCTAATGTAAATAAAGCGTTCGCCTCGTTCGTGTGTTAAGCAAAACATGGCTATGTGGTTTTATTAAATTTCTTTACCAATCCGAAGTATCAAGTCTATTCAAAACAATCTGATCTGATTGATTCTTGAATTTATCCTTTTGTTCAAAAGGGTCATTCATTCTGATGACAGGTAGGAAATTTTCTCTGTGATGGTTAAAGGAGAGCTGCTTCGTTTTAGAGGCAGCAAAATTTACGAGCCAATTCCTCCCCCATTCAATCACAGAATGTAGGGCTTTTTGAAGGGCAGCAACCAGGTTTACTTTGTCAACCTTGGCAGATTTTTTTATTAAGGCCGGAGTAAATTGTAGTGTCATCTGAATAGGAACTGACTGTTTAGTTTTAAAAATTGCATTGTCTAAATTGCGTTACACTAGCAGTACAGCCCGGCGTTGCTCGGGTGTAATGAAAGCTTTAAAACTAATCCATAGTCCTCGAACTCAGACTCTACTTAAAGAATATTTGAAATAATAAAATAATTGCGACAATTTACCAATCGCACCTAATATATACATATATAATAAATATATATATACTATCAGTATAGCCAGGCGTTGCTTGGGTGTAATTAAAGCTTTAAAACTAATCCATGGTCCTGGAGCTCAGACTCTTTGGACGTTGGCACGAAAGACTAAAAAGCAATAGTTGTTTCCAGTTAAAGCGAAACCGTAGACTGAAAGAAAAATGAATGGATGTAAGTCAAATTTTGATTTCCTGGTATCGATATCAAATAAGTATTTTCGCCGTAAACTGAATTTTGAAGGCTAAATAAGTCCTCTGAGTAAATGGTATCATGGCTGAAACTAAGAATTACAATTATACCTACTTAGAGCTAAACCCGAAGCAAAAACTAAAATAAAAAGGCTGAAATAAATACAGACATACAGGCAGATAAACAGACACACACAAACATCTTGCCATTTATATATATATATATATATTATCAATTTTCTGCACTATTGAAGGAACTGCAACCTTGAAACTTCTGAATATCGTTTATTATGTCTTTGTCTATGAGTGTATCAAATTTGATTAAAATCGGACCACTCCTTCTATAACCCGATTTTTTCGATTATCGATTTTCGATATATATCGGGGGTACCTCGACACAAAACCTAGCTAAGAACACTGGCAGATGCTTATAGTACAACTGTGTAAATTTTCAAAAAAAATCGGTTCAGCCGTTTCGAAGTCTATAGGTAATGGACACACACACACACACATGCACACACAGAGACAAAGTTCCATTTATAAATAAGTTTAGATTATCTGCATATATTTGCTGTTTTCTTGGTTATATTTTTCAGGGTAATCGTTTTTAGGTTCCTATTTTTAAATAACATAGAAAAAATTGTTTTCGTGTCTGTATTTTGAGAGACGTCCTGATTGCTTATTTCGTAATTTGTTTTAGAAATTACATCTATTTAATCTGTCAGACAGGTTTGCGATTTGTTGTAAGCTGATAATATCATCCTTAATTGTCACGATATATTTTGTATGTTTTGATTGATCGGCGCTGATATTAAGCACTTTGACCTATAAATATATCATACCTGGAATCTATATTTTTATCAAATATATATATATATATATCTGTGTGTGTGTGTGTGTGTGTGTGTGTGTGTGTGTGTGTGTGTGTGTGTGTGTGTAGCATTAAAGGATAATCTATTTATTGATCCAAAGTGGTCAATATCTACGACAGAACGTGTGTAAATACAAGATTTCGTTCAAGCATGAAATAGACTGCCGCTACTATGTGCTGACATAAATATATATATATATATATATATATATAAGAGATTAAAACTTAATATTAATAACAAAATCCCATTCCTTAATGTATTCATTGTTTCTAGCACATATAGATTTACTACTTCTCTATATAGGAAACCAACTAGCATAAACTAGTGTATTCTTAATTATAATAATGAATGCACCCAACGATATAAGTTAGCTGTTATAAAAAAACTTAATTCAACGTACACAAATGATATCTTCTTCCAAATCTATATTTTTTAAAGAATTACACAACATTAAGCAAACACTTGTCAATAATGGATTTCCTAACTCCGTTATTGATCAACAAATTAAAATGTATCTCAACAAACTTAACAATAGCTCTAACAATATTGATAATATTAATGATAATGGTTTACATCAAAATAAACATAACACTATTAACTTACACAATTGCAACCAAATACATAATAATTACAAACAAGATGAAAAAACTCTCAGAAACATAATACGTAGAAATGTTAAACCAGTGGATAGTAATAATCAAATTAAACTTATTATATATTATAAAAAATTCAAAACAATTGACCTCATAGTCTCTAATAATCCTACAAGCACTAAACTAAATTCTCTACAAAAAACCAATGTAGTATACCAATTTACATGCCCATTCAGAGATTGTATCCCTGGTACTAATAAAAAACCGAGTACATATATTGGTTTTACTAAAACCACGCTCTCCCTTAGACTTACATGTCACCTTTCTGATCAGAGTACAATTAAACAACATTTCCTACAAAAACATAAACATGTAGGTAATATCAGACAGATTTTAGTCAATAATACAATAATCCTTACTCATACACACAGTAAAAAGAACCTTCAGATATTGGAGGCCATGTACATTAAATCCAAACAACCCACACTTATTAAAATCACATTTAAATCTGGCCATAACACATTACATTGCATTTGTATACATGGTTCTGTTGTCATTTCACGCTATCACGCGGTGTGACGTCATAGAACCGCATAGCAAATTTGCGAACTGCGTTTGTTATTTTTGGTAACTATTGCCGTTGCCTAGCGGAGTTTTATGTAAACACAAAATAAAATCGTCGCTGATGGTGGATGTTATTGTGTTACCGTCTTAATAACCTCTCTGAAGATGGCTCAATTGAGCCGAAAGCTTAGAACCAACTTAATAAAAAATTATCTAAATGTAGGAGAATTTTTGTCTTTATTTTTAACTGAAATTAAAGCCAAAATACGACGTTTAGAACGGCTCATGATTAAATATAATAGACATTCATTGTCTCTTATATTTAACAGTATATGCTTAGAAAATTATTTGCTGCCTCGATACAATATATATATATATATATATATATATATATATATATATATATATATTAAGTTGTTAACGAGTTATTTCTGTCTTTCGGGACCTTCAGGCTATTTTACAACAACTACAGTTATTGTAAATAGCCTGAAGACATCGACAGGTAGAAACCTGGGTCGCTTAATAACTCGTTTACAAATGAAAAATATTCAAAAGTTCTACAATATAATTGTATTAAACACTTTTTAATACACCTGTGTACTGGTCTAATTTAATTATGATCAAAAAGTAAGTATATATATATATATATATATATATATATATATATATATATATATATATATATTGTAATTTAGTTGTTACAATGGTTTATAAAAGCATAATATCACTAAACAAAAATTTTCATGTTTCAGAGCAAAACTGTTCTTCTTCAGGTGATATGTTAAAATAAATTGTGAAAACAATTTATTTTTGAAAATATAAGATGAATTTCTGGTTATTTAGAAAATTAGGGAGTGTTAGGTAGAGGAAATGCATTTAGGTGTGTCAAAATTGGTCAATCAAAATTTAGAATTATGTAGCAATGGAGATTTAAATATTTGGGTTATGGAAGTGGGCAGGATGACTTATATCTAGGCATGTCATTTTTAATTTTGTCTGGGTAAGATAAATAGTGGGACCTTAGAGTTTTAAAGGGTAGACAATAATTTTAATCAGGAGGTTGGATTTTAGGTTTTTTTTAATTGAATAATAGATATTTTTACTTTTATGGATGTGTATAAGTCAGAATTAGCATTAAATAAGTGTGGTATACTTAGTTATATTGTTGTTTTTTTTAATCATCTCACCCCAAGCAAGGCATTCCACTGCCATTATTGCGCATGGGGCTACAGAGGGGAAGGTAAAGAGAAGGAGTGGTTAGACATAGGGAATGTCAGGAGGAAGGTGATAGATGGGTAAGGATACCGAGGATGAGGGTTGGGCAGATGGGAAGAGTGTTTGATAGAATGGGAGCAAGTTAGTGTGTTAGGAGGTGTCTATTGACCTTACATTTAAATTCTTGGAGATTGTAGCTGTCGGGGAAGCAATCGTTTGGAAGAGAATTCCACAGTCGGGAAGTGCGAGGAAAGAAACTGTTGGAGTAAAAATTGCGGATACATTTTATCTGTTTCACTGTAAAAGGGTGGGACCTAGTTGCTAATCTAGTATCTCGTGCAAATCCGTACCTGGAGGGCACCAGTGATCTAAGTTCATCAGAGCAGAAGCCGTGAAAGTATTTATAGAAGAGACACAGGGAAGCCACGTCGCGCCTGTGGGAGAGAGACTGCAGGCGATCTGCTAAGTCGGTATCGATCACATTACAGATTCTCCGTTGTATTTTAAAAAATTGTTTCTAGAGATAGCTAGCTGTAGGCACTCTGTCAAATATGTTTAATCGATAGTACTTGTTTAGGTGCTTGGCACAACGTATGAACTTCACTACTAAGTAAGAAATAATGTGCTATTCTGGCACAAGCAAGCTGTTACGACCTTTTTTCGAGACTTCCTGAAAGATGGAGCTTCGGCTGGATTGCATGGAGTTTATTATGTTGATAATCCTCCCAGTTTTCCTGCTATTTAAAAAAATATATTTTTTTATTTCCTCATTTTAAGTCTGTAAATGGAACCTTTATCTCTGTATTCACAATCATGTCCAAAGCTGATTTGGCTGACAGGTTTGTTTTAGAATTCCTTTTTATTTAAGTGTGGCTAGAGATCCAAGATAATACATTTGATGGTGATTGGATTGCTCGATTTGTTCCCTTCCAAGGCTGATAGGATGGAGAATGAATCTGAAAAAAATTAGGAAGTTCTTTAATTTACTCTCAGTGATGATGTCGAGAGCCAACTCAGTGGTATAAGCGTTTCTTTTTCGTAGTTTTTTGACTGACTACTGCACATCCTATTTTGTCTCCACTTTTTGACCCGTCCTTATATATTTTGTGTTGTCGTGGAAGTTTTCCAGTATTTTCTAGAATGTCTCCAGAAATTTAAGAGAGTGGGTTTTTTCCTTGGAAATATGGTTAAGGCTTTTACTGGGCATAAAGTGGGGGATCAGTTTTATATTGTAATGAAGTAATAAACTGGTCCCTCACTAATTTCTACTTAATAATATAATACATCTCTTCCCTCCCTAGCTATAATTATAGCATAATAGGTCAGATTGGGTTCTATAGCTTTGGCTGGCAACCAGTCTACCGCAGAAAGCAACGGCAACCTACTCCAGGATAATCTTCTGCCCAGTCAGTCATGTCTCTTTCAAGACATGATCGCCCAAGCGTGTATCATGTATGGCACTTAACTGACTGACTGACGACTTCACATCCTATTTTGTCTCCACTTTTTGACCCGTCCTTATATATTTTGTGTTGTCGTGGAAGTTTTCCAGTATTTTCTAGAATGTCTCCAGGAATTTAAGAGAGTGGGTTTTTTTCTTTGGAAAATTATACATTTTAAGGAGGACTTAAACATGTTTAACCCTCCATGGTGGAATTCTGGATACCGTTATTTTTGGATATTTGATATTTGGATATTCCAATTCTTCGGCAATGGGTTTTCCTCTTAAGCCTATATGGTTGTATGACATTTTCTGCATGAGTGAATTTATCACAATTTGAGACAAATGTAGATCAATAAGATGGATTAATTGGGAATAATACAAGTTTTGCATAATACTGCAATGCCAGTTTAATACCCCGTAGATGTGAAGGTGTTTCTCCGGCTTCTGCATATAAGCTCTCCACCGGGAATATCCTGAAAACCCCGAGCATTAGTCTTAGCCCCTGACGGTGAGTTGCGTTGAGGATTTTTATGTATAACTTTATGGCTGCCCCTATATATAAAACTATAATAATCCAGTTTGGCACAGAGTAACAATCTATATAGTTTGGTCAGTGTATACTAATCTGCTCCCCATTCAGTATGAGCCACGAAGAGGTTGTAGGACAATTCGTTTTCAAATACTTCCAATGAGGAATGAAAGTTAGTTTCTTGTCAAAAATCACTTCTAGAAACTTGTACTGTTCCACTACTGACGTTTCTACTTCATCAGATTTCAAGCATGGATCATTATGAAGTTTTTTTTAATTTTCAAAAATGCATACATTTGGTTTTTTGTTTTAGAAAACGTAAATCCATTTTCCATGGCTCATTTCTCGATTTTATTTCAGCATTGTTCGACATGCGTTGTGGTGCAGTGGATATTGACTCGAAACGCGGTATTTAATTCGTCTCTTCCCTCCAGTTATGGGTTAAATAATAGAACAGATTGGGTTCTATAGCCTTGGCTTGCAACCAGTCTACCACAGAAAGCAATGACAACCTACTACGGGATAATTTTCTGCCCAGTCAGTTATATCTCTTTTGAGACATGATCGCCCAAGCGTGTATCACTTATGGCACTTAACTGACTGACTGAATATAATAGTTGGATACATGATTAAGGCTGCTGTTGGACATAAAGTGGGGGATCGGCTTTCTATTGTTATGAAGTAATAAACTGATCCCCCACTAATTACTAAATAAAATAATACTTATTTGACTCATAGCTAGAGGGCAAAGAAGTAAAAAAGACTGCCGTGAGATGTTCCTTCCGAAAAAATGCTTCCCTAACAAAGGTCTCCGGCCGCACTAAGCAAATCGATGGTACTTTTTCCCCTTGACGTTCATTAATAATCGCTGATTAGGTCATTCTTTTCAAAGTACCAAGTCAGTATCTTGTTGATTATTCTTTCCATGGTTTTACAAAGACAACTTATTAATGCTATCAGCCAGTACTACCCATTGGTACTTTTTCCCCTTGACGTTCATTAATAATCGCTGATTAGGTCATTCTTTTCAAAGTACCAAGTCAGTATCTTGTTGATTATTCTTTCCATGGTTTTACAAAGACAACTTATTAATGCTATCAGCCAGTACTACCCAGTGGTACTTTTTCCCCTTGACGTTCATTAATAATCGCTGATTATGTCATTCTTTTCAAAGTACCAAGTCAGTATCTTGTTGATTATTCTTTCCATGGTTTTACAAAGACAACTTATTAATGCTATCAGCCAGTACTACCCAGTGGTACTTTTTTCTCTTGACGTTCATTAATAATCGCTGATTAGGTCATTCTTTTCAAAGTACCAAGTCAGTATCTTGTTGATTATTCTTTCCATGGTTTTACAAAGACAACTTATTAATGCTATCAGCCAGTACTACCCAGTGGTACTTTTTCCCCTTGACGTTCATTAATAATCGCTGATTAGGTCATTCTTTTCAAAGTACCAAGTCAGTATCTTGTTGATTATTCTTTCCATGGTTTTACAAAAACAACTTATTAATGCTATCAGCCAGTACTACCCAGTGGTACTTTTTTCTCTTGACGTTCATTAATAATCGCTGATTAGGTCATTCTTTTCAAAGTACCAAGTCAGTATCTTGTAGATTATTCTTTCCATGGTTTTACAAAGACAACTTATTAATGCTATCAGCCAGTACTACCCAGTGGTACTTTTTTCTCTTGACGTTCATTAATAATCGCTGATTAGGTCATTCTTTTCAAAGTACCAAGTCAGTATCTTGTTGATTATTCTTTCCATGGTTTTACAAAGACAACTTATTAATGCTATCAGCCAGTACTACCCAGTGGTACTTTTTTCTCTTGACGTTCATTAATAATCGCTGATTAGGTCATTCTTTTCAAAGTACCAAGTCAGTATCTTGTTGATTATTCTTTCCATGGTTTTACAAAGACAACTTATTAATGCTATCAGCCAGTACTACCCAGTGGTACTTTTTTCTCTTGACGTTCATTAATAATCGCTGATTAGGTCATTCTTTTCAAAGTACCAAGTCAGTATCTTGTTGATTATTCTTTCCATGGTTTTACAAAGACAACTTATTAATGCTATCAGCCAGTACTACCCAGTGGTACTTTTTTCCCTTGACGTTCATTAATAATCGCTGATTAGGTCATTCTTTTCAAAGTACCAAGTCAGTATCTTGTTGATTATTCTTTCCATGGTTTTACAAAGACAACTTATTAATGCTATCAGCCAGTACTACCCAGTGGTACTTTTTTCTCTTGACGTTCATTAATAATCGCTGATTAGGTCATTCTTTTCAAAGTACCAAGTCAGTATCTTGTTGATTATTCTTTCCATGGTTTTACAAAAACAACTTATTAATGCTATCAGCCAGTACTACCCAGTGGTACTTTTTTCTCTTGACGTTCATTAATAATCGCTGATTAGGTCATTCTTTTCAAAGTACCAAGACAGTATCTTGTTGATTATTCTTTCCATGGTTTTACAAAAACAACTTATTAATGCTATCAGCCAGTACTACCCAGTGGTACTTTTTTCCCTTGACGTTCATTAATAATCGCTGATTAGGTCATTCTTTTCAAAGTACCAAGTCAGTATCTTGTTGATTATTCTTTCCATGGTTTTACAAAAACAACTTATTAATGCTATCAGCCAGTACTACCCAGGTTTTGAGTTATCCTTCTCGGGTTTCGAAATAGGTATAATAGTGAAGATATATATATGTGTGAATAAAGAAATTTTCACCATTTCTTCTAATCGTGATCATTCGGTAGTCCGAGACTCCATGGCTGCCCAAGGCAAATGAGATTTCTTCTGATGTGGCCAGAGATCTCTTTACTTCTGATTCTCTTCGATGTATTCAGTCTTGTATGAGGGAAAGTTTAAATACTCACGTTATAGAAGATCTTCATTTTCATTAAAGACTCCTCCTGTTTTCTTGTTTCAACCTCCACCATTAAATTACCGATTTTGGCATAATCCGACTAGATATTACTTTTTCAATAAAAAAAAGGGGGGGAGAGTCTTGACAACGGAGTTTTCCCTAAAGTACAAAAAATCTTGGAAAACTCGGACCTATTTCTTTTTCAGAATCTGAGTCCGAAAGGTATCGCTTAATTTTTTTTTTATTCATACATTTTAGGATTTAAATTTCACTGCTTGTGCTTCTCAATCACCTCCGAGCTCACCATTGGGACCTGGAAAACTTGAAACCCAATCGCCTTGACAGGTCAGAGCTATACAGACAAGTATAGTTGCACTCGTGAGAGACCCGGATCATCCGTCGCCGCATTTGCTACACTACTGTTGGGACGCCCGCGCCTATTCGGCTATAATGGACTATTCTTTACTATGTAAAGTAATGGTGGTATCTACGTAGGGAGAGTGTGCCGAGCAGCCGTATCGACTTTTCAGTCGTAGACTTCCGGTGACGACCCGGAAGTACCCATTGCTCATACTACGTCTTACGACGCTTGAGACGATTAACCTTTATTCTTGTATTGGATACTAATAACCTTTGTAAATACTATTTTCACGGAATACAACAATTAATCTATTCCTGTTGTTGAGTTATTTATTCTTACTCACGACATAACAACTCAGTCAGTTAAGTACCATACGTGATACACGCTTGGGCGATCATGTCTCGAAAGAGACATGACTGACTGGGCAGAAGATTATCCCGCAGTAGGTTGCCATTGCTTTCTGCGGTAGACTGGTTGCCGACCAAGGCTATAGAACCCAATCTGTCCTGCTATTTAACCCATAACTGGAAGGAAGAGACGGATTAATACCTTTCCCAAGGGTATTTGCGCGTAAGTGAATACAATGGATTCAACTGAAATTCGAACTCGGCTCCCCGGCTTTTCGTTCCGAGCCGATATCCACTGCACCACAACGCCCATCCGACATAACAAACTTTAACAGCCATGTTGTTGTGAAGTAGTTTTTGCACTGAAGATTATAATCATGCTATGTCGGTTACTAATCGACTTAACGTTCCCAAAATGTTAGAAACTTGGTAACCTTCCACTGAAAACTGACTCCTTAGTATTCGGCTAACTCCTGACTAATATCAACTGCTTAATAGCTCTACTGAACTCCAATAGAACCCTAAAGGACTCCTATGAACTTCCCGTTAACTCTTATTAATATAGGAGGGAGAATCCATTATCTGAGGAATAGGTGTGTTTCCCCATAACACCTGTCCAGATCTAAATGTCTCTACGAACAGATGAACCCTCAGCCAGCGCTTTCTAACGCCTATACATTAGGTTGCGTTGTTGTTCATCCCTCAGTTCATTTAAATACAGTTTTCCTACAGTATTAAATTGGTATCGTTATAGACATCAGGGGCTTACTTGACCAGCCGATTAATTGGATCATGTATCTCCGACCGCCGGTCTAGACCAGGTAAGAGCCAAAGTGTTATGCCGAGAATTGGAAGTACTAACCCTGACCACCCAAATGCTTGCCTCACAGGAGTCCGTCCCCAGACATCACAGGTCACCACACACGGCAAACAGGTGGGCCCATTGGACATAAGTTTTACCCCTCTGCAGAGGTGCAATCGGCGTATACTACAAACCCGGCCGAAACTTGGCTTGAGCATGCGCAGTGCTTCTAGATCATTTCATTCGGCAGTCAAATATGTTTAACAACCAAGCCTCTTATTTCTTACTTCATTTTCCTATATTATGTGCATATTACTCTATTGTCTTCATTCAAATTTAAAACAAAATGGGGGCTACTTTAGAATCGAAGTACAGTGGAACCTTGAGATACGAATTTAATTCGTTCCATTACTGCTGACGTATCTCAAAAAATCGTATCTCAAAGCAATTATTAATACTTAAATTAAAAGAAGCCGAATTAATCTGTTCCAAGGGTAAGAAATTTACCCAAAATATCCTAAAATTATACTTAAAATTATCTTATATATATAACTAAAATCATATACCGTATAGTAATTATAGAATAAAGACACCAATATGTATATATTATAATAAATGTTAATAAAAACAATGAAATGTTGAGTTGTACTCACCAGTTGAGCGAGTGCTAATAGCGAAAGGGGTGCATGCCAGGAGGGGGGATGCAGAGGAGCAAGGCTACCACCAGCAACGGGGTTACCATGGGCAAGATAAACATGGGGGGGGGTAGGGAGAGAACCTAGGCTACCACCCACACACAAGACTAGAAAGGCCAAGATAAACGCAAATTAGTTTTTAAGCTTTTAATTTTTTAGGTTTTTCCATTAGACCCTAACAATGAAGAAAAAATTTAGATTTGTTACTAGCAGCGAATGGGTTGTAACTTCTTTATCACATCCTTTTGTTTGAGAATGGTTGAATATGGTCGAAGCATTTTGACCATATTCAGTGGCCAAGTCAGCGATTCTCACACCACGTTCATGCTTCCATATTATCTCATGTTTAATTTCCATTGAGATCATTTTCTTTAGCTTTTTCTTATTCCCATCCTTATCCTTAGATTTACACAATAAAAGTTAAATGTTCGCAAACTCACAGCATCAATATGTTCACTGTAAGGCACGCCGACAAACGGACTGGCTTGAGGAAATTGTATAAGAGAAATGTAGCATTTCATAAAAAGTAACAAGTTATAAAATGATACCAAAAAAAGTTAAATAGCAAGACAGATTTGGTTCTATAGCTTTGTTTGGCAACCAGTCTAATACATAAAATAAAGGCAACCTACTGCGGGAAAATTTTCTGCCCAGTCAGTCATGTCTTTTTTGAGACATGATCGCCTAAGTGTGTATCACGTAGGGCACTTCATTGACTGGCTGAAGAAAATACACCTGATCTTCTTGCCGAAATGTCATTTTATACTGGACTATATGGTGATTTTTACTAAGCGTAGCTTAGATGTGGCACAAGGCCGAAAGTATGGGACACCTAGTGAGGATCGAACTCACTACTCTAAGGTAACGATTCTCGTAAGACAAGCTTGCTAACCATGACACCATCTCGAGGAGTCCAATACTGGAGTATATGTAAATAAATTTTGCGGGATTCATATATATATATATATTTTTTTGTATATATTTTATAGAAAACCAAGAATAGTAAAAAAAAAAGAAAAACAAAAAAAAAACTCAATAGTTTACGTCAGTGATAAACGTAATTATGAACAATAAATCTTAGTCATTATTAATAAAATTAATTAAATAAATATAATTAAATAAAATTAAATAAATAAAATTAAATAAATAAATAAAATTAAATAAATATAATTAAAATTATTATTATGATTAAAATTATTATTATTAAGATATATTATGTCTTATTAAAATTAAATAAATAAAATTAAATAAATATAATTAAATAAAATTAATTAAATAAATCTTAGTCGTTGTCAGTGATGTACGTAATTTATGCAACAAAAAATTATTATGAATGAATTTTTGTTTAGAATTTCTTAGTTATCGCTCGAATTAAGTGAATATCGACAAAATTGTTTTCCTGTATTAAAAAGCACATCAAAGGGAGATAATCAAAGCATCAATCTGTCGCTTAGCATCGAATAAAATATTCCCAACAATGTCTCTTTCTTTAAAGAAAATAATAATTTAAAATTTTCCCCAGTTTAAAAACGATGAAAATGTCGAATCTTCATATACATTTACATGAAGGCTCCTTTTAAACGGGAAAGGGTACTAGAAATGTAACATAAGAGTTTAAAATCTGTGCGCCCATCGCATTTTGAAATGCTATCATTAGAAAGCTTCAATGAAGTAAGGAGTTTGCAAGTGCTTATCAATTTGCGGTGGTGTATAAGAAGGCTCAGTGGTATAGTGGATAAATTCGAGGAGCAGAGTTCGAATTTGTAACGTTCACTTATTCGCAATTCTTCTTCTTCTTCTATGTGCCCTCTCCCTTCAGGACGTAGGCGATCATGGTTCTCCACGTCTCCCTATCCCTTGTGGCTCTTAGTATGTTTTCTCCTGTTACACCTCGCAACCCCCGTCATCCACCTGATCAGGCCCTACAAATATGTTATCCGCTGCCTTCCCCGAGTCCAAAGTTGCCGGTTGTGTCTCCTTCCCTCACTGGGAAAAATATGAATCCATCTCTTCTTCTCCCTAGCTATGGGTAAATTATAATTATTTCCATGGTTTTACTCAAACAACTGGTTAACTCTATCGGCCTGTAATTTCCAGGTTGTGGGTCATCCTTTCCAGGTTTCGGAATAGGTATGATAGTAAAGATGTGTGTATTTGTAAAAGATTTTTCACCATTTGTTCTAATCGTGATCCTTCGGTAGTCTAAGACTCCCTGACCACACAAGGCAGATGAGACTTCTTCTGACGTGACCAGAGAGAGCTCTCTACTTCTAAAATCTCCCTTCGATGTTTTCAGTCGATAGCCTTCAGCTGAACATCTGTGTTAAACAGTCGTAAACATTATCATCTGTCTTTTGTGCTTCGGCAATATCAACATGCCTTGATTAGATCGAATTACTGACAAGACCGTCTCAAATCTCATATGTCAATATTACTAAACAAGACATTTTTCATTTTCAGCCTCTTTCTTTCTGATTCAAATTCCAACCTTCCTTCCTTCCTTCCTTCCTTCCTTCCTTCCTTCCTTCCTTCCTAATTTAAACCAGGCTTCCTTCCTTTCTTTCTTTCTTTCCAATTTCAGTTCGTTCGTTCCTTCCTTCCTTCCTTCCTTCCTTCCTTCCTTTCCAAATATAACCAGGCTTCCTTTCTTTTTTCTTTCTTTCTTTCTTTCCAATTTAAATTCCTTCCTTCCTTCCTTCCTTCCTTCCTAATTTAAACCAGGCTTCCTTCCTTTCTTTCTTTCCAATTTCAATTCGTTCGTTCGTTCGTTCCTTCCTTCCTTCCTTCCTTCCTTCCTTTCCAAATTTAACCAGGCTTCCTTTCTTTTTTCTTTCTTTCTTTTTCTTTCCAATTTAAATTCCTTCCTTCCTTCCTTCCTTCCTTCCTTCCTTCCTTTCCAAATTTAACCAGGCTTCCTTTCTTTTTTCTTTCTTTCTTTCTTTCCAATTTAAATTCCTTCCTTCCTTCCTTCCTTCCTTCCTTCCTTTCTTCCTTCTTTCTTTCCTTTCTTATTTTAACCAGGCTTTCTTTCTTTCTTTCTTTCCAATTTAAATTCCTTCTTTTCTTCCTTCTTTCTTTCCTTTCTAATTTGAACCAGGCTTCCTTCCTTTCTTTCTTTCTTTCTTTCTTTCTTTCCAATTTAAATTCCTTCCTTCCTTCCTTCATTTCCAATTTAAACCAGGCTTTCTTTCTTTTTTTCTTTCTTTTTTTTCTTTCTTTTTTTTCTTTCTTTCTAATTTTAACAAGGCTTCCTTTCTTTTTCCTTTCTTTTACCTTTCTTTTACCTTTCTTTCTTTCTTTCTTTTCAATCTTTACATGCTCTATTTTTTTCTTATTTCTTTCCAATTTTAACTTGTGGAAGAATGACAATAAAATGTTAAATAAACTATTATTAAAAAATTAAGAACTGAATTTTCCAAGAATGAAAAAAGGAAACAACAAGGATTTCCTTTCCACGTCTGGATTCTAACCCTCCACTTGCGGATAATCGATCTCTTCTCACATGTTTGATAGCCGTCCGAACGAAAGGAAGATTCGGCCACTCTCACTAAAAGTCAGACGGACTTGGTGCTGACCCTTTCTCTATACCTTTGCATCTTTGTACCCACGAGCACCAATAAACATCAGGAATTCGTGATGTATTTATGTCTTTGTTTTGCTTTGTTTATTGAGGTCCACCGACATTCAATTACCGTTACCGACACAAAGTCAAATACAACCTTCTAAAATTGATGACCCCGCGCGCGATATGGACACGCAACACTAAATTTCAGCTATAGACACTTTCTTAAAACTGACAGTGTAAATGCCATTGCCACATGAAACATGCGTGAGAGAGCTGACAACTGCGGGTATATATTGTAAAAGGTTCTATTTCCTTTACAGTATTTGTGCAGCGGTTAAAACTTCAATTAAGACAAACAAATAACATGAACACATGGAGGAAGAATGTACACAAGTATAGATAATTACAAAATTCGAAAAAATAAGAAAATAAACAATGAAATTTACATAAATAGTTGTAACAAAACAAGGGAACTTATAACAAGGGTTTAAATCAACAGGAATCGTTTGCATCACCAAAGCAATACATTTTCACAAATTAAGAAAGGGTCTAAAAGGCAATAAAACTTTAGAAGAATTAAATTCCATTGACTATAAAATATATCTTGGGTTTGCTAGAAAGTGAAGGGAAAAAATGTTAATTACCTCGTTGGCACTTCATGTGGTCTATGGCAATTGAGTTACTTCCTAACAGTACCGAAAACGAATGTGCTGCCACTGGAGATAACAAATTTACGTCTGACCTCTTAGAAGGTCTCAATCCAAAAGGCTGTTAAGGGGGTTTGGATTTCTTACGCAGAGGCCAAAATCCTATATTCTAGAAAAGGTTGCCCTAAAAAACAGCTTACTCGTTATATTTTTACTTACTTAGTCTAACTTTACTGTTTATACTTTCTATTTAGACCTTATAATTGTTTTACGTTGTTCTAAAATATAAGGAACTATTTTTTCTGGCAACATTGTCCTAAGGGGGTGACAAGGCCGCCGGCCAAGAATGCATGGCTGTCTTCGGCAAGAAAACGAACCTGCTGATTTTACATTAAAGTTTGGTAGCAAATGGTGCCTGGCGGCAGTTCCAGAGAACCTGTGAAAAAATAAGTCAACCAAATTCTTTATCTACGCTAACACGCACACAAAAAAATCAATAAAAATAATAATTTACTTTGACAAATTAATGAATAATACCCGATGGAAAAAAAAATCCCAAACTCTACACGCCATACAACTATCTAGACAAGATAGTCTCCAAAAATTGTTCGAAGATTTTTTTTTTAACACATTCGAAAAATTATATATATATATATAAAATTTGTGTATTTAAGCAGCAAATTTTCTTTTATGAATATTTTTTTAATTATCTCACATAGGGGCAAGTGATGAGAAAGAGGGGTTAGTTATAGGAAATGTCGGGAGGAGGGTATTAGACGGATGAGGATACCGAAGATGTGGGTGGAGTAGGTGGAAAAAAAGCTTGTGAGAATGGATGCGAGTTAGTGTGATAGGAGATGTCTATTGACCTTACATTTAAACTCCTGGAGATTGTAGCTGTCGGGGAAGCAAGTATATGGAAGGGAATTCCATAGGTGGGAAGTTCGTGAAAAGAAGCTGTTAGAATAGAAATTGCGTTTACACTTTATCGGTTTCAAATGTCAGATCAAATAAATTGCAAAAGTTGTGCCTGCTTATTTTTAATAAAAAGCGTTCATACTCACGGATAATCTTTCGCGTATTATAAATGAAAGATGTCAGAAATTAGCTGTAACGTAGATAGATGTTATAATCATTCATTTCTGAAGCTATAATCTTTGATAATTTTCACGTTCTAATGAACGCTAGCAATTTGTCAACCGTTATATTTGAAGCAGAAAAAGATTTACAGTAACTTTCTAGCAACACAGTTTTGCCGTTATTTTTTGTTACCATAACTCACACCCCTAAAGATGATCTCGGAAAGAAGCTGAAAGTTCTTGGGTACCTTGATAAATGAATGATAATAACATCTGTCAATATTGCAGCTCTTTTCTGACATTATCCGCGAGTATAAACAGATTTTATTAAAATTAAGCAGACACAGCGTTTGCAATTTCCTTAATCTCACACACACACACACACACACACACACACACACACACATATATATATATATATATATATATATATACATAGTAATTAAAGAACGGGTAGGAAAAAGTGTCTTTAATCTAATATATTTCACTTTAACAAGATTCTTAAGAGGTTTTTTTTAAAGACGAATGATTTTAAAAAAAGTTTTTTCAATCATTCGTATTTAAAAATCTCTGAAGCAGCTTGTTAAAATGAAATATGTTGGATTAAAGACATTTTTTCTTTCATGTTTTTTATGCATTGCACTTGTCGG
This sequence comes from Ascarosepion bandense, assembly GCA_037127315.1. Taxonomy (NCBI): domain Eukaryota; kingdom Metazoa; phylum Mollusca; class Cephalopoda; order Sepiida; family Sepiidae; genus Ascarosepion; species Ascarosepion bandense. The sequence continues at coordinate 496,175 of JBBBDQ010002321.1, forward strand.
ATTTCAACACATACTGAACTCACACATGCACACACACATACACATACACACACACACACACACACACACACACACACACACACATATATATATATATATATATATATATATATATATATATAACGTAGAATATTTGGTATTTAAGTCAGGTAATTTCCGATAGAGACGAACTCAAAAGAACTCAATGTTAAATTTATTTGTTTAATTTAATAGAGTAATATAATCTAGAAATTTTTAAATATATTCTACAATTTCATGGGTAATACGTATTTCGCAGGCAAACCTGTTGCTCGTCAGACCCAAATGATACAACAGTTAATATAGGCACGTGGGTGTCTGTATGTGATTCTTTTCTGGATGATTTTGAATATTAATTATGAATATTTGAAGAGATGTATTATATTATTAAGTAGCTATTAATGGGGGATCAGTTTATTACTTCATACCAATATAAAACTGGGCCCCACTTTAAACACAATAAAAGCCTTAATCATGTTTCTAACTGTTATATTCAGTCAGTCAGTTAAGTACCATATGTGATACACGCTTGGGCGATCATGTCTCGAAAGAGACATGGCTGACTGAGTAGGTGATTATCCTGCAGTAGGTTGCCATTATTTTGTGTCATTTTTCAGTTAATTGAGACATTTAAGCATAACTGGAGGGAAGAGACGGATTAATACCTTTCATTTGCATTCAAAATCTATGGAGAATATATATATATATATTTACGTCAAATGTGTTTTCATTTATGAGGACAATCTCCTAATCTTTTTCTCCGAAACAAAAGATCAACATTACAAGGTTTTAAAAAAAGCTCTAGGGATTTTAGAAGCAAATAATCTAAAAGTCGCACTCGAAAAGTGCCAATTCTTCAAGAAGGAACTTGAATTTCTGAACCAGAAGGCATAACAGGAAATAAATAAATTCTTGGAACCAATTAATTCTAAATCACTTCGACGTTTCCTGGAAATGCCTAACTTTTATTGGAAACTTATTCCACAGGCAGCAGACTTTTATCTACCACTCCCTGGGCTGATATAGAATCACCCTCAGAGCAAAACTATACAACTTGATGATGTAAAACAAACTGTCAAAAGCATTAACATGTCCTGGGGAAACCCACGACTCAGATGCAACTCATTATCATCTGGTGACTTAAGTTCCAACTATTCTGCCGGGAAAGAATTACGTCAGATGATTGACAACAAATTTGTTTGTATAGTTTTTTTATGAAACTTTTTTAAAAAATAAAATAAAATTGTCCACAATGGGAATTACTGGCAGCTTATTTAACAGTACAGCATTTCAAATCTCAAATTCTAGGCAGACATGTCACCTTCTTCAGTGATCATAAGCCACTCACATTTTCTTTTCATACAACAGCAATGAGGAAATCAGATAAACAATAGACACCTGTCATTAATATCTGAAATTTAAATTGATATCTTATATCAGTCAGTCAGGTAAGTGCCATACGTGAAACACGCTTGGGCGATCATGCCTCAAAAAAGACATGACTGACTGGGCAGAGGATTATCCCGCAGTAGGTTGCTATTACTTTCTGCGGTAGACTGGTTACCAGCCAAGGCTATAGAACCCAATCTCTCCTATTACTTGACCCAGAGCTAGAGGGGGAAGAGATGTATTATATTATAAATTTGTACTTATGGGATCAGTTTATTACTTCATAACAATGGAAAACCGATCCCCCACTTTTTGTCCATTAGAAGCTTTACTTGTTTCAAACTATTATACTTAGTCAGTTAAATGCTATACGTGATACACACTTTGGGCGATCATGTCTCTTTCGAGACATGACTGACTGGGCAGAAGATTTTCCCGCAGTAAGTAGCCATTACTTTTTGTAGTAGAATGGTTGCCAACTAAGGCTATAGAACCCAATCTCTCCTGCTATTTAACCCATAGCTGGTGAGAGAAGAGACAGATTAATATCTTCTCCAAAGTTATTTACACATAAATGAATGCAACGAATTTAACTGGAATTGTAAATTGGCTCTCCAATTTTTCGTTCCAATCCAATATCTACGGCACCAAAATGCACATCCAATGCCAATCTAGGACTGCACATAAAATCATGCAGTCCAAGTACCCAAAAGGAAAGCTCAAAACAATTACCATGAAAATATTTATGGAAACGCCCAAAGGAAACTACATTAGCGTGGTGGGAAAGTTCTTGAAGCCCAGATGCCAGGTTAGGATCAATATATCTTTACAAAATTGCTGTCAAACCAAACACCTTCTCTACCCATGATCAGTCAGTCAGTCAGTTAAGTGCCATACCTGATACACGCTTGGGCGATCATGTCTCGTAAGAGACATGACTGATTGGACAGAAGATTTTCCTCCAGTAGGTTGCCATTACTTTCTAGGGTAGACTAGTTGCTAACCAAGGCTCTAGAACCCAATCTGTCCTGTTATTTAACCCATAACTAGAGAAAGAAGAGACGAATGATATTATATTATTATATTGATAAGTAGTAATTATTGGGGGATCAGTTTATTACTTCATAACAATAGAAAGCCTATCCCCCACTTTATGACAGTAGAAGTTTTACTTGTTCCCAACTATTATACTCAGTCAGTTAAGTGCCATATGTGATACATGCTTGGGCGATCATGTCTCGAAAGAGACATGACTGACTGGACAGAAGATTTTCCCACAGTAGGTGGTTGACAACCAAGGTTTTAGAATCCAATCTGCCCTGTTATTTGACCCATAGTTGTCGGGGAGAAGACGGGTTAATACCTTTTTCAATGGTATTTGTGCGTAAGTGAACGCAATGAATTCAACCGGAATTTAAACTCAGCTCTCCGATTTTTCGTTCCACAATGCAAATCCAGTATCCTATATATTCGTTGAAGAAGAAAACGTTGTTGCAGACTGCCTCCCCAGACCAGCAAATACAGTGACAGTCGATTTTTCTAACCTATCATCCCTCATTGAACAGTAAGAGTGTGACAGAATGTTGGAAATTTACAGATATAACAGGTCTCCTGATTGGCCGAAGACCCGAACCTCGTCTTGGACTTGAGGCGGGCCTTTACGCCAGGAAGAGGCTCGCGCCTTTTTTTTCAGGCTTTTCCTTTTCTCTTTCCTTTTGGACGGAACTTGCTTGCTCGGTTGGCACGGACAGCTTCGGAGATCAACGTGCCGAGATTCAACCAGCGGGGCCAACAATTGGCACCCTCATGTCTCGCTATATCGAGACCATCTCTCCATAGTATTGGAGACCCATTGGGCTAACAGCCTCAACCTTATCAGAGAAAATATCTCGACATCCTTCCTTTCTTATAAGGAAACCCTTTGGCCAATGCCTATCCATCTGAGAGAAAAATTCTCTATGAACTATCGACTTTCGACCGAATGGAACTGCTGAAGAAGCTGACCCCAGAATTTCCTGTACGTCGCGGACCGCCGTTCCTCGTGGTTTCCCATACCCTTCTCAGACGAAGGAACTAACAAGCTACGCAGCGAGAAGGACTATACCAGGCTACGAAGTAGCCGCAAAATCAGTTTTTGCAAGACAATAAATTGTTTTACTTTATCAGGTATGTCTTGTTTGTCTGACTGTTTCCTTCCACTGCCTAAGCACTGAGTTATGTGTGAATATTTCTCACAAGAAATAATAAATAAAAAAACCTACATAGACTGACTGAATGGTTAGATTGTTGGCAACAAAATAATTCTATGTGACATTTCCACACCCTACCCAAAACCCTTTGTAGAAGAATCTCATAAGAAAATGCTTCCCCGATCGCAACAATCTTAACCTCTTTAAGTCTAACGTTTATCTTCTTATATGTTCATAAACTCTGCCTCTTATGCTGTTACCTACTAACCCGAGTAGCACCCGGGCCTTGTACGGGGTAAAAATCATTGTAAAATAATAACTTCCGCTCCTTAATTAACAATATATGACACTTTTATTTCATGTTCAACCCGTATAACATTAATAATATCAATAATAATAATGATAATAAGTTGCACAGATGAAACAACGCTGACAAGACAAACCTCTGCATGGCCAATATCCAGAACGAGGCTAATAAATCCAATGTTGATAAAGTTAATACTCATCGATGGTTACGTGCATCTGGATTAAAGTCTGAAACTGAAGGCTTTATTTTTGGAGCGCCAGACCAAAGTTTTTTCACTAAGAAATTTCAGGCAAATATCATACATAATAATGTGGATCCAAAGTGCAGGTTCTGTGATAAATACCAAGAAAAAATAGACCATCTAATCTCAGGATCTTCTGTATTTGCCATAAATAAATATAAAAATCGTCACTCTCCTAGTGGGTCAATATTTACACTGGACAATGTGCAAACAGTATGGAAAATATGTAAACAAACACTGGTATGAACATCACCCAGTATCGGTTACAGAAATAGAAGATGTCGCCATTCTATGGGATTACACCATCTACCCAGACAGAAAAATTGAAGCAAATAGGCCGGACATTATTGTTAAAAACCAAAAAGAAAAATTGATATGGCTTGTCCAGCGGATTGTAACATATCAAGGAATTCGAAAAACGGTCAAAATATAAAGACCTGGAAAGTGAAATAGAATAAATGTGGAAATTGAAAACAGGAGTCAAACCAGTGATAGTGGGTGCACTTGGAATGATAAAAAAAATGGAACAAAAAAAAAAAACAGATTGAAAGAACCCCTGGAAACCCCAGCTTAAAAGATATACCAAAAACTGTTTTGTTAAGTACAGCCTACGCACTAAGGAGAACTTTGTCTATGTAACGCTAGGGATGTTAGGGGAGATAGAAAAAAACATGAAATGGAGCCATAACGACACAACACAACCTGCCTTAGGTTTTCCCGCAGACTTTGTAGGTAAGGCGACCATAGCAGAAATAGAATGATGATGAAGAATGATATAATAGTAATAATAATTTCAAGTAGATGAAGAAAAGCCATTAAACCAGAAAACTCCGACTGCAGTGGTAAAACAAAACTAAAAAAAGAAAGTAAATGCAATTTACATAATGCAGAAACAATGGTCAGGTAAGCCTCTTCATGGTCAATACTTTGTTCGTACCAAAGAAACTGATGTAGAAAAAAAACCGTAACCTACTAGTGATCATGGAGTCAGTCAGTCAGTTAAGTGCCATGCGCGATACACGATTGGGCGATCATGTCTTGAAAGAGACATGACTGACTAGGCAGAAGATTATCCCGCAGTAGTTTGCCATTGCTTTCTGCGGTAGACTGGTTGCCGACCAAGACTATAGAACCCAATCTGTCCTATTATTTAACCCATACCTGGAGGGAAGAGACGGATTAATACCTTTCCCAAGGGTATTTGAGCGTAAGTGAATGCAAAGAATTCAACTGGAATTCGAACTCAGTTCCCCGATTTCTCGTTCCGAGCCGATATCCACTGCGCCACAACGCACATCCGATTATGGAGTACAGTGTTAAAAGTTGAGTTTCTTGCTGCACTAACTGCAAATTACCAAACACACATACTGAATCCTGAATCCATCCTGCATATATACAAGTCAGCCATCCGACCATGCATGGAGTACTGCTACCATTTATGGTCAGGCGCCCCTGCCGTTCTCCTCAGTGTTCACGACAGGCTCCAAAGGAGAGTCTGTAATGTGATAGGTACTGGTCTGGCGGCTCGACTGCAGCCACTTCCCACCGTCGAAATGTGGCCTCCCTTTGTCTTTTCTATAAATACTTTCATGGTTTCTGCTCGGACGAACTTAAGTCACTGGTGCCTCCTCAATAGGTGTTTACTCGTGCAACCAGACTGGCAACTGGGTCCCACCCATTCACAGTCAGGTTAGCTAAATGCAGACGACAATTCTACTCCTGCAGCTTCTTCTCTTGCACTTCACTGTGGAACTTGCTCCCATATTCTTGCTTTCCTGATGGCTACAACCTCCAGAAATTTAAATGCAAAGTCAATACTCATCTACTAACCACTGGACTCTAGCTCTCTCCCCTCCCCTGTATAACCTTCCCTTTCTCTCCACCTATGTATCTGTCATCGCACCTGCTTTCTCAGCTTTCTATTGTTCCTTTCTAACTAGTTTGTACTCCTCACTCTTTTCTAATTAATCTTTTTACAGTTATGTAGCCCCCTGCACATCAGTGGCATTTCTACCTTGCTCGGGGTGAAATGATTAAAAAAAAATAAAAAATAAAAATTTTGTTAACCCGAAATGCAGATTATGTGATTAATATCCAGCAACAACTGACTATCATGTGTCAAGTTACACGGCATTAACACCTACTGAATATAAAATTCGACATGACAGAGTGAGCCAATATCTACACTGTAAGTTTTACTGGAAGGAAAATTCAAGAAACTGGTATGAACACCACCTAAACCCGGTTACATACATTGAACTTGTAATCATTTTATGGGACTTTGCAATACACACAGGTAGAACAATCAAAGCTAATCATTTAGGCATTGGGATCAATGACACAAAAGCAAAAAGTACTTTCTTTTTAACATGCAAATATTTGCATATTTGTCATGCATCTTTGAAGATCTTCCGAAAAACCAATCAGAATACCAAAATCTTAACCCTGGAACACTAACCCTCAATAAAAGTTACACCACTACTAACCATGGGTATATTATACCCAATTTTGAAAATATCAAAAAAATATTAAATATAAATCTTTATTTGAAATATTTTACATGCAGGCACTTCAAAATTTTTACTTTGAGTTAACATTAATAGGAACTGAAAAACATTATTTAGGTGAGAAAATCAGGTACTGAAAATTTAATTAAATTGTAATTAAAATGGCGTCATTTCCGCTGGGTACTATATACCCACGGTTAGTGTACTCAGATTAAAGTAAAAATCTAAAAAGTGTGGCAAACCTGAGGACATCAATTCTTCCAATTATCATTGGAGCCCTCAAATTATTTGGAAAAGGTTCCAACAGATTCGTTGAAAAAATCCCTGGTAGCCCATGTGTTAATGAAGACAAAAAAAATTACTAACAAGTACAGCTCACATATTACGAAGTGCTTCATCTTTAAAAAAATGTGTATAATTTTGGGTTGTTTTTCTTTTGTTGCTTTTTTTTTAATAAAAAAAATTAGTGGAAAATATGTCATTTATGGCGTTAGTCTCTGATCGGGACCCGGAAAAATGTGTATACAACAGAAATCAAAGGGAATAATGATTATTATTATTATCAATAATTGATATGGCTTGTCCAGCGGATTGTAACATAGCAATCAAGGAATTCGAAAAACTGTCAAAATATAAAGACAGGGAAATTGAAATAGAAAAAATGTGGAAATTGAAAACAAGAATCGTGCCAGTGATAGTAGGTGCGCTTGGAGTGATAAAAATATGGAACAAAACAACACATTGAAAGAATCCCTGGAAACACAAGCTTAAGAGATATACAAAAATTGTCTTATTAAGTACAGCCCCCACATTAAGGAGAACTTTGTCTATGTAACGCTAGGGATGATGGGGAAGATAGAAAAAACATGAAATGGAGCCATAACGTCACACCACGACCAGCCTTAGGTTTTCCCGCAGACTTGGTAGGTAGTGCGACCATAGCAGAAATCGAAATATGATGACAAATAACATAATAATAATAATAATAATAATAATAATAATAATAATGTCATTTTTCATCGTATTTCGATTTCTGTTATTTCTATTGAAAATATAAGTTGTGCCAGTGATTGTAGGTGCACTTGGAATGATAAAAAATGGAACAAAAAGAACACATTGAAAGAATCCCTGGAAACCCCAGCTTAATATATATACAAAAAATTATCTTATTAAGTACAGCCCACACACTAAGGAGAACTTTGTCTAAGTAACGCTAGGGATGATGGGGAAGATAGAAAAAACATGAAATGGAGCAACACACCACGACCTGCCTAAGGTCTTCCTGCAGACTTGGTAGGTAGTGCAACCATAGCAGAAATAATTTATAATGAAAAATGACATAATAATAATAATAATAATAATAATAATAATAAGCGAGAGAGTGACACACACACACACACACACACACACACACACACACACACACATACACACACACACACATACCAACAAATAAGCGAGAGTAGAGAGAAAAACAGGCCAACCACATGCTTGCTAATTAGAAATTATCAATCACGCTTACTGAAAAATTGTGTTGATCTAAAATAGAGAATTTTTTTTTTTTAAATCCCAAAACAATTGACCATCTTGTATCTGGTTGCACACTGTTAGCACCGAATGAATATAAAATCTGGCACGATAGATTGGGCTCATATTTGCATAAGAAAATAGGCAGCTTTTACGGAAACGAAACTGCAAAAAATTGCTATGAACATCACCCAGACTTAGTTAGGAAGAATTAGACCAGTCATAGTTTTATGTGACTTTACAATACAGTCAAAGCTAATCGCCCAAACAGTGTGATCAAGGACCACAAGAACAGAAAGCACTTTCTTATTGACCTGGCAGTCCCTGAAGATCTTAAAAAACTATCATAATACAAAGATAAAGAGAGATTAACAGTTCAACAACATTTTTGTAACTTTGCTAGGGTTAACAAAATCACATCGTCATTTCTTTTTGTAACCTTATTAGGTTCAACGAAACTCGACGTTAGTTTTATAACTTTTTCTTTGATAAAGTCATTTTGTTAAATCACAGATACAAATATAATTACTCCTTAAAACAATAATGCGTCAGACACTATGAACTGTGATACAGCGAAACAGGCTTGTATGTGGATGACGAATATACATATATAGGTCTGAGTTTGTGACCCTGGGTTTCACGCTCTTGCAATCGTCAGACAAACTGACTGATTTTTTTTTAAATTGGTTATATGTGGGGCTGCGTATATTGGTGTATTTTTGTGGAAGTGGGAGGAAAATTTGTCGTCATGACAGCCGCAGACATATATACATATTTGTACACCCACTGACGTGCGCAAAGACACACACACGCGCTCACCCGCCCACCGGGGCTCACATAAACATATATGCGGATCGTACGGGGCTCGGCATATAAATGTATAAGTGTGCCGTTGCACACATTCATACGCAGTCGGCTGGTGTATTCAATAGTGTAGCGATATGAACGCGCGGACAGTTGTCGATAGATAGATAGATAGATAGATAGATAGATAGATAGATAGATAGATATAGACTTTGAAAAAACAGTAGCTACTCTAGCATCTACGCATCGTTCATTCGGTGTTGAATTAGAACAATCTTAGCTACTGGCGTATGTTTACATGGTATATCACACGCTAAAAGTCTGCCTCCTTTTACCGAGCGCTCATAGCTCAGAGGTAGAATCGTCGACTGATGTCAATTCGGTCGGATTTCAATCTTGGCTAAAAGCAATCAAATTTTTAACCGTACTGATGGGCTGTGATACAGCGAAACAGATATATATATATATGGAACTTAACTGATTACTCAATTTTGGTTTCAACTTTTCCGGATCTTCAGCTCTACATTATATATGTATATTGAGCACTTTTTAATACAACTGTATACTGTCTAATTTATTTCTGACCAATAACTGGCTAATACTACTACTACTGATAATAATAATAATAATAATATGTGTGTGTTTTTTACGTGTCATTTGATCCCAGCATCACAGTACCAGTAATTACTTGAGAACGAGGTCGACTGAGTTTATTTCCCGGCGATCCGTAATCGAACACAAGTTTCGACAGTCCCACATTATTCCTGAATACGCAGCTATGTACGCAAATCTACCTGATAACGAATCATTTTAATAGCGATTAAACAAAATAAGGTCGCCGTAAAAAAATAAAGTAATTTAAATGGTGAGGATCGATGGTTCTAATTATAATAATTCTTTCATGCGTAATAGGGTTAATTATCTTTAACAGTAATGCGTCTTTATTTAATTAAATATCATTCCGCGCTTTTCCGTGTTACTATTTCTTACTTGCATTTTTTTTAAGGTTGTAATTATGGATTAAGTCCATCCGAGTTATTTTGCATAATAGGATTTTCAGATCTTTTAGCTTTCCTTCCGCTTAACAATCAAATTTGACGCTAATCAACCTGAGCTTCTTCAAAGTTTTCATACGATTTAAATACTGTCTGATGAACAGGAAAAAAGTGGGGGACTCAAAGAAGAATCTGAACTAGTTTTCTATGGCGGATTCTCTTAGTGTTTCTTATTTAAACTTAACAGGCTTAAAACTGCTTATTAAGAACCGAGAATTACACACGTACGGCCGGAATTTAGAAACAACAGCTTCATACCCGCAGACACTCCTTCACCAACCCTAGTTTAAGATATCAAACAGCCCTTTCTAGAAAATACTGTGAATTAAAAGAAAGTAACTCAGATCCCCAGATAAAATGGGAACTCATAGGCAAGGTTAGGACCCCTAATAGCTTAAGAGATAGATGTAATCTACGTTTGACAGAAAAAAATAAAATTTTAAAATTTCAAGACCAAAATATACTCCTTAACAAACGAAGGGAGATCATAAATATGTGTGGCCATAGAAATAAGTATAACTTACAATAATTATCGTATTCCCCCAATTAGTCCCAATAAAAATTTTAAAAGTTGGCCAAACAATTACTTCCCCACCACCTACCACTACTAGCTCAAGGGCCACACCCATCCCACCACCAAGGAGAAATTACTACTAAATTCCTTCTCCCATCCCAACCCAATGAAAACTAACACATCCCAACCCCTTCCTTTACCTAAGCTAACGCCTGGGCTTAGAATTTTTCCTCGTTCTCTGTTTATAAGGGGTCGAAGAATGCATACCTTAAAATGACATGTTGAAAATGGCTATTTACTCATTAAGTTTTTTTCTGAATTGACATATTTTGTTTTAATCATATCACCCCAAGCAAGGCGGTAACGCCACTGATGTGCAAGGGGCTACGTAAGAGTTAGAAAAGAGAAAGCCGGAAACCACATCCTAAACAGGAAACAAGGGATGAGCCTCTTCACCTGTTCAACAGACGTGGGTGGATTGTGAACCGGGCGATAGTTTAGTCTATTTACTCCAATTGAAAAAAAAAAAAGAAAAGTGAAAGATTGGAAAATTGAAAGCCGGAAACCACATCATAAACAGGAAACAACGGATAAGCCTCTTAACCTGTTCAATAGACGTGGGTGGAGTGTGAACCGGGCGATAGTTTAGTCTATCTACTCCAATTGAAAAAAAAGAAAAGAGTGAGAAGATTGGAAAATTGAAAGCCGAAAACCACATCCTAAGCAGGAAACAAGGGATGAGCCTCTTCACCTGTTCAATAAACGTGGGTGGAGTGTGAACCGGGCGATAGTTTAGTCTATCTCCTCCAGTTTGTTATAATGGTTTATAAAAGCATATTATCAGTACAGAAAATTTTTTGTTTCGGAGCAGAACCGCTCCTCTTCGGGTGATAAGTGGAACTGAAAGTAAACTATTTTTATTTGACTACTATCAAATGGGTAGACTATTTTTATTTGACTTCTATCTATGAGTACATGGGATATTTGACTACTATCTATGAGTACTCATAGAAAGTAATCAAATAAAAATACTCTACCCATTTAAAAAATTTAAGGTCCTACTATGTAGTTTACCCAAACAAAATTAAAAAGTGACCTGTCCAGATCTAAGCCATCCTGCCCCACTCCTAACTTAAATGTGTATCTCTATGGTTACAAACTGCTGATGGACTAATTTAGAAACACCAAATTCTAATTCCCTACAACCACCACTTACATCTCACATTCTCAAAAATAAATCGTTTTCACAATTTATTTTTAGTTCCACATATCACCATAAGAGTGGTTCTGTTCCAAAACATGAAAATTTTTGCGTAGTGATACTATGCTTTCATACCCCATTGTAACAAATATTATAATATAAAGTTCTACTCTGTATCGAGCACTCTTTATAAAAGTAAATGCTTGAACAGTGGGTTTAAATATGTGTTTTTCACTTTTTACAATATATATATATACACAAGTATAAGGTAGGTATAGATGGAATAATAGTCTATATCCAAAGAAACACTATTCTTAAAAAAGTGCTCAATACAAAGTAGAGCTAATAATATTTATTTAGAATTTATAACATAAGTATGTCATAATATCACTACAAAAGTAGCCATTTTGTTTCGACACTATCCGTGTTTTATGAAGTGATAAATAAAGGGGTTTATCTACTCTTTAAAGTTTTTTAAACCCTCAAACTTGTAATTGAATTCATCACTTGATAAGACACGGATAGTGTCGAAACAAAATGGCTATTCTTGCAGTGATATTATAACATATTTATGTTATAAATTCTAATTATATATATATATATATATTCCCGAACGAAAAAAGTTACTAAATGAATGATCAAAAATTATGTCCAGATATAATCGTACGGGTCAGTACATACCAGGATCATCCAAACATGGGTGAAAGGGTTCTATGCTCCTTACATAATTCCTCCCTATTTTTGAAAATTTTTCAGTTGTTTGAAAATTACTGTCGCGCGTTTGTAAAAAAAATCCCCGTTCGAACGTTTGAAAAATGGAAAAATTAGTTATTGCAAATCACCTGAAGATACAGAATGGTTGAAACCTAGGTTGCGATAATAACTCGTTTCCAAATAAAAAAATATTCAAACGTTTTACAATATAAATGTACTGAACACTTTTTAATACAACTTTGTACTGGTCTAATTTAATTATGACTAAAAACTAACTAACTATATATATATATATATATATATATATATATATATACAGAAAATCTAAGCAAGACTCAACAACCGACCACGGAGCCAATTTCCCTGACGAGCCGTGAGGCGAAACCGTGGTCGGTTGTTGGCTCTTGCTTATATTTTCTGTCTTTGTTTGCTCTACTTTCGTATTGAGCGCTTTAGTGTTAGGGTTTTCGTCTTGGGTTTTTTTTGCTTTCTTACGAGTGCTTGACTTTTTGTTCATGTACTTCGTTTGTTTCTTTTTTTACTTCCCCTTTTTCCCTCCGAGTTCGTTCTCGGTGGGTTGTAAAAGACGATTTAAATTATAGTTTAATTAATACTAGTTTCGGCAGAGTTAGTTCTGTTACTATTGGTATTGTTGTTACTATAGTTAATATTATATATATATATATATATATATATATATATATATATAATGCTTTGCTGAAAGAAGTTTGAAATACATAATATTACTGGTATTATTTATATTTTATTTCATAATTTACACCAGAATAGCAACTCCCGATGAAAAATACATAAAAACATAACAGCAAAAATAAAAAGAATTCAAATTAAGAATTCAAATTTCTTTTTAAACCTCTCTCTCTCTCTCTCTTTCTCTCTCTCTCTCTCTCTCTCTCTCTCTCTCTCTCTCTCTCTCTCAAAACTTACTAGAACCCTAGTCCTCAAATAAAAAAAACGGACAACAAAAGAATGAACCTGGCCCCAAACACCAGGACCTTACATATTTCTGACTGAAAAATACTAACAATCAGGGAGTCCCCACACATAACTTCCGTTTTAAAAGAAATTAAATAAAAAAAGAAATTAAATAAAAAAAGAAATTAAATAAAAAAGAACACCGGTAAAAAAAAAAAAAAAAATTAAATTAAAAAGAAAATGCGATAGTTTAAGTAAACCTAATATTCTTTTACTATTTACGTGAATTCGTCTAAAAAAATTTAAAGAAAATAAAATTCACATTGAATTTGCGGGTAGTGTAATATGAAATGGACGAGCTGAGTTCAAAATCTGGGCAAGTTCTATGCATTTACTTTTGTACAAATGCTCTCGAGAGCGATATGAATCCATCTTTTTTCCTTTAGTGCTGCGTTAAACAGTAGGGTAGACTGGATTCTCTAGCTGTTATTGTCAATAAGCCTCGGAGAAAGAGAGTTCGGAATTCAAAAGTCAGCCAACTAAAGTTGTAGAAACATAAGATATGGGATACACTTGCAGATACAGAGACTTTGTAACCATGGTTGACAACCAGTCTAGGAAAAAGACAATTTTAAATTTTAAAAAATATTTATAAAAATGTGAAAAGATTATTAGACATGAGATACACATACACACGTTCTGTAGCCATGGTTGACAACCAGTCTAGTAGAAGGACAAAATTTAATTCAAAACATAAATAATTAGACATGGACTGCAGATGCTATGTTTGTAAATCAAAAACACAGTAGATTTGAAAGAGCTATTATCCAGAATGCTGTTGACTCCAACGGGCATTTGGCCTAAGCAATGGAACTCTGGAAATCGTGGAGGACCATAATTTCTCATATTCTGAAGGCAAATAAAAAATTCTACCATTTTTATAATTTTTTCTACTTTTTGTCATTATTTCATTAATGACTTCACTTCCTAGATAAACAAATGACGCGGCTGATATGTTTCGTTCAAAATCGGCAGAAATCATCTCGACTTTTCGATAGACTATGCAAAGGTATTCAAGAAAACAGTATTGTCATACCAAAGTCTGATGATGCTCTACACTAATGTTTCTCAAATTTTTATCCTTGTGTAACCCTTAAAATAAATTACTATTTCTTTGTCAAATTTTTCGATTATGCTGAATAAAATTCATATTATTCGTTTATAATACTTAATCAGGGAGTTTTCTTTCACACAAAAAAAATTCTAAACTCTAACGTAAAAAATAAACATATGAAACCAATATCATGAACCTATAATATAAATGTAAACAGAACGAAACAATATTCAGTCAGTTAAGTGCCATACGTGATACACGCTTGGGCGATCATGTCTCGAAAGAGACATGACTGACTGGGCAGAAGATTATCCCGCAGTAGGTTGCCATTGCTTTCTGCGGTAGACTGGTTGCCGACCAAGGCTATAGAACCCAATCTGTCCTGCTATTTAACCCATAACTGGAAGGAAGAGACGGATTAATACCTTTTCCCAAGGGTATCTGCGCGCAAGTGAATACAATGGATTCAACTGGAATTCGAACTCGGCTCACCGGATTCTCGTTCCGAGCCGATATCCACTGTCCCACAACGAACCAAAAATATATTGTGTGCGTTTAGTGATAGGCATATGAAATTCAATAGAAAGTCGGGATACCTAGTCAAGGCCAATAACATTGCTGATCTTTCTTTAGATTTTGTCTCGAAAGTCGAGATGAAAAACAGGAGCACCTGACCAGATATGGCAACAGTATTCAATGCATAGGCGAATGGTAGATTTATAAATATGAAAGATGGATTCTGACGAGGACCGCGAGATGAATATCAGGAGCACCCGACCAGATATGGCAACAGTATTCAATGCACGGACGAATGGTAGATTTATAAATATGAAAGATGGATTTTGACGAGGACTTCGGGATGAATATCAGGAGCACCCGACCAGATATGGCAACAGTATTCAATGCACGGACGAATAATAGATTTATAAATATGAAACATGGATTGTGACGAGGTCCTCGGGATAAATATCAGGAGCACCCGACCAGATATGGCAACAGTATTCAATGCACGGACGAATGGTAGATTTATGAATATGAAAGATGGATTCTGACGAGGACCTCGAGATGAATATCAGGAGCACCCGACCAGATATGGCAACAGTATTCAATGCACGGACGAATGGTAGATTTATAAATATGAAAGATGGATTCTGACGAGTACCTCGAGATGAATAGCAGAAGCACCCGACCAGATATGGCAACAGTATTCAATGCACGGACGAATGGTAGATTTATAAATATGAAAGTTGGATTCTGACGAGTACCTCGAGATGAATAGCAGGAGCGCCCGACCAGATAATGCAACAGTATTCAATGCACGGACGAATGGTAGATTTATAAATATGAAAGACGGATTCTGACGAGGACCTCGAGATGAATATCAGGAGCACCCGACCAGATATGGCAACAGTATTCAATGCACGGACGAATGGGAGATGTATAAATATGAAAGATGCATTCTGACGAGGATCTCGAGATGAATATCAGGAGCACCCGACTAGATATGGCAACAGTATTCAATGCACGGACAAATGGTAGATTTATAAATATGAAAGATGGATTCTGACGAGGACCTCGAGATGAATATCAGGTGCACCCGACCAGATATGGCAACAGTATTCAATGCACGGACGAATGGTAGATTTATAAATATGAAAGATGGATTCTGACGAGGACCTCGAGATGAATATCAGGAGCACCCGACCAGATATGGCAACAGTATTCAATGCACGGACGAATGGTAGATTTATAAATATGAAAGATGGATTCTGACGAGGACCTCGAGATGAACATCAGGAGCACCCGACCAGATATGGCAACAGTATTCAATGCACGGACGAATGGTAGATTTATAAATATGAAAGATGGACTCTGACGAGGACCTCGAGATGAATAGCAGGAGCACCCGACCAGATATGGCAACAGTATTCAATGCACGGACGAATGGTAGATTTATAAATGTGAAAGGATGGATTTTGACGAGAACCTCGAGAGGAATATCAGGAGCACCCGACCAGATATGGCAACAGTATTCAATGCACGGACGAATGGTAGATTTATAAATATAGAAAGATGGATTCTGACGAGGACCTCGAGATGAATATCAGGAGCACCCGACCAGATATGGCAACAGTATTCAATGCACAGACGAATGGTAGATTTATAAATATGAAAGATGGATTCTGACGAGGACCTCGAGATGAATATCAGGAGCACCCCGGGCTCAGATATGGCAACGGTATTCAATGCACGGACGATTGGTAGATTTATAAATATGAAAGATGGATTCTGACGAGTACCTCGAGATGAATATCGGGCACCCGACCAGATATGGCAACAGTATTCAATGCACGGACGAATGGTAGATTTATAAATATGAAAGATGGATTCTGACGAGGACCTCGAGATGAATATCAGGAGCACCCCTACCAGATATGGCAACAGTATTCAATGCACGGACGAATGGTAGATTTATAAATATGAAAGATGGATTCTGAGGAGGACCGCGAGATGAATATCAGGAGCACCCGACCAGATATGGCAACAGTATTCAATGCACGGACGAATGGTAGATTTATAAGTATGAAAGATGGATTCTGACGAGGACCTCGAGATGAATATCCAGAACGCGACCAGATGCAGCAACAGTATTCAATGCACGGACGAACGGTAGATTTATAAATATGAAAGATGGATTCTGACGAGGACCTCGAGATGAATATCAGGATCACCCGACCAGATATGGCAACAGTATTCAATGCACGGACGAATGGTAGATTTATAAATGTGAAAGATGTATTCTGACGACGACCTCGAGATGAACCAGCAGGATCACCCGACCAGATATGGCAACAGTATTCAATACACGGACGAATGGTAGATTTATAAATATGAAAAGATGGATTTTGACGAGGACCTCGGGATGAATATGAGGAGCACCCAAATAGATGTGGCAACAGTATTCAATGCACGGACGAATGGTAGATTTATAAATATGAAAGATGGATTCTGACGAGGACCTCGAAATGAATATCAGGAGCACCCGACCAGATATGGCAACAGTATTCAATGCACGGACGAATGGTAGATTTATAAATATGAAAGATGGATTCTGACGAGGACCTCGAGATGAATATCAGGAGCACCCTACCAGATATGGCAACATTATTCAATGCACGGACGAATGGTGATTTATAAATACTGAAAGATGGATTCTGACGAGGACCTCAGAGATGAATATTAAGAACTTGACCAGATATAGCAACAGTATTCAATGCACGGACGAATGGTAGATTTATAAATATGAAACATGGATTCTGACGAGTACCTCGAGATGAATATGGGAACACCCGACTAGATATGGCAACAGTATTCAATGCACGGATAAGAATGGTAGATTTATAAATATGAAAGATGGATTCTGACGAGAACGTCGAGATGAATATCAGGAGCACCCGACCCGATATGGCAACAGTATTCAATGCACGGACGAATGGTAGATTTATAAATATGAAACATGGATTCTGACGAGAACGTCGAGATGAATATCAGGAGCACCCGACCAGATATGGCAACAGTATTCAATGCACGGACCAATGGTAGATTTATAAATGAAAAATGGATTCTGACGATAACGTCGAGATGAATATCAGGAGCACCATTAGATATGGCAACAGTATTCAATGCACGGACGAATGGTAGATTTATGAATATGAAAGATGGATTCTGACGAGGACCTCGAGATGAATATCAGGAGCACCCGACCAGATATGGCAACAGTATTCAATGCACGGACGAATGGTAGATTTATAAATATGAAAGATGGATTCTGACGAGTACCTCGAGATGAATAGCAGAAGCACCCGACCAGATATGGCAACAGTATTCAATGCACGGACGAATGGTAGATTTATAAATATGAAAGTTGGATTCTGACGAGTACCTCGAGATGAATAGCAGGAGCGCCCGACCAGATAATGCAACAGTATTCAATGCACGGACGAATGGTAGATTTATAAATATGAAAGACGGATTCTGACGAGGACCTCGAGATGAATATCAGGAGCACCCGACCAGATATGGCAACAGTATTCAATGCACGGACGAATGGGAGATGTATAAATATGAAAGATGCATTCTGACGAGGATCTCGAGATGAATATCAGGAGCACCCGACTAGATATGGCAACAGTATTCAATGCACGGACAAATGGTAGATTTATAAATATGAAAGATGGATTCTGACGAGGACCTCGAGATGAATATCAGGTGCACCCGACCAGATATGGCAACAGTATTCAATGCACGGACGAATGGTAGATTTATAAATATGAAAGATGGATTCTGACGAGGACCTCGAGATGAATATCAGGAGCACCCGACCAGATATGGCAACAGTATTCAATGCACGGACGAATGGTAGATTTATAAATATGAAAGATGGATTCTGACGAGGACCTCGAGATGAACATCGGAGCACCCGACCAGATATGGCAACAGTATTCAATGCACGGACGAATGGTAGATTTATAAATATGAAAGATGGACTCTGACGAGGACCTCGAGATGAACCGCGCAGGAGCACCCGACCAGATATGGCAACAGTATTCAATGCACGGACGAATGGTAGATTTATAAATGTGAAAGATGGATTTTGACGAGAACCTCGAGAGGAATATCAGGAGCACCCGACCAGATATGGCAACAGTATTCAATGCACGGACGAATGGTAGTTATAAATATGAAAGATGGATTCTGACGAGGACCTCGAGATGAATATCGAGAACTTCGACCAGATATGGCAACAGTATTCAATGCACAGACGAATGGTAGATTTATAAATATGAAAGATGGATTCTGACGAGGACCTCGAGATGAATATCAGGAGCACCCGACCAGATATGGCAACAGTATTCAATACACGGACGATTGGTAGATTTATAAATATGAAGATGGATTCTGACGAGTACCTCGAGATGAATATCAGGAGCACCCGACCAGATATGGCAACAGTATTCAATACTGGACGAATGGTAGATTTATAAATATGAAAGATGGATTCTGACGAGGACCTCGAGATGAATATCGGAGCACCCTACCAGATATGGCAACAGTATTCAATGCACGGACGAATGGTAGATTTATAAATATGAAAGATGGATTCTGAGGAGGACCGCGAGATGAATATCAGGAGCACCGGCCAGATATGGCAACAGTATTCAATGCACGGACGAATGGTAGATTTATAAATATGAAAGATGGATTCTGACGAGATTCCTCGAGATGAATATCAGGAGCACCAACCAGATACGGCAACAGTATTCAATGCACGGACGAACGGTAGATTTATAAATATGAAAGATGATTCTGACGAGGACCTCAAGACTGAATATCAGGATCACCCGACCAGATATGGCAACAGTATTCAATGCACGGACGAATGGTAGATTTATAAATGTGAAAGATGTATTCATGACGACGACCTCGAGATGAATATGAGATCACCACGACAGATATGGCAACAGTATTCAATACACGGACAGATGACAAGATTTATAAATATGAAAGATGGATTTTGACGAGGACCTCGGGATGAATATGAGGAGCACCCGACCAGATACTGGCAACAGTATTCGAAATGCACGGACGAATGGTAGATTTATAAATATGAAGAGATGGATTCTGACGAGGACCTCGAAATGAATATCAGAGCACCCGACCAGATATAGCAACAGTATTCAATGCACGGACGAATGGTAGATTTATAAATATGAAAGATGGATTCTGACGAGGACCTCGAGATGAATATCGGGAGCACCCTACCAGATATGGCAACAGTATTCAATGCACGGACGAATGGTAGATTTATAAATATGAAAGATGGATTCTGACGAGGGCCTCGAGATGAATATTAGGAGCACCCGACCAGATATGGCAACAGTATTCAATGCACGGACGAATGGTAGATTTATAAATATGAAACATGGATTCTGACGAGTACCTCGAGATGAATATCAGGAACACCCGACTAGATATGGCAACAGCAGAAACATTTCAATGCACGGACAATGGTAGATTTATAAATATGAAAGATGGATTCTGACGAGAACGTCGAGATGAATATCAGGAGCACCCGACCCGATATGGCAACAGTATTCAATGCACGGACAGATGGTAGATTTATAAATATGAAACATGGATTCTGACGAGAACGTCGAGATGAATATCAGGAGCACCCGACCGAATGTGGCAACAGTATTCAATGCACGGACCAATGGTAGATTTATAAATATGAAAAATGGATTCTGACGATAACGTCGAGATGAATATCAGGAGCACCCGACCAGTGTGGCAACAGTATTCGAAATGCACGGACGAATGGTAGATTTATAAATATGAAAGATGGATTCTACGACGAGAACGTGGAATGAATATCAGGAGCACCCGACCAGATATGGCAACGGTATTCAATGCACGGACGAATGGTAGATTTATAAATATGAAAGATGGATTCTGACGAGGACCTCGAGATGAATATCAGGAGCAGCCGACCAGATATGGCAACAGTATTCAATGCACGGACGAATGGTAGATTTATAAATATGAAAGATGGATTTTGACGAGGACACTCGGATGAATATCAGGAGCATCCGACCAGATATGGCAACAGTATTCCATGCACGGACGAATAGTAGATTTATAAATATGAAAGATGGATTCTGACAGAGTACCTCGAGATGAATATCAGGACCACCCGACCAGATATGGCAACAGTATTCAATGCACGGACGAATGGTAGATTTATAAATATGAATGATGGATTCTGACGAGAACGTCGAGATGAATATGGGAGCACCCGACCAGATATGGCAACAGTATTCCATGCACGGACGAATGGTAGATTTATAAATATGAAAGGTGGATTCTGACGAGGACCTCGTGATGAATAGCAAGAGCACCCGACCAGATATGACAACAGTATTCAATGCACGGACGAATGGTAGATTTATAAATATGAATGATGGATTCTGACGAGAACGTCGAGATGAATATCAGGAGCCTCACACCCGACCAGATATGGCAACAGTATTCAATGCACGGACGAATAATAGATTTATAAATATGAAAGATGGATTCTGACGAGGACCTCGAGATGAATATCAGGAGCACCCGACCAGATATGGCAACAGTATTCAATGCACGGACGAATGGTAGATTTATAAATATGAAAGATGGACTCAAGCGAGGACCTCGAGATGAATAGCAGGAGCACCCGACCAGATATGGCAACAGTATTCAATGTACGGACGAATGGTAGATTTATAATGAAAAGAAGGATTCTGACAAGTACGCCGAGATGAATAGAGGAGAAACCCGACCAGATATGGCAACGGTATTCAATGCACGGACGAATGGTAGATTTATAAATGTGAAAGATGGATTTTGACGAGAACCTCGAGAGGAGAATATCAGGAGCACCCGGCCAGATATGGCAACAGTATTCAATACACGGACGAATGGTAGATTTATAAATATGAAGATGGATTCTGACGAGGACCTCGAGATGAATATCCAGAACGCGACCAGATATGGCAACAGTATTCAATGCACAGACGAATGGTAGTTATAAATATGAAGATGGATTCTGACGAGGACCTCGAGATGAATATCAGGAGCACCCGACCAGATATGGCAACAGTATTCAATGCACGGACGATTGGTAGATTTATAAATATGAAAGATGGATTCTGACGAGTACCTCGAGATGAATATCAGAGCACCCGACCAGATATGGCAACAGTATTCAATGCACGGACGAATGGTAGATTTATAAATATGAAAGATGGATTCTGACGAGGACCTCGAGATGAATATCAGGAGCACCTACCAGATATGGCAACAGTATTCAATGCACGGACGAATGGTAGATTTATAAATATGAAAGATGGATTCTGAGGAGGACCGCGAGATGAATATCAGGAGCATGACCAAGATATGGCAACAGTATTCAATGCACGGACGAATGGTAGATTTATAAATGAAGAGATGGATTCTGACAGGGACCTCGAGATGAATATCAGGAGCACCCGAACCAGATACGGCAACAGTATTCAATGCACGGACGAACGGTAGATTTATAAATATGAAAGGTGGATTCTGACGAGTACCTCGAGATGAATATCAGGATCACCCGACCAAGATATGGCAACAGTATTCAATGCACGGACGAATGGTAGATTTGTAATATGTGAAAGATGGATTCTGACGACGACCTCGAGATGAATAGCAGGATCACCCGACCAGATATCGCAACAGTATTCAATACACGGACGAATGGTAGATTTATAAATATGAAAGATGGATTTTGACGAGGACCTCGGGATGAATATGAGGAGCACCCGACCAGATATGGCAACAGTATTCAATGCACGGACGAATGGTAGATTTATAAATATGAAAGATGGATTCTGACGAGGACCTCGAGATGAATATCAGGAGCACCCGACCAGATATGGCAACAGTATTCAATGCACGGACGAATGGTAGATTTATAAATATGAAAGATGGAATCTGACGAGAACGTCGAGATAAATATCAGGAGCACCCGACCAGATATGGCAACAGTATTCCAATGCACGGACGAATGGTAGATTTATAAATATGAAAGATGGATTCTGACGAGGACCTCGAGATGAATATCAGGAGCACCCGACCAGATATGGCAACAGTATTCAATGCACGGACGAATGGTAGATTTATAAATATGAAAGATGGATTTTGACGAGGACCTCGGGATGAATATCAGGAGCAGCCGACCAGATGTAACAGTATTCCATGCACGGACGAATAGTAGATTTATAAATATGAAGATGGATTCTGACGAGGACCTCGAGATGAATATCAGGATCACCCGACCAGATATGGAAACGGTATTCAATGCAGACGAATGGTAGATTTATAAATATGAAAGATGGATTCTGACGAGGACCTCGGGATGAATATCCAGGAGCACCCGACCAGATATGGCAACAGTATTCAATGCACGGACGAATGGTAGATTTATAAATATGAAAGATGGATTCTGACGAGGACGTCGAGATGAATAGCAAGAGCACCCCGACCAGATATGGCAACAGTATTCAATGCACGGACGAATGGTAGATTTATAAATATGAAAGATGGATTCTGACGAGAACGTCGAGATGAATATCAGGAGCACCCGACCAGATATGGCAAAAGTATTCAATGCACGGACGAATGGTAGATTTATAAATATGAAGATGGATTCTGACGAGGACCTCGTGATGAATAGCAAGAGCACCCGACCAGATATGACAACAGTATTCAATGCACGGACGAATGGTAGATTTATAAATATGAATGATGGATTCTGACGAGAACGTCGAGATGAATATCAGGAGCACCCGACCAGATATGGCAACGGTATTCAATGCACGGACGAATAATAGATTTATAAATATGAAAGATGGATTCTGACGAGACCTCGAGATGAATATCAGGAGCACCCGACCAGATATGGCAACAGTATTCAATGCACGGACGAATGGTAGATTTATAAATATGAAAGATGGATTCTGACGAGGACCTCGGGATGAATATCGGGAGCACCCGACCCGATATGGCAACAGTATTCAATGCACGGACGAATGGTAGATTTATAAATATGAAACATGGATTCTGACGAGAACGTCGAGATGAATATCAGGAGCACCCGACCAGATATGGCAACAGTATTCAATGCACGGACCAATGGTAGATTTATAAGCCTGAAAAATGGATTCTGACGGAAACGTCCAGATGAATATCAAAGACACCGACCAGATATGGCAACAGTATTCAATGCACGGACGAATGGTAGATTTATAAATATGAAAGATGGATTCTGACGAGAACGTCGAGATGAATATCAGGAGCACCCTACCAGATATGGCAACAGTATTCAATGCACGGACGAATGGTAGATTTATAAATATGAAGATGGATTCTGACGAGAGACCTCGAGATGAATATCAGGAGCACCCGACCAGATACGGCAACAGTATTCAATGCACGGACGAACGGTAGATTTACATAAATATGAAAGATGGATTCTGACGAGGACCTCGAGATGAATATCGGGATCACCCGACCAGATATGGCAACGGTATTCCAATGCACGGACGAATGGTAGATTTATAAATGTGAAAGATGGATTCTGACGACGACCTCGAGATGAATAGCAGGATCACCCGACCAGATATGGCAACAGTATTCAATACACGGACGAATGGTAGATTTATAAATATGAAAAGATGGATTTTGACGAGGACCTCGGGATGAATATGAGGAGCACCCGACCAGATATGGCAACAGTATTCAATGCACGGACGAATGGTAGATTTATAAATATGAAAGATGGATTCTGACGAGGACCTCGAGATGAATATCAAAGACGCCCGACCAGATATGGCAACAGTATTCAATGCACGGACGAATGGTAGATTTATAAATATGAAAGATGGAATCTGACGAGAACGTCGAGATGAATATCAGGAGCACCCGACCAGATATGGCAACGGTATTCAATGCACGGACGAATGGTAGATTTATAAATATGAAAGATGGATTCTGACGAGGACCTCGAGATGAATATCAGGAGCACCCGACCAGATATGGCAACAGTATTCAATGCACGGACAGATGATGAATTTATAAATATGAAAGATGGATTTTGA
Organism: Ascarosepion bandense; assembly: GCA_037127315.1. Classification (NCBI taxonomy): domain Eukaryota; kingdom Metazoa; phylum Mollusca; class Cephalopoda; order Sepiida; family Sepiidae; genus Ascarosepion; species Ascarosepion bandense. Next base: position 521,424 of record JBBBDQ010002321.1, read on the forward strand.
CGAGGACCTCGGGATGAATATCAGGAGCAGCCGACCGAATGTAACAACAGTATTCCATGCACGGACGAATAGTAGATTTATAAATATGAAAGATGGATTCTGACGAGGACCTCGAGATGAATATCAGCATCACCCGACCAGATATGGAAACAGTATTCAATGCACGGACGAATGGTAGATTTATAAATATGAAAGATGGATTCTGACGAGGACCTCCGGGATGAATATCAGGAGCACCCGACCAGATATGGCAACAGTATTCAAAAGTACACGGACGAATGGTAGATTTATAAATATGAAAGATGGTTCTGAACGTCGAGATGAATAGCAAGAGCACCCGACCAGATATGGCAACAGTATTCAATGCACGGACGAATGGTAGATTTATAAATATGAAAGATGGATTCTGACGAGAACGTCGAGATGAATATCAGGAGCACCCTACCAGATATGGCAACAGTATTCAATGCACGGACGAATGGTAGATTTATAAATATGAAAGATGGATTCTGACGAGGACCTCGAGATGAATATTAGGAGCACCCGACCAGATATGGCAACAGTATTCAATGCACGGACAAAGATGGTAGGTTATAAATGTAAAGATGGATTCTGACGAGTACCTCGAGATGAATATCGGGAACACCCGACTAGATATGGCAACAGTATTCAATGCACGGACAAATGGTAGATTTATAAATATGAAAGATGGATTCTGACGAGAACGTCGAGATGAATATCAGGAGCACCCGACCCGATATGGCAACAGTGTCCAATGCACGGACGAATGGTAGATTTATAAATATGAAACATGGATTCTGACGAGAACGTCGAGATGAATATCAGGAGCACCCGACCAGATATGGCAACAGTATTCAATGCACGGACCAATGGTAAAGATTTATAAATATGAAAAATGGATTCGACGAGAACGTCGAGATGAATATCAGAGCACCCGACCAGATATGGCAACAGTATTCAATGCACGGACGAATGGTAGATTTATAAATATCAAAGATGGATTCTGACGAGAACGTCGAGATGAATATCAGGAGCACCCGACCAGATGTGGCAACAGTATTCAATGCACTGACGAATGGTAGATTTATAAATATGAAAGATGGATTCTGACGAGGACCTCGAGATGAATATCAGGAGCAGCCGACCAGATATGGCAACAGTATTCAATGCACGGACGAATGGTAGATTTATAAATATGAAAGATGGATTTTGACGAGGACCTCGGGATGAATATCAGGAGCAGCCGACCAGATATGGCAACATTATTCCATGCACGGACGAATAGTAGATTTATAAGTATGAAAGATGGATTCTGACGAGTACCTCGAGATAAATATCAGGACCACCCGACCAGATATGGCAAAAGTATTCAATGCACGGACGAATGGTAGATTTATAAATATGAAGAGTGGATTCTGGCAGGGACCCTCGTGATGAATAGCAGAGCACCCGACCAGATATGACAACAGTATTCAATGCACGGACGAATGGTAGATTTATAAATATGAATGATGAGATGCAGCGAGAACGTCGAGATGAATATCGGGAGCACCCGACCAGATATGGCAACAGAGTATTCAATGCACGGACGAATAATAGATTTATAAATATGAAAGATGGATTCTGACGAGGACCTCGAGATGAATATCAGGAGCACCCGACCAGATATGGCAACAGTATTCAATGCACGGACGAATGGTAGATTTATAAATATGGAAGATGGACTCTGACGAGGACCTCGAGATGAATAGCAGGAGCACCCGACCAGATATGGCAACAGTATTCAATGCACGGACGAATGGTAGATTTATAAATATATGAAAGAAGGATTCTGACGAGTACCTCGAGATGAATAGAAGGAGAACCCGACCAGATAGGGCAACAGTATTCAATGCACGGACGAATGGTAGATTTATAAATGTGAAAGATTGATTTTGACGAGAGCCTCGAGAGGAATATCAGGAGCACCCGACCAGATATGGCAACAGTATTCAATGCACGGACGAATGGTAGATTTATAAATATGAAAGATGGATTCTGACGAGGACCTCGAGATGAATATCAGGAGCACCCGACCAGATATGGCAACAGTATTCAATGCACAGACGAATGGTAGATTTATAAATATGAAAGATGGATTCTGACGAGGACCTCGAGATGAATATCAGGAGCACCCGACCAGATATGGCAACAGTATTCAATGCACAGACGATTGGTAGATTTATAAATATGAAAGATGGATTCTGACGAGTACCTCGAGATGAATATCAGGAGCACCCGACCAGATATGGCAACAGTATTCAATGCACGGACGAATGGTAGATTTATAAATATGAAAGATGGATTCTGACGAGGACCTCGAGATGAATATCAGGAGCACCCTACCAGATATGGCAACAGTATTCAATACACGGACGAATGGTAGATTTATAAATATGAAAGATGGATTTTGACGAGGACCTCGGGATGAATATGAGGAGCACTGACCAGATATGGCAACAGTATTCAATGCACGGACGAATGGTAAAGTTTATAATGAAGATGGATTCTAGAGGACCGCGAGATGATCGAGGAACTGCCGGCTCAGATATGGCAACAGTATTCAATGGACAGAATGGTAGATTTATAAATATGAAAGATGGATTCTGACGAGGACTCAAGGATGAATATCAGGAGCACCCGGACAGATACGGCAACAGTATTCAATGCACGGACGAACGGTAGATTTATAAATATGAAAGATGGATTCTGACGAGGACCTCGAGATGAATATCAGGATCACCACAACCAGATATGGCAACAGTATTCAATGCGGACGAATGGTAGATTTATAAATGTGAAAGATGGATTCTGACGACGACCTCGAGATGAATAGCAGGATCACCCGACCAGATATGGCAACAGTATTCAATACACGGACGAATGGTAGATTTATAAATATGAAAGATGGATTTTGACGAGGACCTCGGGATGAATATGAGGAGCACCCGACCAAGATATGGCAACAGTATTCAATGCACGGACGAATGGTAGATTTATAAATATGAAGATGGATTCTGACGAGAGGACGCCAGAGATGAATATCCAGGAGCACCCGGCAGATATAGCCACACAGTATTCTAAATGCGGACGAATGGTAGATTTATAAATATGAAAGATGGAATCTGACGAGAACGTCGAGATGAATATCAGGAGCACCCGACCAGATATGGCAACAGTATTCAATGCACGGACGAATGGTAGATTTATAAATATGAAAAGATGGATTCTGACGAGGACCTCGAGATGAATATCGGGAGCACCCGACCAGATATGGCAACAGTATTCAATGCACGGACGAATGGTAGATTTATAAATGTTGAAAGATGGATTTTGACGAGGACCTCTGGGATGAATATCAGGAGCAGCCGACCAGATATGGCAACAGTATTCCATGCGGACGAATAGTAGATTTATAAATATGAAAAGATGGATTCTGACGAGGACCTCGAGATGAATATCAGGATCACCGACCAGATATGAAACAGTATTCAATGCACGGACGAATGGTGATTATAAATATGAAAGATGGATTCTGACGAAGCCTCGGGATGAATATCAGGAGCACCCGACCAGATGGCAACAGTATTCAATGGACGAATGGTAGATTTATAAATATGAAAGATGGATTCTGACGAGGACGTCGAGATGAATAACAAGAGCACCCGACCAGATAACCAGCAACAGTATTCAATGCGGACGAATGGTAGATTTATAAATATAAGAAGATGGATTTGACGAGAACGTCGAGATGAATATCAGGAGCACCCGACGAATGTAGCAACGGTATTCAATGCACGGACGAACCAGTGATTATAAATATGGAATGATGGATTCTGACGAGAACGTCGAGATGAATATCAGGAGCACCAAACCAGATAATGGCAACAGTATTCAATGCACGGACAGACAGCGGTTATAAATATGAAGAAGATGGATTCTGACGAGGACCTCGAGATGAATGTCAGGAGCACCCGACCAGATATGGCAACAGTATTCAATGCGGACGAATGGTAGATTTATAAATATGAAAGATGGATTCTGACGAGGACCTCAGGATGAATATCAGGAGCACCCGACCGATATGGCAACAGTATTCCATGCGGACGAATGGTAGATTCCTCCATCTTGGAAACATGGATTCTGACGAGAACGTCGAGATGAATCAGGAGCACCCGACCAGATATGGCAACAGTATTCAATGCACGGACCAATGGTAGATTTATAAATATGAAAAATGGATTCTGACGAGAACGTCGAGATGAATATCAAGGGCACCCGACCAGATGTAGCAGCAGGCATTCAATGCACGGACGAATGGTAGATTTATAAATATGAAAGATGGATTCTGACGAGAACGTCGAGATGAATATCAGAACCCCCGACCAGATATGGCAACAGTATTCAATGCACGGACGAATGGTAGGTTATAAATATGAAAGATGGATTCTGACGAGGACCTCGAGATGAATATCAGGAGCAGCCGACCAGATATGGCAACAGTATTCAATGCACGGACGAATGGTAGATTTATAAATATGAAAGATGGATTTTGACGAGGACCTCGGGATGAATATCAGGAGCAGCCGACCAGATGGCAACAGTATTCCATGCACGGACGAATAGTAGATTTATAAATATGAAGATGGATTCTGACGAGTACCTCGAGATGAATATCAGGACCACCCGACCAGATATGGCAACAGTATTCAATGCACGGACGAATGGTAGATTTATAAATATGAAAGATGGATTCTGACGAGGACCTCAGGATGAATATCAGGAGCACCCGACCAGATATGGCAACAGTATTCAATGCACGGACGAATGGTAGATTTATAAATATGAAAGATGGATTACGACGAGGACGTCGAGATGAATATGAGAGCACCCGACCAGATATGGCAACAGTATTCAATGCACGGACGAATGGTAGATTTATAAATATGAAGATGATTCTGACGAGAACGTCGAGATGAATATCAGGAGCACCCGACCAGATATGGCAAAAGTATTCAATGCACGGACGAATGGTAGATTTATAAATATGAAGGTGGATTCTGACGAGGACCTCGTGATGAATAGCAAGAGCACCCGACCAGATATGACAACAGTATTCAATGCACGGACGAATGGTAGATTTATAAATATGAATGATGGATTCTGACGAGAACGTCGAGATGAATATCAGGAGCACCCGACCAGATATGGCAACAGTATTCAATGCACGGACGAATAATAGATTTATAAATATGAAAGATGGATTCTGGCAAGGACCTCGAGATGAATATCAGGAGCACCCGACCAGATATGGCAACAGTATTCAATGCACGGACGAATGGTAGATTTATAAATATGAAAAGTGGACTCTGACGAGGACACTCGAGATGAATAGCAGGAGCACCCAATGAATATGGCAACAGTATTCAATGCACGGACGAATGGTAGATTTATAAATATGAAAGATGGATTCTGACGAGAACGTCGAGATGAATAGCAGGAGCACCCGACCAGATATGGCAACAGTATTCAATGCACGGACGAATGGTAGATTTATAAATATGAAAGAAGGATTCTGACGAGTACCTCGAGATGAATAGAAGGAGAACCCGACCAGATATGGCAACAGTATTCAATGCACGGACGAATGGTAGATTTATAAATGTGAAAGATGGATTTTGACGAGAACCTCGAGAGGAATATCAGGAGCACCCGACCAGATATGGCAACAGTATTCAATGCACGGACGAATGGTAGATTTATAAATATGAAAGATGGATTCTGACGAGGACCTCGAGATGAATATCAGAACACCCGACCAGATATGGCAACAGTATTCAATGCACAGACGAATGGTAGATTTATAAATATGAAAGATGGATTCTGACGAGAACCTCCGAGATGAATATCAGGAGCACCCGACCAGATATAGCAGCAGTATTCAATGCACGGACGATTGGTAGATTTATAAATATGAAAGATGGATACTGACGAGTACCTCGAAATGAATATCAGGAGCACCACAGATATGGCAACAGTATTCAATGCACGGACGAATGGTAGATTTATAAATATGAAAGATGGATCTTTGACGAGGACCTCGAGATGAATATCGAGTACCTCAACAGATATGGCAACAGTATTCAATGCACGGACGAATGGTAGATTTGAGCAACATGAAAGATGGATTCTGAGGAGGACCAAGAGATGAATATCAGGAGCACCCGACCAGATATGGCAACAGTATTCAATGCACGGACGAATGGGTAGATTTATAAATATGAAAGATGGATTCTGACGAGGATTTCGAGATGAATATCAGGAGCACCCGACCAGATATGGCAACAGTATTCAATGCACGGACGAATGGTAGATTTATAAATATGAAAGATGGATTCTGACGAGAACGTCGAGGGCGGAATATCAGGAGCACCCGACCAGATATGGCAACAGTATTCAATGCACGGACGAATGGTAGATTTATAAATATGAAAGATGTATTCTGACGAGAACGTCGAGGATGAATATCATAGAGCACCCGACCAGATATGGCAACAGTATTCAATGCACGGACCAATGGTAGATTTATAAATATGAAAATGGATTCTGACGAGAACGTCGAGATGAATATCAGGAGCACCCGACCAGATATGGCAACAGTATTCAATGCACGGACGAATGGTAGATTTATAAATATGAAAGATGATTCTGACGAGAATGTCGAGATGAATATCAGAGCACCCGACCAGATATGGCAACAGTATTCAATGCACGGACGAATGGTAGATTTATAAATATGAAAGATGGATTTTGACGAGGACCTTCGGGATGAATATCAGGAGCAGCCGACCAGATATGGCAACAGTATTCCATGCACGACGAATGGTAGATTTATAAATACGAAAGATGGATTCTGACGAGGACCTCGAGATGAATATCAGGATCACCCGACCAGATATGGCAACAGTATTATATGCACGGACGAATGGTGGATTTTATAAATATGAAAGATGGATTCTGACGAGGAACTCGAGATGAATATCAGGGGAGCAGCCGACCAGATATGGCAACAGTATTCAATGCACGGACGAATGTGATTTATAAATATGAAAGATGGATTTTGACGAGGACCTCGGAAGAATATCAGAGCACCCGACCAGATATGGCAACAGTATTCAATGCACGGACGAATGGTAGATTTATAAATATGAATGATGGATTCTCTGACGAGAACGTTGAGATGAATATCAGGAGCACCCGACCAGATATGGCAACAGTATTCAATGCACGGACGAATAATAGATTTATAAATATGGAAAGATGGATTCTGACGAGGACCTCGGAGATGAATATCAGAGCACCCGACCAGATATGGTAACAGTATTCAATGCACGGACGAATGGTAGATTTATAAATATGAACGATGGATTCTGACGAGAACCTCCGGGATGAATATCAAAGACACCAAACCAGATACTTCGCGGCAGTATTCAATGCACGGACGAATGGTAGATTTATAAATATGAAACATGGATTCTGACGAGAACGTCGAGATGAATATCGGGAGCACCCGACCAGATATGGCAACAGTATTCAATGTACGGACGAATGGTAGATTTATAAATATGAAAGATGGATTCTGACGAGGACCTCGAGATGAATATCAGGATCACCCGACCAGATAGCAACAGTATTATATGCACGGACGAATGGTAGATTTATAAATATGAAAGATGGATTCTGACGAGGAACTCGAGATGAATATCAGGATCACCGCGACCAGATATGGCAACAGTATTCAATGCACGGACGAATGGTAGATTTATAAATATGAAAGATGGATTTTGACGAGGACCTCGGGATGAATATCAGGAGCACCCGACAGATATGGCAACAGTATTCAATGCACGGACGAATGGTAGGTTATAAATATGAAAGATGGATTCTGACGAGGACCTCAGATGAATAGCATGAGCACGCAGGCAGATATGGCAACAGTATTCAATGCACGGACGAATGGTAGATTTATAAATATGAATGATGGATTCTGACGAGGACCTCGAGATGAATATCAGGAGCACCTGACAGATATGGCAACAGTATTCAATGCACGGACGAATGGTAGATTTATAAATGAAAGATGGATTCTGACGAGAACGTCGAGATGAATATCAGGAGCACCCGACCAGATATGGCAACGATATTCAATGCACGGACCAATGGTAGATTAATAAATATGAAAAATGGATTCTGACGAGAACGTCGAGATGAATATCAGGAGCACCCGAACAGATATGGCAACAGTATTCAATGCACGGACGAATGGTAGATTTATAAATATGAAAGATGGATTCTGACGAGAACGTCGAGATGAATATCAGGAGCACCCGACCAGATATGGCAACAGTATTCAATGCACGGACGAATGGTAGATTTATAAATATGAAAGATGGATTCTGACGAGGACCTCGAGATGAATATCAGGAGCACCAATCCAGATATGGCAACAGTATTCAATGCACGGACGAATGGTAGATTTATAAATATGAAAAGATAGTTTGACGACCTCGGAACAGATATCGACGTAGATGGTGCATGGCAACAGTTATTCCATTGCGGACGAATGGTAGATTTATAAATATGAAAGATGGATTCTGACAGAGTACCTCGAGATGAATATCAGGATCACCCGACCAGATATGGCAACAGTATTCAATGCACGGACGAATGGTAGATTTATAAATATGAAAGATGGATTCTGACGAGGACCTCGAGATGAATAGCATGAGCACCCGACCAGATATGGCAACAGTATTCAATGCACGGACGAATGGTAGATTTATAAATATGAAAGCTGGATTCTGACGAGGATCTCGAGATGAATATCAGGAGCACCCGACCAGATATGGCAACAGTATTCAATGCACGGACGAATGGTAGATTTATAAATATGATAGATGGATTCTGACGAGAACGTCGAGATAAATATCAGGAGCACCCGACCAGATATGGCAACAGTATTCAATGCACGGACCAATGGTAGATTTATAAATATGAAAAATGGATTCTGACGAGAACGTCGAGATGAATATCAGGAGCACCCGAACAGATATGGCAACAGTATTCAATGCACGGACGAATGGTAGATTTATAAATATGAAAGATGGATTCTGACGAGAACGTCGAGATGAATATCAGGAGCACCCGACCAGATATGGCAACAGTATTCAATGCACGGACGAATGGTAGATTTATAAATATGAAAGATGGATTCTGACGAGGACCTCGAGATGAATATCAGGAGCACCCGACCAGATATGGCAACAGTATTCAATGCACGGACGTATGGTAGATTTATAAATATGAAGATGGATTTTGACCAGGACCTCCGGGATGAATATCAGGAGCAGCCGACCAGATATGGCAACAGTATTCCATGCACGGATAATGGTAGATTTGTAAATATGAAAGATGGATTCTGACGAGTACCTCGAGGTGATGTCAGGATCACCACGACCAGATATAGCAACGGTATTCAATGCGTACGAATGGTAAATTTTATAAATATGAAAGATATGGATTCTGACGAGGACCTCGGGATGAATATCAGGAGCGCCCGACCTGATGGCAACAGTATTCAATGCACGGACGAATGGTAGATTTCATAAATATGGTATGGATCTGACGAGAACGTCGAGATGAATATCGGGAGCACCCGGGCGACGAATGTCTGTAACTTGAGTATTCAATGCACGGACGAATGGTAGATTTATAAATATGAAAGATGGATTCTGGCAGAGAACATCCGGATAATGTCAGGAGCACCCGACCAGATATGGCAACAGTATTCAATGCACGGACGAATAGGTAGTTTGCTAAATATGAAGATGGATTCTGACGAGAGACCTCGAGATGAATATCAGGAGCACCCCACAGATATGGCAACAGTATTCAATGCACAGGACGAATGGTAGATTTATAAATATGAAAAAGATGGATTTTGACCCGGGACCTCGGGATGAATATCAGGAGCAGCCGACCAGATATAACAACGGCGCCATTATTCCATGCACGGACTAATGGTAGATTTGTAAATATGAAAGATGGATTCTGACGAGTACCTCGAGATGAATATCAGGATCACCCGACCAGATATGGCAACAGTATTTGCCAATGCGGCTGAATGGTAAATTTATAAGTATGAAGAATCGTTATTGAGCGAGGACCTCGGGATGAATATCCAGGAGCACCCGACCGAATGTAAGCAACAGTATTCAATTGCACGGACGAATGGTAGATTTATAAATATGAAAGATGGATTCTGACGAGGACGTCGAGATGAATAGCAAGAGCACCTGACCAAGATGGCAACGCTTGGTATTCAATGCACGGACAGATAGTGATTTATAAATATGAATGATGGATTCTGACGAGGACCTCGAGATGAATATCGGGAGCACCCGACCAGATATGGCAACAGTATTCAATGCACGGACGAATGGTAGATTTATAAATATGAAAGATTAGTTCTGACGAGAACGTCGAGATGAATATCGAACTTGACTTCAGATATAGCAACAGTATTCAATGCACGGACCAATGGTAGATTAATAAATATGAAAAATGGATTCACGAGCGAGAACGTCGAGATGAATATCAGGAGCACCCGAAAAGATATGGCAACAGTATTCAATGCACGGACGAATGGTAGATTTATAAATATGAAAGATGGATTCTGACGAGAACGTCGAGATGAATATCAGGAGCACCCGACCAGATATGGCAACAGTATTCAATGCACGGACGAATGGTAGATTTATAAAAATGAAAGATGGATTCTGACGAGGACCTCGAGATGAATATCAGGAGCACCCGACCAGATATGGCAACAGTATTCAATGCACGGACGAATGGTAGATTTATAAATATGAAAGATGGATTTTGACGAGGACCTCGGGATGAATATCAGGAGCAGCCGACCAGATATGGCAACAGTATTCCATGCACGGACGAATGGTAGATTTATAAATATGAAAGATGGATTCTGACGAGTACCTCGAGATGAATATCCGGATCACCCGACCAGATATGGCAACAGTATTCAATGCGCGGACGAATGGTAGATTTATAAATATGAAAGATGGATTCTGACGAGGACCTCGAGATGAATAGCATGAGCACCCGACCAGATATGGCAACAGTATTCAATGCACGGACGAATGGTAGATTTATAAATATGAAAGATGGATTCTGACGAGGACCTCGAGATGAATATCAGGAGCACCCGACCAGATATGGCAACAGTATTCAATGCACGGACGAATGGTAGATTTATAAATATGTTAGATGGATTCTGACGAGAAGGTCGAGATAAATATCAGGAGCACACGACCAGATGAGCAGCAGTATTTCCGGAACCATCGAAGTAGCAATTTATAAATATGAAAAATGGATTCTGACGAGAACGTCGAGATGAATATCGAGAACACCAGACTAGATGGCAACGGTATTCAATGCGGACGAATGGTAGATTTACTAAATGAAAGATGGATTCTGACGAGAACGTCGAGATGAATATCAGGAGCACCCGACAAGATATGGCAACAGTATTCAATGCGAGTTGACGATTTTATAAATATGAAGATGCATTGACGAGGACCTCGAGATGAATGTCAGGAGCACCGACCAGATACTGGCAACAGTATTCAATGCACGGACAGGAATGGTAGATTTATAAATATAGAAGATGGATTTTGACCAGGACCTCGGGATGAATATCAGGAGCAGCCGACCAGATATGCTTGTAGCATTATTCCATGGAACTAATGGTAGATTTGTAAATACTGAAAGATGGATTCTGACGAGTACCTCGAGATGAATATCAGGATCACCCGAACCAGATATGGCAACAGTAATTAATGCATTGAATGAAGCCAAGTTTATAAATATGAAAGATGGATTCTGACGAGGACCTCAGGGAGGAATATCAGAACGCGAATGAATGTATGACAACAGTATTCAGTATTTTTGGACGAATGGTAGATTTATAAATATGAAAGATGGATTCTAAACAAAGACGTCGAGATGAATAGCAAGAGCACCCGACCAGATGTAGCAGCAGTATTCAATACCCGGACGAATGGTAGATTTACATAAATATGAAAGATGGATTCTACGAAGAACGTCGAGATGAATATCAGGAGCACCCGACCAGATATGGCAAAGTATTCAATGCACGGACGAATGGTAGATTTATAAATATGAAAGATGGATTCTGACGAGGACCTGCAAAGGATGAATATCAGGAGCACCCGACCAGATATGACAACAGTATTCAATGCACGGACGAATAGTAGATTTATAAATATGAATGATGGATTCTGACGAGAACGATGAATGAATATCAGGAGCACCCGACCAGATATTGCAACAGTATTCAATGCACGGACGAATAATAGGTTTATAAATGTGAAGATGGATTCTGACGAGGACCTCGAGATGAATATCAGGAGCACCCGACCAGATATGGCAAAAAGTATTCAATGCACGGACGAATAATCCAGATTTATAAATATGAAAAGATGGATTCTGACGAGGAACTTCGGGATGAATATCAGGAGCACCCGACCAGATATGGCAACGAAGTATTCAATGCACGGACGAATATTGGTTATAAATATATTTACGACATGGATTCTGACGAGAACGTCGAGATAGATATCATTTGACAGATGTAGCGGTATTCAATGCACGGACGAATGGTTATAAATGTGAAGATGGATTCTGACGGCGAGAACGTCGAGATGAATATCAGGAGCACCCGTGAATGGCTGGCTGCGTATTCAATCACAGCGGACGAATGGTAGGTTATAAATATGAAAGATGGATTCTGACGAGGACCTCCCGGGTGAATATCAGGAGCTTTTCATTCAGATATGGCAACGAGAGAAGTATTCAATGCACGGACGAATGGTAGATTTATAAATATGAAAGATGGATTCTGACGAGAACGTCGAGATGAATATCAGGAGCACCCGACCGGAAATGCCGGCAGCAGTATTCAATCCACGGACGAATGACGATTTATAAATATGAAAGATGACGGATTCGGCGAGGACCTCGGGAATGGATATCAGGAGCACCCGACAGATATGGCAGCAGTATTCAATGCGAATGAGTAGATTTATAAATATGAAGGGTATGGATTTTGACGAGGACCTCGGGATGAATATCAGGAGCAGCCGACCAGATATGGCGAGTATTCCATGCGGACGAATGAGCAGGTTGCTAAATATGAAGATGGATTCTGACGAGTGCCTCGAGATGAATATCGAGATCACCGACCAGATATGGCAACAGTATTCAATGCACGGACAGACTGTTAGATTTGCAAATATGAAAGATGGATTCTGACGAAGGACACATCGAGATGAGTGCTGAGCACCACGACTTGCAGATATGGCAACAGTATTCAATGCACCTGGACGAATGTGGTAGATTTATAAATATGAAAGATGGTTAGTTGACGAGGACCTCGAGATGAATATCAGAGCACAGGCATCGAATGGCAACGATGATGCAATGCACCACGTGGACAGATGGTGGTGATTTGCCGTATGATAGAATGGATTCTGACGAGAACGTCGAGATAAATATCCAGGAGCACCCGACCAGATATAGCAGCAGTATTCAATGCACACCGGACAATAAATGGTTATAAATACCGAAAAATGGATACTGACGAGAACAACCGAGATGAATATCCAGAACGCGAACGTGAATATAGCGTAACAGTATTCAATGCACGGACGAATAGTAAGTTTATAAATATGAAAGATGGATTTGAAGAACGTCGAGATGAATATCAGGAGCACCCGACCAGATATGACGGTATTCAATTCACGGACGAATGGTGGATTTATAAATATGAGAAGATGGATTCTGACGAGGACCTCGAGATGAATATCAGGAGCCTTACGACATGAATACTGGCAACGATATTCAATGCGGACGAATGGTAGATTTATAAACATGAAGATGGATTTTGTTGGGACTCAGGATGAATGTCAGGAGCAGCCGACCAGATGTAGCGGCAGTATTCCATGCACGGACTAATGATAGATTTACCTAAATATGAAAGATGGATTCTGACGAGTACCTCGAGATGAATATCAGGATCACCCGACAGATATGGCAACGAGTATTCAATGCACGTACGAATGGTAAATTTATAAATATGAAAGATGGATTCTGACGAGGACCTCGGGATGATTAGATATCGAAGACACCGACGAATGTGGCAACAGTATTCAATGCACGGTGAATGGTAGATTTATAAATGAGAGATGGATTCTGACAAGGGACGTCGAGATGAATGGCAAAAGCACCGACAGATGTGGCAACAGTATTCAATGCGGACGAATAGTAGTTTTATAAATATGAAAGATGGATTCTGACGAAACGTCGAGATGAATATCAGGAGCACCCGACGAATATGGAAAAGTATTCAATGCACAGTTCAATAGTGATTTATAAATATGAAAGATGGATTCTGACGAGGACCTCGTGATGAATAGCAGAAACACCCAAACCAGATATGACAACAGTATTCAATGCACAAGGACGAATATTGGTTATAAATATGAATGATGGATTCTGACGAGAACGTCGAGATGAATATCGGGCACCCGACAGATATGGCAACGAATTCAATGCGGACGAATAATAGATTTGTAAATATGAAAGATGGATTCTGACGAGGACCTCAGAGATGAATATCAGGAGCACCCGACCAGATATGGCAACAGTATTCAATGCACGGACGAATGGTAGATTTATAAATATGAAAGATGGATTCTGACGAGAACGTCGGTGTTGATATCAGAACTTAATAGATGGAAAAAGTATTCAATGCACGGACGATAGTAAGTTTTATAAATATGCCCGAAAGATGGATGCTGACGAGGACCTCGTGATGAATAGCAAGAGCACCCGACCAGATATGACAACAGTATTCAATGCACGGACGAATGGTAGATTTATAAATATGAATGATGGATTCTGACGAGAACGTCGAGATGAATATCAGGAGCACCCGACCAGATATGGCAACAGAATTCAATGCACGGACGAATAATAGATTTATAAATATGAAAGATGGATTCTGACGAGGACCTCGAGATGAATATCAGGAGCACCCGACCAGATATGGCAACAGTATTCAATGCACGGACGAATGGTAGATTTATAAATATGAAAGATGGATTCTGACGAGGACTTCGGGATGAATATCAGGAGCACCCGACCAGATATGGCAACAGTATTCAATGCACGGACGAATGGTAGATTTATAAATATGAAACATGGATTCTGACGAGAACGTCGAGATGAATATCAGGAGCACCCGACCAGATATGGCAACAGTATTCAATGTACGGACGAATGTTAGATTTATAAATATGAAAGATGGATTCTGACGAGGAACTCGAGATGAATATCAGGATCACCCGACCAGATATGGCAACAGTATTCAATGCACGGACGAATGGTAGATTTATAAATGTGAAAGATGGATTCTGACGACGACCTCGTGATGAATAGCAGGATCACCCGACCAGATATGGCAACAGTATTCAATGCACGGACGAATGAAAGATTTATAAATATGAAAGATGGATTCTGACGAGGACCTCGAGATGAATATCAGGAGCACCCGACCAGATATGGCAACAGTATTCAATGCACGGACGAATGGTAGATTTATAAATATGAAAGATGGATTCTGACGAGGACCTCGAGATGAATATCAGGAGCACCCGACCAGATATGGCAACAGTATTCAATGCACGGACGAATGGTAGATTTATAAATATGAAAGATGGATTCTGACGAGTACCTCGAGATGAATAGCAGGAGCACCCGACTAGATATGGCAACAGTATTCAATGCACGGACGAATGGTAGATTTATAAATATGAAAGATGGATTCTGACGAGGACCTCGGGAAGAATATCAGGAGCACCCGACCAGATATGGCAACAGTATTCAATGCACGGACGAATGGTAGATTTATAAATATGAAAGATGGATTCTGACGAGGAAGTCGAGATGAATAGCAAGAGCACCCGACCAGATATGGCAACAGTATTCAATGCACGGACGAATGGTAGATTTATAAATATGAAAGATGGATTCTGACGAGAACGTCGAGATGAATATCAGGAGCACCCGACCAGATATGGCAAAAGTATGCAATGCACGGACGAATGGTAGATTTGTAAATATCAAAGATGGATTCTGACGAGACCCTTTATTTAGCCATAAAAAGCACTCAGACCAGATATGATGAAGGTATTCAATGCACGGATGAATGGTAGATTTATAAATATGAATTGATGGATTCTGGCGAGAACGTCGAGATGAATATCAGGAGCACCTGACCAGGATACGGCAACAGTATTCAATGCACGGACGAATAATAGACGACAACATGAAAGATGGATTCTGACGAGGACCTTGAGATGAATATCAGGAGCACCTGACCAGATATGGTAACAGTATTCAATGCACGGACGAATGGTAGATTTATAAATACGAAAGATGGATTCTGACGAGGACCTCGGGATGAATATCAGAGCACCTGACCAGATATGGCAACAGTATTCAATGCACGGACGAATGGTAGACGATAAATATGAAACATGGATTCTGACGAGAACGTCGAGATGAATATCAGGACACCCGACCAGATATGGCAACAGCATTCAATGTACGGACGAACAGATTTATAAATATGAAAGATGGATTTGGACGAGGACCTCGAGACGAATATCAGACCACCCGACCAGATATGGCAACAGTATTCAATGCACGGACGAATGGTAGATCGAGCAACATGAAAGATTGATTCTGACGAGGACGTCGAGATGAACAGCAAGAGCACCCGACCAGACATGGCAACAGTATTCAATGCACGGACGAATGGTAGATTTATAAATATGAAAGATGGATTTTGACGAGGACCTTCGGGATGAATATCAGGAGCGCCTGACCAGATATGGCAACAGTATTCAATGCACGGACGAATGGTAGATTTATAAATATGAAAGATGGATTCTGACGAGGACCTCGAGATGAATAGCATGAGCACCCGACCAGATATGGCAACAGTATTCAATGCACGGACGAATGGCAGATTTATAAATATGAATGATGGATTCTGACGAGAACGTCGAGATGAAATATCAGGAGCACCACCAGATATGGCAACAGTATTCAATGCACGGACCAATGGTAGATTTATAAATATGAAAAAAATGGATTCTGACGAGAACGTCGAGATGAATATCAGAGCACCTGAACAGATATGGCAACAGTATTCAATGCACGGACGAAATTGCAGATCATAAATATGAAAAAGATGGATTCTGACGAGAACGTCGAGATGAATATTTCAGAGCACCCGACCAGATATGGCAACAGTATTCAATGCACGGACGAATGGTAGATTTATAAATATGAATGATGGATTCTGACGAGGACCTCGAGATGAATATCAGGAGCTCCCGACCAGATATGGCAACAGTATTCAATGCACGGACGAATGGTAGATTTATAAATATGAAAGATGGATTTTGACGAGGACCTCGGGATGAATATCAGGAGCAGCCGACCAGATATGGCAACAGTATTCCATGCACGGACGAATGGTAGATTTATAAATATGAAAGATGGATTGTGACGAGTACCTCAAGATGAATATCAGGATCACCCGACCAGATATGGCAACAGTGTTCAATGCGGACGAATGGTAGATTTATAAATATAAAAGATGGATTCTGACGAGGACCTCGAGATGAATAGCAGGAGCACCCGACCAGATACAACGGCAGTATTCAATGCACGGACGAATGGTGAATTTATAAATATGAAAGATGGATTCTGACGAGGACCTCGAGATGAATATCAGGAGCACCGACCAGATATGGCAACAGTATTCAATGCACGGACGAATGGTGGTGTAAATATGATAGATGGATTCTGACGAGAACGTCGAGATAAATGTCAGGGCACCCGACCAGATATGGCAACAGTATTCAATGCACGGACCAATGGTGAATTTAATATGAAAAATGGATTCGGCAGAGAACGTCCAGATGAATATCAGGAGCACCCGAACAGATATGGCAACAGTATTCAATGCACGGACGAATGGTAGATTTATAAATATGAAGATGAATTCTGACGAGAACGTCGAGATGAATATCAGGAGCACCCGACCAGATATGGCAACAGTATTCAATGCACGGACGAATGGTGGTTATAAATATGATAGATGGATTCTGACGAGAACGTCGAGATAAATATCAGGAGCACCCGACCAGATATGGCAACAGTATTCAATGCACGGACCAATGGTAGATTTATAAATATGAAAAATGGATACTGACGAGAATGTCGAGATAGATATCAGAACACCCAGACAGATATGGCAACAGTATTCAATGCACGGACGAATAGTGAATTTATAAATATGAAAGATGGATTCAGCGAGAACGTCGAGATGAATATCAAGGAGCACCGACCAGATATGGCAACAGTATTCAATGCACGGACGAATGGTAGATTTATAAATATGAAGATGGATTCTGACCAGGACCTCCGAGATGAATATCAGGAGTGCCGACCGAATGTGGCAACGGTATTCAATGCACGGACGAATGGTAGATTTATAAACATGAAAGATGGATTTTGACCAGGACCTCGGGATGAATATCAGGAGCAGCCGACCAGATATGGCAACAGTATTCCATACGGACTAATGGTAGATTTATAAATATGGTGGATTCTGACAGGTAACTCGAGATGAATATCAGGATCACCCGACCAGATATAGCAACAGTATTCAATGCATACGAATGAGCCAGAATTTATAAATATGAAAGATGGATTCGACGAGGAACCTCGGGATGGACATCAGGAGCACTACGACCAGATATGGCAACAGTATTCAATGCACGGACGAATGGTGAATTTATAAATATGAAGATAGTTCTGACGAGGACGTCGAGATGAATATGAAGCACCCGACCAGATATGGCAACAATGTTCAATGCACGGACGAATGGTGGGTTTATAAATATGAAAAGATGGATTTGACGAGAACGTCGAGATGGGAATATCAGGAGCACCCGACCAGATATGGCAAAAGTATTCAATGCGGACGAATGGTAGATTTATAAATATGAAAGATGGATTCTGGCAGACTTACTCGTGATGAATAGCAAGAGCACCCGACCAGATATGACAACAGTATTCAATGCACGGACGAATGGTGAATTTATAAAATATGAATGATGGATTCTGGCAAAGAACGTCGAGATGAATATCAAGGCACCCGACCAGGTGTGGCAACAGAATTCAGTAGGACGAATAATAGATTTATAAATATGAAAGATGGATTCTGACGAGGACCTCGAGATGAATATCGGGAGCACCCGACCAGATATGGCAACAGTATTCAATGCACGGACGAATGGTAAATTTATAAATATGAAGAAGGGTAAGATTCCTGACAGACTTCGGGATGAATATCCAGGAGCACCCGACCAGATATGGCAACAGTATTCAATGCACGGACGAATGGTAGATTTATAAATATGAAACATGGATTCTGACGAGAACGTCAGGATGAATATCAGGAGCACCCGACCAGATATGGCAACGGTATTCAATGTACGGACGATCGTAGATTTATAAATATGAAAGATGGATTCTGACGGGGAATGAGATGAATATCAGGATCACCCGACCAGATATGGCAACAGTATTCAATACACGGACGAATGGTAGATTTATAAATGTGAAAGATGGATTCTGACGACGACCTCGAGATGAATAACTGGGATCACACCCTACCAGATATGGCAACAGTATTCAATGCACGGACGAATGAAAGATTTATAAATATGAAAGATGGATTCTGACGAGGACCTCGAGATGAATATCAGGAGCACCCGACCAGATATGGCAACAGTATTCAATGCACGGACGAATGGTAGATTTATAAATATGAAAGATGGATTCTGACGAGGACCTCGAGATGAATATCAGGAGCACCCGACCAGATATGGCAACAGTATTCAATGCACGGACGAATGGTAGATTTATAAATATGAAAGATGGATTCTGACGAGGACCTCGGGATGAATATCAGGAGCACCCGACCAGATATGGCAACAGTATTCAATGCACGGACGAATGGTAGATTTATAAATATGAGAGATGGATTCTGACGAGGACGTCGAGATGAATAGCAAGAGCACCCGACCAGATATGGCAACAGTATTCAATGCACGGACGAATGGTAGATTTATAAATATGAAAGATGGATTCTGACGAGAACGTCGAGATGAATATCAGGAGCACCCGACCAGATATGGCAAAAGTATTCAATGCACGGACGAATGGTAGATTTATAAATATGAAAGATGGATTCTGACGAGGACCTCGTGATGAATAGCAAGAGCACCCGACCAGATATGACAACAGTATTCAATGCACGGACGAATGGTATATTTATAAATATGAATGATGGATTCTGACGAGAACGTCGAGATGACTATCAGGAGCACCCGTCAAATGTGGCAACAGAATTCAATGCGGACGAATAATGAATTTTATAAATATGAAAGATGGATTCTGACGAAGACCTCGAGATGAATATCAGGAGCACCCGACCAGATATGGCAACGGTATTCAATGCGGACGAATGGTAGATTTATAAATATGAAGATGGATTCTGACAGGACTTCGGGATGAATATCAGGAGCACCCGACCAGATATGG
This sequence comes from Ascarosepion bandense, assembly GCA_037127315.1. Taxonomy (NCBI): domain Eukaryota; kingdom Metazoa; phylum Mollusca; class Cephalopoda; order Sepiida; family Sepiidae; genus Ascarosepion; species Ascarosepion bandense. Next base: position 542,331 of record JBBBDQ010002321.1, read on the forward strand.
CAACAGTATTCAATACACGGACGAATGGTGATTTATAAATATGAAACATGGATTCTGACGAGAACGTGGATAGATCAGGAGCACCCGACCAGATGGCAACAGTATTCAATGTACGGACGAATGTTAGATTTATAAATATGAGAAGATGGATTCTGACGAGGAACTCGAGATGAATATCAGGATCACCCGACCAGATATGGCAACAGTATTCAATGGGTTGGTGGTGAATTTTATAAATGTGAAGAGATGGATTCTGACGACGACCTCGTGATGAATAACGGGATCACCCGACCAGATATGGCAACAGTATTCAATGCACGGACGAATGAAAGATTTATAAATATGAAAAGATGGGATTCTGACGAGGACCTCGAGATGAACCTTGGGAGCACCCGACCGAATGTGGCAACAGTATTCAATGCACGGACGAATGGTAGATTTATAAGTAACAGAAAGATGGATTCTGACGAGACCTCGAGATGAATATCAGGAGCACCCGACCAGATATGGCAACAGTATTCAATGCACGGACGAATGGTAGATTTATAAATATGAAAGATGGATTCCTGACAGTACCTCGAGATGAATAGCAGGAGCACCCGACTAGATATGGCAACAGTATTCAATGCACAGACGAATGGTAGATTTATAAATATGAAAGATGGATTGACGAGGACCTCGGGAAGAATATCAGGAGCACCCGACCAGATATATGTGGTATTCCAATGCACGGACGAATGTTGAGATTTATAAATATGAAAGATGGATTCTGACGAGGACCTCGAGATGAATATCAGGAACGCGACCAGATATGGCAAAACGGTATTCAATGCGGACGAATGGTAGATTTATAAATATGATAGATGGATTCTGACGAGAACAATCGAGATAATGTCAGGAGCACCGTGACAGATATTAATAGCAGTATTCAGTCACGGACCAATGGTAGATTTAAAATATGAAAAATGGATTTCTGACGAGAACGTCCAGATGAATATCAGGAGCACCCGAACAGATATGGCAACGGTATTCAATGCGTTGAATGGTAGATTTGCCATTATGAAAGATGGATTCTGACGAGAACGTCGAGATGAATATCAGGAATTGCCACGACCAGATAGCAGCAGCATTATTCAATGCATGACCCGAATGGTAGATTTATAAATATGAAAGATGGATTCTGACGAGACCTCCGAAAGAGGATGAATGTCAAAGAACTTCCAAGCCAGATATGGCAACAGTATTCAATGCACGGACGAATGGTAGATTTATAAATATGAAAGATGGTTTTGACCAGGACCTCGGGATGAATATCAGGAGCAGCCGACCAGATATGCTTGACAGTATTCGCGCACGGACTAATGGTAGATTTATAAATATGAAAGATGGATTCTGACAGTACCTCGAGACCAGTGTGGATCACCCGACCAGATATGGCAACAGTATTCAATGCACGGACGAATGGTAAATTTATAAATATGAAAGATGGATTCTGACGGGGACCTCCGGGATGAATATCAGGAGCACCCGACCAGATATGGCAACGAGTATTCAATGCGCGGACGAATGGTAGATTTATAAATATGAAGATAGTTCTGACGAGGACGTCGAGATGAATCGCAAGAGCACCCGACCAGATATGGCAACAGTATTCAATGCACGGACGAATGGTAGATTTATAAATATGAAAGATGGATTCTGACGAGAACGTCGAGATGAATATCAGGAGCACCCGACCAGATATGGCAAAAGTATTCAATGCACGGACGAATGGTAGATTTATAAATATGAAAGATGGATTCTGACGAGGACCTCGTGATGAATAGCAAGAGCACCCGACCAGATATGACAACAGTATTCAATGCACGGACGAATGGTAGATTTATAAATATGAATGATGGATTCTGACGAGAACGTCGAGATGAATATCAGGAGCACCCGTCCAGATATGGCAACAGAATTCAATGCACGGACGAATAATAGATTTATAAATATGAAAGATGGATTCTGACGAAGACCTCGAGATGAATATCAGGAGCACCCGACCAGATATGGCAACAGTATTCAATGCACGGACGAATGGTAGATTTATAAATATGAAAGATGGATTCTGACGAGGACTTCGGGATGAATATCAGGAGCACCCGACCAGATATGGCAACAGTATTCAATGCACGGACGAATGGTAGATTTATAAATATGAAACATGGATTCTGACGAGAACGTCGAGATGAATATCAGGAGCACCCGACCAGATATGGCAACAGTATTCAATGTACGGACGAATGTTAGATTTATAAATATGAAAGATGGATTCTGACGAGGAACTCGAGATGAATATCAGGAGCACCCGACCAGATATGGCAACAGTATTCAATGCACGGACGAATGGTAGATTTATAAATGTGAAAGATGGATTCTGACGACGACCTCGTGATGAATAGCAGGATCACCCGACCAGATATGGCAACAGTATTCAATGCACGGACGAATGAAAGATTTATAAATATGAAAGATGGATTCTGACGAGGACCTCGAGAGGAATATCAGGAGCACCCGACCAGATATGGCAAGAGTATTCAATGCACGGACGAATGGTAGATTTATAAATATGAAAGATGGATTCTGACGAGGACCTCGAGATGAATATCAGGAGCACCCGACCAGATATGGCAACAGTATTCAATGCGCGGACGAATGGTAGATTTCTAAATATGAAAGATGGATTTTGACCAGGACCTCGGGATGAATATCAGGAGCAGCCGTCCAGATATGGCAACAGTATTCCATGCACGGACTAATGGTAGATTTATAAATATGAAAGATGGATTCTGACGAGGACCTCGAGATGAATATCAGGATCACCCGACCAGATATGGCAACAGTATTCAATGCACGGACGAATGGTAAATTTATAAATATGAAAGATGGATTCTGACGAGGACCTCGGGATGAATATCAGGACCACCCGACCAGATATGGCAACAGTATTCAATGCGCGGACGAATGGTAGATTTCTAAATATGAAAGATGGATTCTGACGAGGACGTCGAGATGAATAGCAAGAGCACCCGACCAGATATGGCAACAGTATTCAATGCACGGACGAATGGTAGATTTATAAATATGAAAGATGGATTCTGACGAGAACGTCGAGATGAATATCAGGAGCACCCGACCAGATATGGCAACAGTATTCAATGCACGGACGAATGGTAGATTTATAAATATGAATGATGGATTCTGACGAGAACGTCTAGATGAATACACGGACGAATAATAGATTTATAAATATGAAAGATGGATTCTGACGAGGACCTCGAGATGAATATCAGGAGCACCCGACCAGATATGGCAACAGTATTCAATGCACGGACGAATGGTAGATTTATAAATATGAAAGATGGATTCTGACGAGGACTTCGGGATGAATATCAGGAGCACCCGACCAGATATGGCAACAGTATTCAATGCACGGACGAATGGTAGATTTATAAATATGAAACATGGATTCTGACGAGAACGTCGAGATGAATATCAGGAGCACCCGACCAGATATTGCAACAGTATTCAATGTACGGACGAATGGTAGATTTATAAATATGAAAGATGGATTCTGACGAGGACCTCGAGATGAATATCAGGATCACCCGACAAGATATGGCAACAGTATTCAATGCACGGACGAATGGTATATTTATAAATGTGAAAGATGGATTCTGACGACGACCTCGAGATGAATAGCAGGATCAACCGACCAGATATGGCAACAGTATTCAATGCACGGACGAATGAAAGATTTATAAATATGAAAGATGGATTCTGACGAGGACCTCGAGATGAATATCAGGATCACCCGACCAGATATGGCAACAGTATTCAATGCACGGACGAATGGTAGATTTATAAATATGAAAGATGGATTCTGACGAGGACCTCGAGATGAATATCAGGAGCACCCGACCAGATATGGCAACAGTATTCAATGCACGGACGAATGGTAGATTTATAAATATGAAAGATGGATTCTGACGAGTACCTCGAGATGAATAGCAGGAGCACCCGACTAGATATGGCAACAGTATTCAATGCACGGACGAATGGTAGATTTATAAATATGAAAGATGGATTCTGACGAGGACCTCGGGATGAATATCAGGAGCACCCGACCAGATATGGCAACAGTATTCAATGCACGGACGAATGGTAGATTTATAAATATGAAACATGGATTCTGACGAGAACGTCGAGATGAATATCAGGAGCACCCGACCAGATATGGCAGCAGTATTCAATGCACGGACGAATGGTAGATTTATAAATATGAATGATGGATTCTGACGAGGACCTCGGGATGAATATCAGGAGCACCCGACCAGATATGGCAACAGTATTCAATGCACGGACGAATGGTAGATTTATAAATATGAAAGATGGATTCTGACGAGAACGTCGAGATGAATATCAGGAGCACCCGACCAGATATGGCAACAGTATTCAATGCACGGACGAATGGTAGATTTATAAATATGAAAGATGGATTCTGACGAGGACCTCGAGATGAATATCAGGAGCACCCGACCAGATATGGCAACAGTATTCAATGCACGGACGAATGGTAGATTTATAAATATGAAAGATGGATTCTGACGAGGACCTCGAGATGAATATCAGGAGCACCTGACCAGATATGGCAACAGTATTCAATGCACGGACGAATGGTAGATTTATAAATATGAAAGATGGATTCTGACGAGTACCTCGAGATGAATATCAGGAGCACCCGACCAGATATGGCAACAGTATTCAATGCACGGACGAATGGTAGATTTATAAATATGAAAGATGGATTCTGACGAGGACCTCGAGATGAATATCAGGAGCACCCTACCAGATATGGCAACAGTATTCAATGCACGGACGAATGGTAGATTTATAAATATGAAAGATGGATTCTGACGAGGACCTCGGGATGAATATCAGGAGCACCCGACCAGATATGGCAACAGTATTCAATGCACGGACGAATGGTAGATTTATAAATATGAAAGATGGATTCTGACGAGAACCTCGAGATGAATATCAGGAGCACCCAACCAGATATGGCAACAGTATTAAATGCACGGACCAATGGTAGATTTATAAATATGAAAAATGGATTCTGACGAGAACGTCGAGATGAATAGCAGGAGCACCCGACCAGATATGACAACAGTATTCAATGCACGGACGAATGGTAGATTTATAAATATGAAAGATGGATTCTGACGAGAACGTCGAGATGAATATCAGGAGCACCCGACCACATATGGCAACAGTATTCAATGCACGGACGAATGGTAGATTTATAAATATGAAAGATGGATTCTGACGAGAACGTCGAGATGAATATCAGGAGCACCCGACCAGATATGGCAACAGTATTCAATGCACGGACGAATGGTAGATTTATAAATATGAAAGATGGATTCTGACGAGGACCTCGGGATGAATATCAGGAGCACCCGACCAGATATGGCAACAGTATTCAATGCACGGACGAATGGTAGATTTATAAATATGAAAGATGGATTCTGACGAGGACGTCGAAATGAATAGCAACAGCACCCGTCCAGATATCGCAACAGTATTCAATGCACGGACGAATGGTAGATTTATAAATATGAAAGATGGATTCTGACGAGGACCTCGAGATGAATATCAGGATCACCCGACCAGATATGGCAACAGTATTCAATGCACGGACGAATGGTAGATTTATAAATGTGAAAGATGGATTCTGACGACGACCTCGAGATGAATAGCAGGATCACCCGACCAGATATGGCAACAGTATTCAATGCACGGACGAATGGTAGATTTATAAATATGAAAGATGGATTTTGACGAGGAACTCGGGATGAATATCAGGAGCACCCGACCAGATATGGCAACAGTATTCAATGCACGGACCAATGGTAAATTTATAAATATGAAACATGGATTCTGACGAGGACCTCGGGATGAATATCAGGAGCACCCGACCAGATATGGCAACAGTATTCAATGCACGGACGAATGGTAGATTTATAAATATGAAAGATGGATTCTGACGAGGACCTCGAGATGAATAGCATGAGCACCCGACCAGATATGGCAACAGTATTCAATGCACGGACGAATGGTAGATTTATAAATATGAAAGATGGATTCTGACGAGGTCCTCGAGATGAATATCAGGAGCACCCGACCAGATATGGCAACAGTATTCAATGCACGGACGAATGGTAGATTTATAAATATGAAAGATGGATTTTGACGAGGACCTCGGGATGAATATCAGGAGCAGCCGACCAGATATGGCAACAGTATTCCATGCACGGACGAATGGTAGATTTATAAATATGAAAGATGGATTCTGACGAGTACCTCGAGATGAATATCAGGATCACCCGACCAGATATGGCAAAAGTATTCAATGCACGGACGAATGGTAGATTTATAAATATGAAAGATGGATTCTGACGAGGAACTCGGGATGAATATCAGGAGCACCCGACCAGATATGGTAACAGTATTCAATGCACGAACGAATGGTAGATTTATAAATATGAAAGATGGATTCTGACGAGGACGTCGAGATGAATAGCAAGAGCACCCGACCAGATATGGCAACAGTATTCAATGCACGGACGAATGGTAGATTTATAAATATGAAAGATGGATTCTGTCGAGAACGTCGAGATGAATATCAGGAGCACCCGACCAGATATGGCAAAAGTATTCAATGCACGGACGAATGGTAGATTTATAAATATGAAAGATGGATTCTGACGAGGACCTCGTGATGAATAGCAAGAGCACCTGACCAGATATGACAACAGTATTCAATGCACGGACGAATGGTAGATTTATAAATATGAATGATGGATTCTGACGAGAACGTCGAGATGAATATCAGGATCACCCGACCAGATATGGCAACAGTATTCAATGCACGGACGAATAATAGATTTATAAATATGAAAGATGGATTCTAACGAGGACCTCGAGATGAATATCAGGAGCACCCGACCAGATATGGCAACAGTATTCAATGCACGGACGAATGGTAGATTTATAAATATGAAAGATGGATTCTGACGAGGACCTCGGGATGAATATCAGGAGCACCCGACCAGATATGGCAACAGTATTCAATGCACGGACGAATGGTAGATTTATAAATATGAAACATGGATTCTGACGAGAACGTCGAGATGAATATCAGGAGCACCCGACCAGATATGGCAACAGTATTCAATGCACAGACGAATGGTAGATTTATAAATGTGAAAGATGGATTCTGACGAGAACGTCGAGATGAATATCAGGAACACCGGACCAGATATGGCAACAGTATTCAATGCACGGACGAATAATAGATTTATAAATATGAAAGATGGATTCTGACGAGGACCTCGAGATGAATATCAGGAGCACCCGACCAGATATGGCAACAGTATTCAATGCACGGACGAATGGTAGATTTATAAATATGAAAGATGGATTCTGACGAGGACCTCGGGATGAATATCAGGAGCACCCGACCAGATATGGCAACAGTATTCAATGCACGGACGAATGGTAGATTTATAAATGTGAAAGATGGATTCTGACGAGAACGTCGAGATGAATATCAGGAGCACCCGACCAGATATGGCAACAGTATTCAATGCACGGACGAATAATAGATTTATAAATATGAAAGATGGATTCTGACGAGGACCTCGAGATGAATATCAGGAGCACCCGACCAGATATGGCAACAGTATTCAATGCACGGACGAATGGTAGATTTATAAATATGAAAGATGGATTCTGACGAGGACCTCGGGATGAATATCAGGAGCACCCGACCAGATATGGCAACAGTATTCAATGTACGGACGAATGGTAGATTTATAAATATGAAAGATGGATTCTGACGAGGACCTCGAGATGAATATCAGGATCACCCGACCAGATATGGCGACAGTATTCAATGCACGGACGAATGGTAGATTTATAAATGTGAAAGATGGATTCTGACGAGGACCTCGAGATGAATATCAGGAGCACCCGACCAGATATGGCAACAGTATTCAATGCACGGACGAATGGTAGATTTATAAATGTGAAAGATGGATTCTGACGAGAACGTCGAGATGAATATCAGGAGCACCCGACCAGATATGGCAACAGTATTCAATGCACGGACGAATAATAGATTTATAAATATGAAAGATGGATTCTGACGAGGACCTCGAGATGAATATCAGGAGCACCCGACCAGATATGGCAACAGTATTCAATGCACGGACGAATGGTAGATTTATAAATATGAAAGATGGATTCTGACGAGGACCTCGGGATGAATATCAGGAGCACCCGTCCAGATATGGCAACAGTATTCAATGCACGGACGAATGGTAGATTTATAAATGTGAAAGATGTATTCTGACGAGAACGTCGAGATGAATATCAGGAGCACCCGACCAGATATGGCAACAGTATTCAATGCACGGACGAATAATAGATTTATAAATATGAAAGATGGATTCTGACGAGGACCTCGAGATGAATATCAGGAGCACCCGACCAGATATGGCAACAGTATTCAATGTACGGACGAATGGTAGATTTATAAATATGAAAGATGGATTCTGACGAGGACCTCGAGATGAATATCAGGAGCACCCGACCAGATATGGCAACAGTATTCAATGCACGGACGAATGGTAGATTTATAAATGTGAAAGATGGATTCTGACGACGACCTCGAGATGAATAGCAGGATCACCCGACCAGATATGGCAACAGTATTCAATGCACGGACGAATGGTAGATTTATAAATATGAAAGATGGATTCTGACGAGGACCTCGAGATGAATATCAGGAGCACCCGTCCAGATATGGCAACAGTATTCAATGCACGGACGAATGGTAGATTTATAAATATGAAAGATGGATTCTGACGAGGACCTCGAGATGAATATCAGGAGCACCCGACCAGATATGGCAACAGTATTCAATGCACGGACGAATGGTAGATTTATAAATATGAAACATGGATTCTGACGAGGACCTCGAGATGAATAGCAGGAGCACCCGACCAGATATGGCAACAGTATTCAATGCACGGACGAATGGTAGATTTATAAATATGAAAGATGGATTCTGACGAGGACCTCGTGATGAATAGCAAGAGCACCCGACCAGATATGACAACAGTATTCAATGCACGGACGAATGGTAGATTTATAAATATGAATGATGGATTCTGACGAGAACGTCGAGATGAATATCAGGAGCACCCGACCAGATATGGCAACAGTATTCAATGCACGGACGAATGGTAGATTTATAAATATGAAAGATGGATTCTGACGAGGACCTCGAGATGAATATCAGGAGCACCCGACCAGATATGGCAACAGTATTCAATGCACGGACGAATGGTAGATTTATAAATGTGAAAGATGGATTCTGACGAGAACGTCGAGATGAATATCAGGAGAACCCGACCAGATATGTCAAAAGTATTCAATGCACGGACGAATGGTAGATTTATAAATATGAAAGATGGATTATGACGAGGACCTCGAGATGAATATCAGGAGCCCACCCGACCAAAAGATAATGGCAACAGTATTCAATGCACGGACGAATGGTAGATTTATAAATAATGAAAGATGGATTCTGACGAGCACCTCGGGATGAATATCAGGAGCACCCGACCAGATATGGCAACAGTATTCAATGCACGGACGAATGGTAGATTTATAAATATGAAAGATGGATTCTGACGAGGACCTCGAGATGAATATCAGGAGCACCCGACCAGATATGGCAACAGTATTCAATGCACGGACGAATGGTAGATTTATAAATATGAAAGATGGATTCTGACGAGAACGTCGAGATGAATATCAGGAGCACCCGACCTGATATGGCAAAAGTATTCAATGCACGGACGAATGGTAGATTTATAAATATGAAAGATGGATTCTGACGAGGACCTCGTGATGAATAGCAAGAGCACCCGACCAGATATGACAACAGTATTTAATGCACGGACGAATGGTAGATTTATAAATATGAATGATGGATTCTGACGAGAACGTCGAGATGAATATCAGGAGCACCCGACCAGATATGGCAACAGTATTCAATGCACGGACGAATAATAGATTTATAAATATGAAAGATGGATTCTGACGAAGACCTCGAGATGAATATCAGGAGCACCCGACCAGATATGGCAACAGTATTCAATGCACGGACGAATGGTAGATTTATAGATATGAAAGATGGATTCTGACGAGGACCTCAAGATGAATATCAGGAGCACCCGACCAGATATGGCAACAGTATTCAATGCACGGACGAATGGTAGATTTATAAATATGAAAGATGGATTCTGACGAGGACCTCGAGATGAATATCAGGAGCACCCGACCAGATATGGCAACAGTATATAATGCACGGACGAATGGTAGATTTATAAATGTGATAGATGGATTCTGACGAGAACGTCGAGATGAATATCAGGAGCACCCGACCAGATATGGCAACAGTATTCAATGCACGGACGAATAATAGATTTATAAATATGAAAGATGGATTCTGACGAGGACCTCGAGATGAATATCAGGAGCACCCGACCAGATATGGCAACAGTATTCAATGCACGGACGAATGGTAGATTTATAAATATGAAAGATGGATTCTGACGAGGACCTCGGGATGAATATCAGGAGCACCCGACCAGATATGGCAACAGTATTCAATGCACGGACGAATGGTAGATTTATAAATGTGAAAGATGGATTCTGACGAGAACGTCGAGATGAATATCAGGAGCACCCGACCAGATATGGCAACAGTATTCAATGCACAGACGAATAATAGATTTATAAATATGAAAGATGGATTCTGACGAGGACCTCGAGATGAATATCAGGAGCACCCGACCAGATATGGCAACAGTATTCAATGCACGGACGAATAATAGATTTATAAATATGAAAGATGGATTCTGACGAGGACCTCGAGATGAATATCAGGAGCACCCGACCAGATATGGCAACAGTATTCAATGCACGGACGAATGGTAGATTTATAAATATGAAAGATGGATTCTGACGAGGACCTCGGGGTGAATATCAGGAGCACCCGACCAGATATGGCAACAGTATTCAATGTACGTACGAATGGTAGATTTATAAATATGAACGATGGATTCTGACGAGGACCTCGAGATGAATATCAGGATCACCCGACCAGTTATGGCAACAATATTCAATGCACGGACGAATGGTAGATTTATAAATGTGAAAGATGGATTCTGACGACGACCTCGAGATGAATAGCAGGATCACCCGACCAGATATGGCAACAGTATTCAATGCACGGACGAATGGTAGATTTATAAATATGAAAGATGGATTCTGACGAGGACCTCGAGATGAATATCAGGAGCACCCGACCAGATATGGCAACAGTATTCAATGCACGGACGAATGGTAGATTTATAAATATGAAAGATGGATTCTTACGAGGACCTCGAGATGAATATCAGGAGCACCCGACCAGATATGGCAACAGTATTCAATGCACGGACGAATGGTAGATTTATAAATGTGAAAGATGGATTCTGACGAGAACGTCGAGATGAATATCAGGAGCACCCGACCAGATATGGCAACAGTATTCAATGCACGGACGAATAATAGATTTATAAATATGAAAGATGGATTCTGACGAGGACCTCGAGATGAATATCAGGAGCACCCGACCAGATATGGCAACAGTATTCAATGCACGGACGAATAATAGATTTATAAATATGAAAGATGGATTCTGACGAGGACCTCGAGATGAATATCAGGAGCACCCGACCAGATATGGCAACAGTATTCAATGCACGGACGAATGGTAGATTTATAAATATGAAAGATGGATTCTGACGAGGACCTCGGGATGAATATCAGGAGCACCCGACCAGATATGGCAACAGTATTCAATGTACCAACGAATGGTAGATTTATAAATATGAAAGATGGATTCTGACGAGGACCTCGAGATGAATATCAGGATCACCCGACCAGTTATGGCAACAGTATTCAATGCACGGACGAATGGTAGATTTATAAATGTGAAAGATGGATTCTGACGACGACCTCGAGATGAATAGCAGGATCACCCGACCAGATATGGCAACAGTATTCAATGCACGGACGAATGGTAGATTTATAAATATGAAAGATGGATTCTGACGAGGACCTCGAGATGAATATCAGGAGCACCCGACCAGATATGGCAACAGTATTCAATGCACGGACGAATGGTAGATTTATAAATATGAAAGATGGATTCTGACGAGGACCTCGAGATGAATATCAGGAGCACCCGACCAGATATGGCAACAGTATTCAATGCACGGACGAATGGTAGATTTATAAATATGAAAGATGGATTCTGACGAGTACCTCGAGATGAATAGCAGGAGCACCCGACCAGATATGGCAACAGTATTCAATGCACGGACGAATGGTAGATTTATAAATATGAAAGATGGATTCTGACGAGGACCTCGTGATGAATAGCAAGAGCACCCGACCAGATATGACAACAGTATTCAATGCACGGACGAATGGTAGATTTATATATATGAATGATGGATTCTGACGAGAACGTCGAGATGAATATCAGGAGCACCCGACCAGATATGGCAACAGTATTCAATGCACGGACGAATAATAGATTTATAAATATGAAAGATGGATTCTGACGAGGACCTCGAGATGAATATCAGGAGCACACGACCAGATATGGCAACAGTATTCAATGCACGGACGAATGGTAGATTTATAAATATGAAAGATGGATTCTGACGAGGACCTCGGGATGAATATCAGGAGCACATAAACCAGATATGGCAAACAGTATTCAATGCACGGACGAATGGTAGATTTATAAATATGAAAGATGGATTCTGACGAGAACGTCGAGATGAATATCAGGAGCACCCGACCAGATATGGCAACAGTATTCAATGCACGGACGAATGAAGTAGTTATAAATGTGAAAGATGGATTCTGACGAGAACATCGAGATGAATATCAGGAGCACCCGACCAGATGTAACTGTAGTATTCAACATCCCCGGACGAATAATAGATTTATAAATATGAAAGATGGATTCTGACGAGGACCTCGAGATGAATATCGGGAGCACCCGACCAGATATGGCAACAGTATTCAATGCACGGACGAATGGTAGATTTATAAATATGAAAGATGGATTCTGACGAGGACCTCGAGATGAATATCAGGAGCACCCGACCAGATATGGCAACGGTATTCAATGCACGGACGAATGGTAGATTTATAAATATGAAAGATGGATTCTGACGAGAACAATCGAGATGAATATCAGGAGCACCCGACCAGATATGGCAAAAGTATTCAATGGGACGAATGGTGGTTATAAATATGAAGATGGTTCTGACGAGGACCTCGTGATGAATAACAGAGCACCCGGCAGATATGACAACAGTATTCCAATGCACGGACGAATGGTAGATTTATAAATATGAAAGATGGATTCTGACGAGGACCTCGAGATGAATATCAGGAGCACCCAAACCAGATATGGCAACAGTATTCAATGTACGGACGAATGGTAAGTTTATAAATATGAAGAATGGATTCTGACGGAGGACCTCGAGATGAATATGGGAGCACCCGACCAGATATGGCAACAGTATTCAATGCACGAGGACGAATGGTGATTATAATATGAAAGATGGATTCTGACGAGAACGTCCGAGATGAATATCAGGAGCACCCGACCAGATATGGCGAAAGTATTCAATGCACGGACGAATGGTAGACATAAATATGAAAGATGGATTCTGACGAGGACCTCGTGATGAATAGCAAGAGCACCCGACCAGATATGACAGCAGTATTCAATGCACGGACGAATGGTAGATTTATAAATATGAAAGATGGATTCTGACGAGGACCTCGAGATGAATATCAGGAGCACCCGACCAGATATGGCAACAGTATTCAATGCACGGACGAATGGTAGATTTATAAATATGAAGATGGATTCTGACGAGGACCTCGGGATGAATATCAGGAGCACCCGACCAGATATGGCAACAGTATTCAATGCACGGACGAATAATAGATTTATAAATATGAAAGATGGATTCTGACGAGGACCTCGAGATGAATATCCAGGGCACCCGACCAGATATGACCACAGTATTCAATGCACGGACGAATGGTAGATTTATAAATATGAAAGATGGATTCTGACGAGGACCTCGGGATGAATATCGGAGCACCCGACCAGATGTGGCAACAGTATTCAATGTACGGACGAATGGTAGATTTATAAATATGAAAGATGGATTCTGACGAGGACCTCGAGATGAATATCAGGATCACCCGACCAGATATGGCAACAGTATTCAATGCACGGACGAATGGTAGTTTTATAAATATAAAAGATGGATTCTGACGACGACCTCGAGATGAATAGCAGGATCACCCGACCAGATATGGCAACAGTATTCAATGCACGGATGAATGGTAGATTTATAAATATGAAAGATGGATTCTGACGAGGACCTCGGGATGAATATCAGGAGCACCCGACCAGATATGGCAACAGTATTCAATGCACTGACGAATGGTAGATTTATAAATATGAAAGATGGATTCTGACGAGAACGTCGAGATGAATATCAGGAGCACCCGACCAGATATGGCAGCAGTATTCAATGTACGGACGAATGGTAGATTTATAAACATGAATGATGGATTCTGACGAGGACCTCGAGATGAATATCAGGATCACCCGACCAGATATGGCAACAGTATTCAATGCACGGACGAATGGTAGATTTATAAATATGAAAGATGGATTCTGACGAGTACCTCGAGATGAATAGCAAGAGCACCCGACCAGATATGGCAACAGTATTCAATGCACGGACGAATGGTAGATTTATAAATATGAAAGATGGATTCTGACGAGAACGTCGAGATGAATATCAGGAGCATCCGACCACATATGGCAACAGTATTCAATGCACGGACGAATGGTACATTTTTAAATGATGGATTCTGACGAGGAAAACTAAAATATAAATAAGAGTTTAACTTATGCATGCAAAATTTCAATGCTCTAGTTTCACTTCTTCTTTTTTCAGCCTACGAACTTTTCAGCTTACTTTTATCTAATCTAAGCTTATTCATAAATGCAACTTTGTGTGTGTGTGTGTGTGTCTGTGTGTGTCTGTGTGTGTGTGTGTGTCCGTTACCTATATACTCCGAAACAGCTGAACCGATTTTCTTGAAAATTTACACAGTTGTACTATAAGCGTCTTCGAGTGTTCTTAGCTAGGTTTTGTGTCGAGGTGCCCCCGATAAATATCGAAAATCGATAATCGATAAAATCGGGTTATAGAAGGAGTGGTCCGATTTTAATCAAATTTGATACACTCATAGACAAAGACATAAGAAAAGATATTCAGAAGTTTCAAGGTAGTGTAGAAAATCGATAATATATATATAAAAGGTAAGATGTTTGTGTGTGTCTGTTTATCTGTCTGTATGTCCTTTATAGAAATCCACAATTTTTATCCGATTCTCACCAATCGTCACACAAATATTCTTTAGGCTGAGTCTGAGCTCCAGAACCATCGATTAGTTTTAAAGCCTGCATTACACCCGAGCAACGCCTGGCTATACTGCTAGTATTCCTTAAAAGCTATAAACTCATTATGGAGTAAATCTATCTCGCCTTAACAAAAGTTTGGTTTAGAGAAATTATGACTGATGGTAAATCGAGATACTGTGTTCCGAACTGGAATAGTTTGCATAATTTATATTTTATTGTGCTTATACATTTTGGTTGACGAGGTATGGATATGAGAAAAAAAACTTATCCAATTCCGGTCGACACCATTTTTCCGATTCCGAGTTTATCTCTTGCTGAGGCTCAGCAAACTCTTAGATCTGTTGATAGCTGTCCCCGTCATTAGGGTTTGGTGATTTAAAATTGAATTGCAATTGGTGTAGGAAACCTATCTCACTTTCACCGAAAAAATTGCTCTGGAGAAATTATGACTGATGTTAAATAGAGATACGATACTCTGAAATGGAGTACTCTGCATAAGTTATATTTAATTGTTAATTTATAACGCCGTACCAGTACATTTTCAAAGCATTTATAGACGATTCCTTGTCACTAAATATATTGGATTATGTACTTATATAAAAAAAATTTGGTTTTCTCTGTTTTGTTGTAGGCTGATTTTGAAATGTGCTGAAACCTCTTGCTCCATGTTTAAGTTGTTCTATGGACACCAGCCGAAATGATCCAAAAAGATATAGTGCGGTTATTAAAAAGACTTTAAACTAATGCATGCAAGAATTCACGATTCTAGCTTCATTCTTTCATTGTCAGCTTATGAACTTTTCAGCTCACCATCTTGTCTGCAGTTTATACAAATCCCTCATTTTTTTATAATCATATCGCTCCAGCAAGGCATTTTACTGCCACTGTTTTGTAGGGGGTTACATAGGAGGAAAGTTATGAGAAAGAGTTACAGGTTACAGGGGGTGTCAGGAAGTGGGTAAGAAAAGGATGACAGTGGCCATAAAGTGATAGATGAATTTATATATTGATTGTAATATAAAATTGGTCCCCCACTTTATGTTTACATAATAATTTCTTGTCTGTAGAAAATGAATCAATCAGTCGATGAAATACTGATTAGCTACACATGCATGTCTTTTAGATTTATTTACATTCTCTGGAATATAAATGTATAGAAATATTTTTTTATAATCATATCACCCCAAGCAAAGGCATTTTACTGCCACTGTTTTACTGGGGGTTACATAGGAGGAAGTTTATGAGAAAGTGTGACAGGTTATAGGAGGTGTCAGGAAGTGGGTAAGAGAAGGATGAGAATACTGATGAGAGTGGAGTTGACGGAGAAAGGAACATGAGAAAGAGGACGCAGGTTAGTGAGATAGGAGATGACTATTGAATTTACATTTAAATTCTTGGAGATTGTAGCTTTCAGGGAAGCAAGTAAATGGAAGGGAATTCCACGGGCGGGAAGTGCGAGAAAAGAAGCTGATAGAGTAGAATTTGCGTTTGCATTTTATTGGTTTCACATTAAATATACATATTTTCTTTCGTGATGCTAATTCATCATAACTACTGAGAATCTTTTGTGATTGTACAATTTCATAATTAATTATCCACTTAGAATGGATATTGCTTGCACCTTAGCTCAAATTACATGTATAATTTGCTAAAGCCGGCCATATATGATGCTTGGGATTGTCTTACTTTCCCGATTTTCTTCTTTCACTACCACCAGCTGTTTATAATGACACCTTCTTTTATTAAAGAATCAAATTCAGAGGCGGTGTTTACAATATGTACGCAATACAGCCCTGGTTATCATTTGAAAGATTGCAAAACTCTTTTAAAATAATAAAATTAAATGTTATAATCACTTTTAGAGGTTGTGCGTAATAGATACCAGCTCTGAACGAGAATCCAGAGAGGAGAGTTCAAATTCTAGTTGAATTCACTTACTGTTAGAGCGCTCTCCACCTTTTAAGTATAATGAACTGTTCCAGGTACTATGAATGGTGGTAGTGTCGAGAGCTCGACGAGTTACGAGTCAGTCGTGTATTTCCGGTTGTAAACCGGAAGTGATAATTGTACTCTACGACGTACAGAGACGTACACATTAATACCTTGTTTTCCTGTATTATTACTAACCACTTTGTAAATATCATTTCTTCCTTAGTACATTTATTTATTATTATATTTCTGTTGTTCGTTGTTATTACCTACACAACTCAACACCTTCATCTTTGATGATATTGTCCAGCATTAACTGCCATATTGAAAAACTGACATCACATAGCAATCCAGTACTCTCTTGTTTCTAGTGAAAGTTTCCTGTTCCTTAATACTCTTTTCAGCTCCTGGAATGCATCCATGTGCTTTTGAATCTCGGGAATATAAATGTATAGAAACTGCTGTGACCACAAACTGAGGGGTCAGTTTATATATTGATTGTAATATGGAACTGATCCCCCAATTTATATCCAGTATGTTTCTGTAGCACCACATTTCAGTTGCTTCTCTTTTTTCCTTCATCTTTGATGATATTGTCCCACATTGACTGCCGTATTTTTCTGATGTTCAGTATTAAATTCAAACTGTTCCAGGCACTATAAATGGTGGTCGTGTCGGGAGTTCGACAAGTTACGAGTTAGTCGTGTGTTTCCGGTTGTAAACCGGAAGTGATAATTTCACTCTAGGACGTACACATTAATACCTTGTTTTCCTGTATTATACTAACCACTTTTGTAAATACCATTTCTTCCTTAATAAATTTTATTATTATATTTCTGTTGTTCGTTGTTATTACCGACACAACGGAACACTTACGAACTAATGCCTTTTTAAAAGCCATTAATTCATGACTTCTCTCTTCAGCTAAGGGTTGAATAACAAAAAATGTTTTCTGTTTAATTAGTTATGTCTCTTTTTAGACATGATGGCCCAGGCGTTTATTACGTATGGCATTTTACTGATTGATAAAGTTCGAAATACGATTGCGTTCAGCTTCGTACAAAGACCCATGAGAAAAGCATATTATCATTTCTCTGCCTAGTTATGAGTTAAATAGCAAAATAAACCGGGCTGTCTAGCTTTGATTAGCAATCAGTCTAGCAAAAGAAAATCTATGAATTCAAAATAGGTGAAGTATAGGGAAAGAAACCCGATCACATAAGGACATATTTGACATGATTGACATGATTGCCCAAGCGTGTATGACATATGGCATTTAACTGAGTTCAAATTACAATTGAGTTCAACTTCGTACAAAGAGCCTTCAGAAAAGCGTAGGGTTCTTCATTTCTCTTCCTAGTTATGAGTTAAATAGCAAGGTAAACTAGACTATCACTCTTTGTTTCGCAATCAGTCTGACAAAAAAAGCTATGAATTCAAAATCCGTTAGGTATGGGGAAAAGAAACTCGACCCCGTAAGAACTTCTGTGTGACATGATTGCCCAAGCGTGTGTCACGTTTGGCATAAGAGACATGATTGCCCAACCGTGTGTCACGTTTGGCATAAGAGACATGGTTGCCCAAGCGTCTATCAAGTATCACAATTCACTGATTGACTGCCTATTTAAATGAAAACTATGCAGATATTAGTCGCATTCAAATCGAGGCTTTTTTAAATCCTGTTAGAGAAAACCCTACTGATTGAACACATCCTCAAAGAGGACATATTTCGCCAACTGCTGGTTGGTGTGGCTATTTAACCCATAGTTGTGGTTTTAAAGTTGTCCTTCGCCAAGAATTAGTGCGTCCTGCTACTTAGCCTATATTTGGAATAAGAAGAGATGGATACATAATCCAAACTGATGTTTTTCTGAGACCCACCTTGATCCCGGTTAGTTGCATCTGCTAGGGTCCCATTTATGTGCAAATAGTTAACCACGAATCATAGCTTAAAACAGTATGAAAGTATAAAGATAGGTTTTTATAATGAATTGTCCGGAAATTTCATTCTTATTTTTAAGAGAAATTAAGACACAAAGAAAATTATGCCACTAAATATTTATTCAACTAAATATTGTGTTGCGCAAATTAAAGATTTTTTTCCTCGGAATTTCGGGGTTTTTTTTCTCGGTAAAGGATTCATTATGGTGTTTCTTTTACGTCATCCAAAAAATTAAAATTTTTACAAATTGAGATTATTTCTTAGAATAAATGGAAATCTGAAGAAGCATTTTCTGGTAAATATGGCGGGTGGGGTAATCAAATTCCAGACCAATTGCAACATTTTTTGCTGGGTCGCCAAAGAAAAGTGAGGTCTGATGAAAAACAGTTGATCTCTATGTTCGCTAATTCTAAGCGTTTTTCTTGAAGTGCGGCCTTTAATTCGTTCAAATGCGAGCTGTACATTTTAGAATCACTCGGCTGGTTACTTAGCAGAATCTCATAATACAGGATTCCTTTTTAATCCCACCAGTTACACAGCATGATTTTCTCAAGATAAAGACCTGCTTTTGGAGTGGCTAAAGTTGAATCATGTCGTTTACATCAGCATCTTTTTCACTGAACATTGTCGTAAAAGATCCATTGAACATCTTCTTCTTCTTTTATGTGCCATGTCCTTTCAGGAAATAGGCGATCATGGCTTTCCACATCTCCCTATCCCTGGTGGCTCTTAGCACGCTTTCTCCTGTTGCACCATTCAACCCTAGTTCCGTCATCCACCTGATCAGGTCCTTCAAATATGTTATCCGCTGCTTTCTTCTGTCTCTTTTTCCCTCTATCTGGCCTGTTAGGTTCTCCAAGCCCTCCTTCCTTATTGCATGTCCAAGAAACATTAGTTGTCTCTTTCTGATGCTCAGTATTAATTTCCTTTTCGTCTCCATCCTTTCCCTACGTCGTCATTGCTCACATGCTCGGTCCATGATATCCGCAGCATCCTTCTGTAGAACCACATTTCCGCTGCTTTAAGTTTTTCCTTCATCTTCGAAGATATTGTCCCACATTCACTGCCATATTGAAGTACCGACATCACATAGCAATCCAGTACTATCCTTTTTGTTTCTAGTGAAATTTTCCTGTTTCTTAATACTTTACTCAATTTCTGGAATGCTTGTTTCGCCATGCCAAATCATTAACTCTAAATCAAGCGAACCACTTTCGTACAGTTCTGTGAGCTAAACCACCTTCACCTACACAGCATATATCTTTTCTGTTGCTTGCGAGGCATATTAGAAAAATGAATGGATGTAAGTCAAATTGGACTGCACGGAGTAAAACATGTTCCCATATTTGCTTCAATGATAAACTGTTAACAGAAAAAAAAAACACTATCTTTTCTGTTATGATAATTTACCCATGAACAGATGAACTCTTTCAAACTATTAACAAGCAGCAGTTTCTGCTTTGAGAGAGAGAGAGAGAGAGAGAAAGCGAGAGAGAGAGAGAGAGGTCTATTCTAGCAGATAGCTCTGACGGACAGACCAATACAGTCACACTGGTGATCTTTTCAAATTGTATTTATTTGTACTACTGTTCTTTGTTAATATATTTGTTTACTCTATTGCGTCTTTGTGTCTTTATTTCTGGCCCCTAACCAGGCTACAACAACTTGGCTACGAGGGCTCTTAAAGACCCTTGAGGACCTCAAAAAATCTGCGTGGAAATTATCAATATTGGTTCAGCAGTGGACGCACGGAATTCTAATCTTCGCTACACTTTGTTCTATTCAACAATACTTGGCAATCCAGGAAAGGAAACCGGACAAAAAAAAAAAGTTGTATTTTTATCACACCTTGTTTCTACTCAACAGTACTTGGTAATCCAAAGAAGGAAACCGAACGAAAAAAAAAGTCAAGCTAACGTACACTAAAATTGAACGCAAGCTGCTAAACTAGGAAAAACAGTTTTACGAGAGAAAAAAGGCACTCGTGATTCCCTGAATGGGTAAAAAATTAGAGTTATTTTTATTCACTTTCAATTAATTTGATTTTTCGATTTTCTAAATATTTTTTGCTTGTTTTTTTCTTTTCTTTTTCTTTTTGGTATTGTATTAGGCTTAATCTAAAAAGAAAAGAAAAGACACGGATAAACACGGACGAATTTAAATCCGCCGTACTCGAATTTCTTAAGTTCCAACTTGAACAACAAAACCAACGAGAACTTAAAT
This sequence comes from Ascarosepion bandense, assembly GCA_037127315.1. Lineage (NCBI taxonomy): Eukaryota > Metazoa > Mollusca > Cephalopoda > Sepiida > Sepiidae > Ascarosepion > Ascarosepion bandense. The sequence goes on from JBBBDQ010002321.1 coordinate 564,128, forward strand.
GGCAAGAGAAACGACTTGAAATAATAAAAGAAGCCGAAAAAGAACGGCTTGAATTTCAAAATCAAACGGAAAGCAGACATCAAAAACTGGAAGAAATGTCTACTTCAAACTCAACAAGAGCAAAGAAAGTTGTTTGAACTAGACAACAGGGAACAAATTAATGTAAACGAAAATGTCTGAGGTGCAATAGACAATTTTCTATATTCTTCGGACTCCTTCTATTTTAGAAGAATCGAGGATTTATACGCTACAGATTGCATAAATTGGTCGGACTCTAAGAAATTTCGCCTTTTTCTTCAAAAACAGGGCACAAGAGAGTACACTAAATTTGTGAACAATATTTTACCCCGAAAAACAAGGGAATTGATATTTACTAAAGTGGTTAAACTTCTTACAGAAATGTTTAGTCCTAAAACTTTACTCTTATATAAAAAATGGAAGTGTATAAATTTAACCAGAAAAGATGTGAAGATTACACTACATTTGCGTAGGTCGTGAAAAAGGCATTGCGACGATTTAAAACTGTCAGTATTGAGTATGAATAACTTCAAGTGTCTTATATTTGTTCAGGAACTCGTTTTAGCAAACGACGCTGAAATTATACTAAAGTTCTGAATAAATTGGAAAATGAGCCCAACAAATACTCTTGAACAAATAGCGGAAGACTGTCAGATATTCGTAAGCGTACACCAAGATTTTAAAAATATCGAGAAATCTGGCATAGCTCACATAAGAAAACTACACCAAAAGAAAAGCAATTTAATGTTTCATCTAAATTAAACCAATTAAAAAAAGACAACTTGCCCCCTAACCTGTGTTACGGTTGTGGATTACTACATTGGTATAAGGACTGCCTTTACCAGAATAAAGAGTACTTAAATTGTAGGCGTGTCGGGCACCAAAGTTCACATTATCGAGCAAGAAAAAAGCTTAATAGCTGCGTAAAAAACACAAAATCAGATAATCAAGATGGGTTAAATATTTGAAAATACGTGCAAGTGAAAATCCTAAATAAAAATAATAAACTACAATTGGATTCTGGTTCAGATTTAACAATCATAAATCTACTCAATTGAAAAAAGTTGGCAAAACCAACCTTGCTAAGAACTAATAAAATCACCAGGGCAGTTACAAGGGAAAAAATCAAATTTACGGGAGAACTAATCACTAAAGTGACTTATCAAGGATGAACGTTAAAACTAAAAACGTTTGTATTAAAGAATACATAAAATTTATTCGGCACTGACTGGAAGGAGATATTGAAGTTGTGGGACAGACCAATTAATTCATTTTGCGAACAACTCTGAAAAAATTTAATAAAAGATTTAAAAGAAACCTTTCCGGAAGATTTTTTTCTGGGGGCATTGGTCGGTGTAATAAGATGACGGCAAACTTCGAGTTAAAAGATGACATTCAGCCAGTGTTTAAGAAAAAACGAAATGTGCCTTCGGCTTCTTTACGAGAAAATAAATGAAGAACTCGACAGACTAAAAAGAACCGGTGTCGTGTCGAAAATTGTTAAAAGTCTATCGACTTCCCCGACCGTCTATATACATGGTTCCCAACCCCGGAGTAAATTACCCCAGTGGGGTAATGAGCCCATATTTTGTGGATAATTAGTGTTTGGTTTGGGTAACTTCAGGACAATATTGCTTCATTTTGTGGGAAATCGAAACTATGGACCAGACGTATTGGAAAGGGAATTTTTGCACAATTTTCTGCATTGGATGCTTTCCTTGATAAAGTTAATTCTGAAGACATCTTCAACCACATGAAGACAGACAGCAGTGATCACCTAAATGGCCTCTTGGAAAACTCACGTAAGTACTTTCCAAACTTGAATAATCCCAACAGTTAGTGGGTAAGAAATCCATATCTTGTGAGTGAAGATATCATTCCTGATGAGGACTATCCAGCAAAAGAAGAATTTCTCACACTCAGGATGAACAATGCATGGAAGCTTTTGCTTAATACTAAGTCTGGTCTAGACACCTTTTGGATCTCTCGTCTGCAGGATATACCAACAATAGCCTCTAGAGCAGTACAAATTCTCATAGGATTTTCAACCACTTATTTATGTGAACAAGATTTTTATACTGTCCTTGGAATGAAGACCAAGAAACGTAGCACACTCAACATGGCAAACGACGCCCAAATAGCCCTTTCAGTTACAAAGCAAAGAATAAATAAACTGGCACAGGCAATACAAGCTCAACACTCACATTAAGAATCACGGCTAGGTTACGGCTACTATACCACTGATTATTATAGATTGGTACTATTGTATTGAATAATTTCCATTAACTTTGTCTGCTTTTGATGTATGAAAATATAATTACTTCTTTTCCTATATTACGGGTATTTGTTCATTGGGGTAATGGGTAATAGTGAAATGTATTTTGGGGTAATCGCAGGCAAAAGTTTGGGAACCTATGGTCTATACGAAGAAGTCAAATGAGATTTCTCGGCGCAAACCCGGATCTCAAAGGCTATCAATATTCTATACCTACACCGGAAGAAAGTTTTGCGAAACTAAATGGGGGAAAAGCTTTTTCAAAGATTAATCTCTGTGACCCTTATTCTAAAATACCGGTGAAAGAAAGAATGTTCTAAGTTGCTCTGCGCAAGTTCGAACATCTACTGCTCAGGATAAAAGTTACGCCGGCAATTTTTCTAACAAGTAATGGACACTATGCTGAGCGACTTTGATTTCTCGGTTGCATGTTTGGACGATATATTAATGACCAATCAAAATATAGGACAGCATAAATCTTCTCAAGAATTCAGGAGTACATGTTCCAAATTAAAAAATCCAAATGCTATTTTTTTTATGGAGAGGATTAAACACTTGGGACACACTATCGATAAAGAGGGCATAAGACCAGATCTAGAACGGGCTACAGCAATCAAGGACATGCCAGCTCTCAAAAATATCTCTATCTTACGAAGTTTCTTAGTATTGGCAAACTACTACCAGGTGTATATACGGAATATGGACAACTTACGTGCTCCGTTAAGCAAACGTTTGAACAAAACAAAAACAAACTTGGAGTTGACACCTGAATTCCAAGATGTATTCGTAAAAACAAAACAAAAAAAAACGGACATCTTGACGTCGGACTTGTTTCTCACCCACTATAACCCAGACCATGATATTATAATTACCAGCGACGCCAGCTCGTATGGCATTGAAGCATGCATTATGCACAAGATGCCAGATGGAACTCACAAACCAATAACTCATTCGTCAAGAACACCTCTTCCTGCAAAAAATAATTGAGAAGGAGTCATTAGGAATTATTTTCGCAGTAACGAAGTTTCACCGGAAAATTCACAGTAGACACTTAACCCTCTAGGGCAATTCGTATCATATTTGATACAGTATTTCCCTGTAAGGAAACATTTGGTATTTCCCTATAAGGAAACATTTGGTATTCATTGACTGAGCAGTCAGTACTGCTTTCATTTGAAATTTATAAAATATTTCTCTTAAAAAATTTTTCAGTAAAATATTTCTTTCAAGGCTTGGTTACATACTGTATCAAATATGATACGAATGGCCCTAGAGGGTTAATCTCAGTCTATCTATCTATCTATCTATCTATCTATCTATCTATCTATCTATCTATCTATTAACCCTCTAAGGCCATTTTTATCATATTTGATACAGTATTTCCCTGTAAGGAAACATTTGGTATTCATTAACTGAGCAGTCAGTACTGCTTTCATTTGAAATTTATAAAATATTTCTCTTAAAAAATTTTTCAGGAAAATATTTCTTTCAAGGCTTGTTTTCATACTGTATCAAATATGATACGAATGGCCCTAGAGGGTTAAGGACTGAAGACGGACCATAAATCGTTACTGACCATCTTCGGTTCTAAAAAAAAAAGGTCCGCCTGTACATGCAGCAAATAGAGTGCGGAGATGGGAGAACAATCCTTTTAAATTATAACTTAAGTTCATTCCGTTTAAAAATCTCACACAGTGAATCTCTTGAATTTACTGTGAATTCTTCTCTTCGGACAGAAGGAAAATTCAAAGCAAATATTTATATGCAACACGGTAAGGAAACTCCCGGCAACTTTAGGCCAAATCAAACGAGAAGTTCTAAACGATTAGTTTATCAGGCAAACCAAAAACAAAATTTGGGAACAGGACCAACAGACTTTAGATACTTTTTTTCTTTATGCGACGAAGTGCTGCTATTTAATAAGCGACTCGTTATTTCCACAACACTACAAAGAAGAATTCTGAAAAATTTCCATGCTGGTCACCCAGGGATTACAAGAATGAAAAGCCTTATGCAGAGTCTTGTATACTGGCCGAACATGGATAAGGATATCGAAAACATCGTAAAATCTTCTAAAGGCTGTGCCTTGGCAGCTAAGGTACCTCCAATCAAATACAGACTTTGGCCCAAAACAGAAAGATAGTTGTCTCGAAATCATGTGGAGAAACAGTGACAGATTATAGGGGGTGTGAGGAAGTGGGTAAGAGAAGGATGAGAATACTGATGAGTGTGGATGGAGAAAGGAGCATGAGAGAGAGGGTGCAGGTTAGTGACATAGGAGATGACTATTTACTTTACATTTAAACTCCTGGAGATTGTAGCTGTCGAGAAAGCAAGTAAACGGAAGGGAATTCCACAGGCGGGAAGTGCAAGAAAAACTGCTGGAGTAGAATTTGCGTTTACAATTTTTTTAGTTTCACAGTAAAAGGGTGGTACCTAGGTGCTAATCTTGTGGTTCGAGTAAATTCATATATAGGGGGCACCAGTGAGCTAAGTTCATCTGAGCAGAAACCATGAAAGTATTTGTAGAAGAGACACAGGGAAGCCACATTGCGCCAGTTAGAAAGTGACTGTATCTGAGCTGCCAAGTCGGGATCGATCACATTACAGATTCTCCGCTGGATTTTGTCAAGAACACCTAGGTGGATAGCTTGAGCAACCAACCAGATATGGCAGCAGTATTCAATTTGACAATACCTGATAATTTCCTAAATAAAGGATATGGCAGGGGCGATATCACCCCTGAAACGATGATAACATTAGTAATAATAATAAAGGTGGATATGCCGTTAAACAGAAAATACCAAGTGAAACAGAGGCCTCTTCAAATAACCAAGAAATTGATAGGCCGTAAAAACATTGAAATATTAATAATGTTACAGAAAGAGAAATTAGGACACGAGATACAATCCTTTTTTTTTTAAAGTATACAAAAAGGAGCAGATTACTGTTCCTTGTTAATATATTTTTCTCTGTTCCGTCTTTGTTTATATTTCTGGCCCCTAACCAGGCCACAACACTTTCAAATGTAATAACTGTATTTTTCAACACGACTCTAAAAACACTTTGCATCCTACAGGATGAAAGTTCGATTATAACTCATCCACAGTTAATGATTTAGTTGAATTTGCACTGAATATACGTGCGTTGCAGTGCAGTGGATATCGGCTCGGAACGAGAAATCGGTGAGCCGAGTTCGAATTCCAGTTGAATTCATTGCATTCACTTACGCGCAAATGCCCTTGGGAAAAGTATTAATCCGTCTCTTCCTTCCAGTTATGGGTTAAATAACAGGACAGATTGGGTTCTATAGCCTTGGTCGGCAACCAGTCTACCGCAGAAAGCAATGGCAACCTACTGCGGGATAATCTTCTGCCCAGTCAGTCATGTCTCTTTCGAGACATGATCACCCAAGCGTGTTTCACGTATTGCACTTAATTGACTGACTGATTTGCTATGGCGATGATTTTCTCCCTTTTATCAGTCGTTTAAGTGCCATACGTGATACACGCACAAGCGATCATGTTACTTATGATGTATGACTGACTAGGCAGAAGATTTTCCCGCAGTAGGTTGCAATTACTTTCTGCAGTAGACTGGTTGCCAATCAAGGCTAAAAACCCAATTTGTCTTGCTACAGATGGAGGGAGAAGAGATGGGGTAATACCTTTCCCAGTACTATTTGCGCGAAAGCAAATAAAACGTATTCAGCTGGAATTGCATCTCGGATCTACAATTTCTTATTTCGAGCCGATAACCGTTAACCACGACGCACATCCTGTTATATGTAAACTAAAAGTCAAATAACAGAACGCCAAAGCAATTCTTAAACTCCTCCATGTATAATACGCATTTTTCTGAATAAAATAATAAGTAAAATTAAGACTTCATATTATGCACAAAAACAAAAAACATATCGAAAAAATTTCCGTTTCATAGGTTGGTTTCAATTGTGAAATGACTACTCACCACAAACATACGACAATTTGACACTAACATTCGGTGATTAGAACCCTATAAGTATTTCAAATACAATCATATGTACCTCACAATACTTACATACACAACTATAAAAAAAAATCTTTTAAAAAAATTGCCATTTCATAGGTTGGTTTCAGTTGTGAAATATCTACTTACCACAATCATACAAAAATTTGACACTAAAGATGACAAATATAATTATGTGTACCTAACAATACTCAGAAATGTAAAATAAAATGAGAATTATAATAAAACTAAATTAGAACAATATTATTCTATGTTTAAAACCATTTTTTGTGAAAAACCTACGACAATGAGACGAACTATGAGCGCCGCCATGTTGTTTCTGCATGATACATTCTGATTGGTCAAGACTGCCGGAATAAGAAAGTTTATTTTGGTGGAAAAGAATATCAGTAAAACGAGTGTTTGTAAGCTAAACGACGAGCAGTTCACAACATTATCTCGAGAAGAAAATACCTTATTCTTACCTGCCTTTATTTTTACTCTCCAACGGCCTTGTTAAAAATAAATTCAAGAAGAACAAGTTACCTCAGTAAATTCAAGAGAAAAGTTATTGCTTTGGCAGAACAAGTGTGAAATTATTCAGTAGAAAGAAAATACGATATAAGTGAAGCAAATATGAAAATGCTGGCCCTGATGACATTGGAGAGGTACAAGTTAGTGTTTGATTATCAAGCAAGAGGTGCGTATTATGTGTGAGTAAAAGCATTTTCCCATAATTTCATCACAATTCTAGGGGTGCGTGTTATAGATGAAAGTGTATTATGCTTAGAGAAATACAGTAAATAAAGAATTCCATTTAGACAAACATGAGGTTGCACATCTAAACTTATTTATAAATGGAACATGGTCTGTGTATGTGTGTGTCTGTGTGTGTGTCTGTGTGTGTGCCCCCGTTACCTATAGACTCCGAAACGGCTGAACTGATTTTCTTGAAAATTTACACAGTTGTACTATAAGCGTCTGCGAGTGTTCTTAGCTAGATTTTGTGTCGAGGTACCCCAGATAAATATGGAAAATCGATAATCGAAAAAATCGAGTTATAAAAGGAGTGGTCCGATTTTAATCAAATTTCATACACTCATAGACAAAGACATAAGAAACGATATTCAGAAGTTTCAAGGTTGCAGTTCTTACAATAGTGCAGAAAATTGATAATATATATATATATATATATATAAGGCAAGATGTTTGTGTGTGTGTCTGTTTATCCGTCTGTGTATCCTTTATACAAATCCACAACCGATTCTAACCAAACTTCATACAAATATTCTTTAGGCTGAGTCCGAGCTCCAGGACCATGGATTAGTTTTAAAGCTTTCATTACACCCGGGCAACGCCGGGCTATACTGCTAGTATAAAAATATATGAAGCTTTGAAACCTGTTAATGTCTATAAATCTATAAATATCTTAATGTTAATTGTTCTGATGAAATTTCTTTTATAGTATGTAGACTTTATGAATTTAAACGCAGTACTAGATTGGCGGCGAGGTCTCATCATTTTATTGTTGAAATGGCTTCATGTAACCGAAACAGATTCTTCTCTCGCACTTATGGTTTGTGGAACTCTTTTCTGCCTTCTTGCTTCCAGTCAATTTTTTATCTTTAAGAATTTTAAAGCAATATCAATCGTTACCGTTTGTATTTTTAATTCATGTTCTTGTGTTATTCTCTGTTTTTAATAATATTTTCTTTCATATTCTTTTACACTCAGTGACTCCTTCACGTCTTAGTGGCTTAATAGAACTTCCGGTTACTTCTAGCTATTTTAATTTTAATAGAACTTCCGGTTACATCTAGCTATTTTAACTTTAACCTTGCCGCCAATCTAGAAGAACGTTTAAATTCATAAAGTCTAGATACCAAAGAGGAAAGCCCTTCAGAACAATTATCATAAAAATATTTACAGAAACGTCACAGGGAAACTATATGCAAAAAGGTTTATCACATCGATTTAATGTGATATCGCCCCTGATTTTTAAGAAGATTATCGAATTCCAGTTGAATTTCTTGCATTCACTTACGCACAAATACCCTTGGGAAAGATACTAATCCGTTTCTTCCCTCCAGTTATGGGTTAAAATAAAAGGACAGATTGGGTTCTATAGTCTTTGTTGGCAACCAGTCTACCGTAGAAATTAATGGCAACCTACTTCGGGGGAAAAAGATCGGTTTTTAATGTTGGGAACATGGGTGCGGATGCTCAGGCCACTGATCAAAGATTACCAGCCCGCTCATACGAGCACGGATCTTGTCTTAATATGTCTGAACTTGACTTAGCATTTCTAAGCTTGTCTGAATTGGTCTTACACCAACACTAAAAGTGACGGGTTAGTATAAGAATTTACTGGGTGTGTAAGAATGAAAAACAGGAACATTGCTAATGAGCGGGAACATAAGAAGGATAGCAGATAATGATTGACATTGCATTTAAACTTTTAAAGATCAAAGTTGACTGGAAAGCATGGAGCCGAGAAAAAGACAGTAGATAATGCGAAAAATTGGAACAGAGTAACAGCATCCGTTGGCGTCAAGAGACCACGGATCTAAGCCCGAAGAGTTAGGCCCTTTCCAAAGTGCAAGCCTGGATAGGCGTTGTGGTGCAGTGGATATTGGCTCGGAACGAGAAATCGATGAGACGAGTTCGAATTCCAGTGGAATTCTTTGCATTCACTTACACGCAAATACCCTTGGGAATGGTATTAATCCGTCTCTTCTCTCTCCAGCTATGGGTTAAATAGCAAGACAGACTTGGTTCTATAGCCTTGGTTGGCAACCAGTCTACCACAGAAAGCAATGGCAACCTACTGCGGGATAATCTTCTACACAGTCAGTTATGTCTCTTTCAAGACATGATCGCCGAAAGCGTGTATCACGTATAGCACTTAACTGAATGACTGAAATTAATATTAGAAATATGATTAAGGCTTCTGCGGGGCATAAAGTGAGATGTATTATAATGTTAAGTAGTAATAAGTGGGGAATCAGTTTTATATTGTTATGAAGTAGTAAACTGACCCCCCACTTATTAATACTTAATATAATACATCTCTTCTCCCTCTAGCTATGAGTCAAATAACAGAACACTACCGGCCATAATCTGTCTACCACAGGAAGAAATGGCAACCTACAACGGAAAAATCTTCTACCCAGTCAACCATGTCTCTTTCAAGACATGATCGTCCGAGCGTGTATCACGTATGGCACTTAACTAACTAGGAGAGGTGTAAATATACAGGTTGCGTTAAGGAAAAGTTGCGGTAGGGTGTGGTTAAGCAAAAAGCCTTAGTAAAGTATAGCAATATGAAACGGGTAATGTCTTCCCCTATTTTCTGCACCATATTTACGAGAGCGGGCTTTTGGGTGCAATCGCCGAAATTCTTGCCAGGTTCGGAAACAAATAGAAAATTACTGAACGCGGGATTCTGAGGCATTTGTTCATCGCCTGCTAGCGGGATGCTGAGAAAATTATATCTCTCCTGTGACCACCAATCCCATTAACATTGTACATTTTCTCTATCATGTTGTTAAACCGGCTAAGTAAATCGATTTTCCTATATTCTGTTAAATGCGTGTGAATTTATAGTGTTTCGTTAAAAGGTTAAGTGCCATACGTGATAACCTTTTGAGCGTTTATGGCCTTATCTTTACTGAATATGACAGAAGATTTATCGCTGGATCTTTCGGTGATAGACTGGTTGCCAATCAAGGCTATAAGAACCAGTCTGCCCTGTTATTCGACTCATAACCGGAATTGGATTTATACTTTTTCCAATTCTGTTGGCGCGTAAGTGAATATATCGAACCCGACCGGAATTGGAACTCTACATTTCTCATTCTGGGCTATTATTGATTACATCTCACCGCTGATTGCTGTAGGTTTAAAAGCAAGAAAGAAATGTCTTCATATTGGTCTGGGAAGAAGAGACTTGGCAAGAAAAAAAGGTTTCGGAACCATTGTTTTCAAAATAATATTGGATATGCTTAACATTGATTAAATTTATAGTTAAAGATTTGAAGAATACAATACCGGCCATAATTATTAGGTGACCCCAGTGTTTTAAAAAAAATAATGTATTTCAGCCAAGTGAATTATTGTAAATGAAAATAGAATGGTTCTTTTATTAATACTGCACAATAACATATGCATCAAATGAATTTATAAATATTTAATAATTACCTATATTGCAGTTTGTTCAATGAAAGAATGAAGAAAATTTAGGGTGATTCGGACGAGTTCATCTTTGCTTCCTTGCCTTGTAAAATTTTGCAAAGTAATAATAACAAAAGAACCATTCTATTTTCATCCACTTGGCAATAAATACTAAAAATAGTATGAAATACATCATTTCTTTAAAAAACATGGGGTGGCCTAATAATTATGGCCGATAGTTTCCTGTTATTTGACTCATAGCTAGAAGAAGAGATGTATTATATTATTAAGTAGTAATAAAGTGGGGGATCAGTTTATTACTTTATAACAATATAAAACTATATATTACTATTTAATAATATAATACATTTTTCTCCTTCTAGCTATGAGTCAAATAAGAGGACAGTTGGGGTTCTATAGCCTCGGCTGCCTACCAGTCTACGCGCAGAAAGCAATGGCAACCTACTACGGGATAATCTTCTGTCCAGTCAGTCATGTCTCTTTCGAGACATGATCGCCCAAAGCGTGTATCACGTGTGGCACTTAACTGACTGACTGAATATAACAGAAACATGATTAAGGCTTCTACTGGGCATAAAGTGGGTGATCGGTTTTCTATTTTCATGAAGTAATAAACTGATCCCCCACTAATTACTACTTATTAATAGAATAATATAATTCCCCAGTCTACCGCAGAAAGCAATGGCAACCTACTGCGGGATAATCTTCTGCCCAGTCAGTCATGTCTCTTTCGAGACATGATCGCCCAAAGCGTTTATCACGTATGGCACTTAACTGACTGACTGAATATAATAGTTAGAAATATGATTAAGGCTTCTGCTGGGCATAAAGTGGGGGATCAGTTTGCTACTTCATAACAATATAAAATAGTTTTTAGCAGTTGAAATGGCTAAATGTAACCGTAAGTTCTATGCTAACAGTTTCTTCTCTTGCCTTTCTCGCTTGCGAAATACTCTTCTGGATTATTGCTTTCTGGTTAACTTTGATTTTCAAATTTTTAAATGCAATATCAATCTTTATTTGTTCTCTTCATAATTGCAGTTCTTTTATTGTTCTCCCTCCTTGATAATGTTCTCTTACTCACCTATTCTTTCAAACCCAATAACGTAATATCGGTTTAATGGTTTTATTGTCTTCCTTAGAAGTAATTTTTTTTAATTTAATTTTTTAGAGCACCTATAGGTAGAGTCAAAGAAGGCAGGAAGAAAGGACTACAAATAAACTACAAGAAAACTGAATGCATGGTAACCAGTATAAAGAGTGAAAAGAAAAGCCCAAAATGCCAACTGTAAGTTTGTGATAACAAAATCAAACAGGAGCAGAAATATGAATACCTGGGAAGTGTTAGGGTTAGGGTTAGGGTTAACGAAAAGTGCGATACGAAAACCTAAAGGCACATGAACATGGCCAAAGATTTTTTTTTAAAATCATATCACCCCGAGCAAGGCGATAACGCCACTGATCTGCAGGGGGCTACGTAAGAGTAAAAAGATTGGAAAAGAGAAAGCCGGAAACCACATCCTAAACAGGGAACAAGGGATGAGCCTCTTCACCTGTTCAATAGACGTGGGTGGAGTGTGAACCAGGCGATAGTTTAGTCTATCTACTCCAATTGGAAAAAAAAGAAAAGTGTGAAAAAATTGGAAAAGAGAAAACCGGAAACCGCATCCTAAACAGGGAACAAGGGATGAGCCTCTTCACCTGTTCAATAGACGTGGGTGGAGTGTAAACCAGGCGATAGTTTAGTCTATCTACTCCAATTGGAAAAAAAAGAAAAGAGTGAAAAGATTGTAAAAGAAAAAACCGGAAACCGCATCCTAAACAGGGAACAAGGGATGAGCCTCTTCACCTGTTCAATAGACGTGGGTGGAGTGTGAACCGGGCGATAGTTTAGTCTATCTACTTCAATTGGAAAAAAAAGAAAAGAGTAAAAAGATTGGAAAAGAGAAAACCGGAAACCGCATCCTAAACAGGAAACAAGGGATGAGCCTCGATTGTTATGTGATGTCTTTCCTTTAATGTGAATGCTCGTCAATCTCCTCAAAGATGAAGGAAAGACTAGAAGCAACTGAAATGTGGTTTTACAGAAGGATGCTGAGGATGCCATGGACGGAAGCAATGCTGATGTTTTGGCGGAGATGGACACAAAAAAAGAAGCTGATGATTAACACCAGGAAAAGACAGCTGAAGTTTGGGAGACATGTAATGAAGAATGGCGGCTTGGAGAATCTGATGCTCACGGGTCGGATAGAGGGGAAGAGATACAAGGAAAAGCAACGCATGACATACTTGATCGACTTGGGCAGGTGAATGGGGGATCGGGTATTGAGTAGGATAACACGAGAAGTATTAAGAGTGATAAGGGAAAGGGATATGTGGAGGGCTATGATCGCCTACGTTCTGAAGCGACACGTCACAAAGAAAGAAGAAAAAGAAATATTAGTTGTCTCTGTCTTGCAGTTTTGCCTTTTATTTTAGTTTATATTTTTCTTTTTTCCTGATCAGAAAAACTAAACCTTTTTCTTTTATGTGCTCTGTCCCTTCAGGACGTAGGCGATCATGGTTCTCCATGTCACCCTATCCCTTGTGGTTCTTAGTATGTTTGCACCTGTTACACCTCTCAACCCCCGTTCCGTCATACATCTGATCAGGCCATGCAAATATGTTATCCGCTGCCTTCCTCTGTCTCTTTTTCCTTCTATCTGGTCAGTCAGTATCAAGTTCTCCAAGCTCTCCTTCCTTATTGCATGTCCCAGGAACTTCAGTTGTCTCTTCCTGATGCTCAGTATTAATTTCCTTTTTGTTGCCATCCTTTCCAAGACCTCATCATTGCTCGATCCATGATATCTGCAGCATCTTTCTGTAGAACCATATTTCATTTGCTTCAAGTTTTTCCTTCATCTTCGATGATATTGTCCAGCACTCACTGCCATATTGAAGAACTGACATCACATAGCAATCCAATGTCTCTCTTCTTTGTTTCTAGTGAAATTAACAGACCTACTTGCCTTAATTATTCCTTTTGCCTGGCTGGTTGGTACATCCCCTCCTCTTCCTCTCATTAAGAAACTACTCAGTCCTTAAGTATCTGATGTTCCTTTCATCAGATCATGCTCAGTCCACGATATCTGCAGTATCCTTCTATAGAACCACATTTCCGCTGCTTCAAGTTTTGTCTTCATTTTCGATGATATTGTCCAGCATTCACTGCCGTATTGAAGAACTGACATCACATAGCAATCCAGCACTGTTTTCTTTGTTTCTATTGAAATTTTCCTGTGTGTTAGTACTTTGCTGAGCTTCTGGAACGCATCCTTTGCCATGCCAATTCGCCTTCGGATCTCTGTGTCGCACTTTCCATCTTCTGTTAGAACACTTCCTAGGCATTTAAATTTTTGGTATCCCCCACCTGTATTTGGCATTTTGGATTGCACCTTTTGCTGATGACCATGCATTCGGTTTTCTTAAAGTTTATTTGTAGAAAACTAAACCGGAGCACCTAAAAAAGATTAAATAATCGGGGAAGTGATTTTTTCTAATATGCGATAAACGGTGGCCTTTATATAAGAATGGGTCAGAGAATCATTCGAAGTGTCAAATCGATAAATGGGTTGGTCCTAATAATCTTGGAGAGTCGGAAAATTTCGTAACAAAACTAAACGCCCTCTTGACTATTAAGCGGCTAAAAGTACACGTGAGACTTGACAATTTTTTTTTAAATTTTTTAGATGCAGCATCGTTTTGATCTTGATTTAAGGAAACTGAGGAAGTAAGACCATGTTGCACCAGATTTTTCAAGCGGAAAGAATTGTATGTTTGCACATAGTTCTTTGCCTGAACTCGAACACCTACCACTCATGCCAATAGGAAATCTTCTACTCCTCCAGCTTCTTCTCTCGCACTTCCCGCCTGTGGAACTCGCTCCCATATTCTTGCTTTCCTGACGGCTACAACCTCCAGCAATTTAAATTCAATATCAATACCCATCTCTTAACCACTTGACTCCAGTTCTTTCTACACCACCCTGTATATCCTTTCCTTTCTCTCCACCTTTGCAACTGTCATCACACCTTTATTCCCATCCTTCTCTTGCTCCTTTCTAACTGGTTCGTCTTCCTCTTCACATTCTTCTACTTAATCTTTTTACTCTTATGCAGCCCCCTGCACATCAGTGGCATTACCGCCTTGCTCGGGGTGATACAATTAAAAAAAAAATCTGTGTATTTTCCAGAAATAGAACATTCAAAGGAAATATTCTGTGTTTGAATAAATAATTGTCTTTTGTTGAAGTGCCTAAAGTTTATCAAGAAAAGCCATCCTGATTGAGGAAAACTTAAAGAAACGAAGAAAAGAACAAAGAAAAATCAGAGAAAAAAAATCTCGAATTTCAGTCAAACGTCAAAAGACGGGATGTGAATTTTATGAATATTTCCGTAATTATGAATAAAATCGTTTTGTGGACGTCTCTCTAATGAAAAAGGAAAGTCTACTAAATTTAATTTTTCTGCCTCCCTGAATTTGTTTGCTTCGACTCTCTTTGCCCATCTGTCTCAAGCATGGCTTGAAGTGGTATCTGCCAACGACAGAAAAAGACTTGGAACGGTGATTTGGTTTTTCTTTTGGTGCCTTTTATGGTGAATTTTGGCAGAATATCTCATAAATAAAGCCAATCAGTACCAGTACTGACTGCATTACCAAAAACACAAGGCTGAAGTAAAGAATTGCATTTATCTCCGGATCTCTCTCTCTCTCTCTCTCTCTCTCCCTCCCTCCCTCCCTCTCTCTCTCTCTTTTCTTCTTCTTCTTCTTCTTCTTCTTCTTCTTCTTCACTCACTCTCTCTTTTTCTCTCTCTCTCCCTCTCTCTCCCTTACTCTCTTTTTCTCTCTCCCTCTCTATCTCCCTATATATATATATATATATATATATATGTGTATATATATATATATATACAGTAGCGAGCATAAATATCAGAACGATGTTAACAAAAAGTCTAAATATAAAATAACTTTTTATTTTAAAGCTTCAAAGAACATTTTAACAAGGAAAAAAGGCTATAAAGTTAAATTATCTAATTCCAAAATATAAAGCTCAATAAACTTATTTTGATAAAGTTATAAGAATAATTATATAACATTCGAAAAAAAAAAGTCGTTCTAATCTTTATGCTCGCTAATGTAGAATAAAAAGTGTGAGAGGCCGTGAACGTTTTCTTTAAAGTGTATATTTATTGTTGTTGTTATTATACATGTTATGATACATTAAGGGTCCATAAAGGTATTTGTGACGCTACACGTGTTTCGAGTCTTAGATTGACTCTCTTCAGGCGAATAAATTTGTGGCTTTTCGCATAGATTTCCTTTTGTTTCTGATGGCCAAGTCATGTTTTATGAATAAGTAAGTAGAAAAAATAAGAAAATAAATAAAATCAGTAAAATAAAATAAAATGAGATAAAATAAATCAAATGTTGGCACGTTGAATGGTCTGTGTTTTTTCACATCAGCATGTGTATAAATGGATAAACAGATAAATAAATAAACAGATGAATGAATCAAGTGCTTACACCAATTTGAATATATATATATATATATATGTGTGTGTGTGTGTGTGTGTGTGTGTGTGTGTGTGTGTGTGGTACTTATGCTATGTGTGTGTGTGTGTGTGTGTGTGTGTGTGTGTGTGTGTGTGTGTGTGTGTGTTTACTGTCATATCATGTTGAATACACCGGTTCTCGCTCGATCACCGAAGTTAAGCAACGTTGAGCCTGGCCAGTACTTAGATGGGTGACTGCTTGGGAATACCAGGTGCTGTAAGTGTTTATTGACGGATGTGTGTTGTGGTGCAATGGATGTCGGCTCGGAAGGGGAAATCGGTGAGCCGAGTTCCAATTCCAGTCGAACACTTTGCATTCACTTACGCACTGGTACCCTTGGAGAAGGTATCAATCCGTCCCTTCACTCCAGTTATGGGTTAAATAACTGAGGTCTGCTGTTCAACGCGATCTGTGGCGAACTCCTGCACCGATTGTTTGTTATCAGCAGTTCCAAAAAGTGTGGATGGTGCTACACAAGCCTTCACTGCTCAAAACAATTCTTTGTGTGGCAGTCTAACTGAGTTAGACACTCATATGTCGAAATCGACAGGGGAGTCCATTATATATATATATATATATATATATATATATATATATAGATAGATAGATAGATAGATAAGTGGTCAGTGAACAGGTCAGAAAGTTGATATGCGTGCGTGTTTGTTTGCTGGGTATTTTTACACTGTCCTCTTAAGTTTTTCTCACGTTTCATTTGTCAGAAGATTTTATGGCATTGACTGACAAAATTTGCTTTCATCTTTTTTCTTCAAAATTGATTCCATTTTGCGTGTATGCAATTCTGATTTTTTAGTGAAAAAGAAATATGACACGGGCCATAAAGTTCCGTTTCTTGTATTTTTGTTCAGTTGGTTGGTTGGTTGGTTGTTTTGTTTTTATGGCAAATCAACCTCGGCGGGTCATTTATTGCCAACTAAATTTTATCTATTTATTGCTGGTAATACATTTTTCTTTTAACAATTTATTGTTGTTTTTAATATAAGTTTTGTGTCTAGTAATACTTTTTTCTTTTCGAGTATTAAAAGGCAGGGTCACCCAAGGCCTACCCTGTTATTTAACCCATAAATGGAGGGAAGGGACGGATTCATACCTTTTTCCCAAGGAATGCAGGGTATTCAACTGGAATTCGAACTCGGCTCACTGATTTCTCTTTTCGAGCTGATATCCACTGCACCACAACGCACATCCGTCACTAAACGCTTACAGCACCTGGTATTCCCAAGCGGTCACCCATCTAAGTACTGACCAGGCTCAACATTGCTTAACTTCTGTGATTGTTCAATCGGAATCCAGAATTACTATATTTTGTAATGGCTCACGAAATTTGTTTTGGTCTTTTTGTTTCCTTAAAAATGTTTTCTGTGATTTAATCCGTATTCTTAGCCGGTGCTTGTAATTTCATACGTATAATTTTTTTTCTCAGAGCGTTTGAATTTAGCGCGCTCGCGCACGCGCGTGAGTGTATTATTTTTTCTTGTTGTTTTGTAAAGGGAAGGCTAGTATTTTTTTAAAATATTTCTTCCTGCATCATGAGCGCGTCTTAATCTGCATTTTGGTAGATAAAATTTTGAATTTGCATCCACTACATTGGTATAAGTGCTGGGAAACGTATAGACTTCCTGTTATTGGCTAGTTTAATGTTACTTCTGTGCAGGCTACTCTTTTATTCAGGCCTTGTGTTGCCCCCACGAATATCTTTGTACATTCATCGCATTTCAGAGCATAAATTTCGTTTTTAGAGTTGCAATTCAGATTTGTTTTTATTTCGAATAGATATGTGATTTTGAATTTAAAGTGTTTTTCTTCTATTATTTAGCTGCAAAACCTACATTTTTCTTGTTACGTTTTGTGACCCCCTGTGTTGTGTGTTGCTCGAATTTTGATGGGGTTAGTATGGTTTTAAAATTTGGGAGTTGGTGTTTGCTTTTAATTATTTTAGTTGTCTTTAGGATTTATTTTATTTTATCTTTTTTGTTGAGTAATTCTAAGTGATTTCTTATCTTTCTAAATAAATTTGGGTTGCTTTTATTGTGTGTGGAGACGTATGAGAGAATATTTTCTTCTTTTTCGTGTTTTTTTTTTTTTTTTTGGTATGGTATTTCTTCTGTCAGTTCGGAACCCTTGTTTATTAATGGAGTAGGGTATTCTCTTATTTTTTAGTGTTTTTCGTAGTTCCTCTAGTTGTATTTTACGAACGGATTCGTCAGCTACTATTGTGCAAATTCGTCGTGCTAGGGGGTAGGGAATTAATTTTACACAGCTGTTTGAGTGGTGACTCTTGAAATGAAGGTATTGTTGTGTGTCTGTGGGTTTATGGTAAATTCTTGTGATGATGTAATTGTTTTTGTTTTAATGATTAAGTGTGGGAATGGCTATTCACTATAGCTATATACTTGTGTGATGTTAATTTTGGGATACAAGTTTAAAATATGCACCTGTTGGTTGCATAACACATGAAATTCCGAGTCGTGCCATAGAGATAGAATAATATATATATTTATTAATATATATATGATATGATCACTGTTTTATTAACACCTAAATAATAATACTATACATATGTACACCATCTTCATATGTATATTTATTAATTTACATCACTATATATATATATATATATATATATATATATATATATATATATATATATGAAATAAAACAAAAAAGAAGTATTGTTAACAGTTTCTATGGAAATAGATTTTTTTCTTTTTCTTTTCTTTTCTTTTCTTAGCTTACTTCCTTGTCAAACACCCCTTCACCCTTTTTACTTTCTCCCTTTTACTTCCTACCCTTTCTTTTTAGTCTTCTCCCTACCATGTCTTTGAACCAGATAAGGCTAAATTTCAACTTTCAACTCTCGACTCAGTTAAGGAGTAGGGGTTTTCAAATATCTAAAAATAAAAATAGACATAGAATTCTGTCTGCTTTAATTTTCCGTGATGAATTTTTTTTTTTTTTAACTACTGCCGGTAAAATATCTTTGTTCATTTTGTCATTTGGCTTTTTGTAATAAATTTGTTGCTAATGATACGAGGAACTTCTCGTAGAAATTTCTCGTAGAAATGGCCATACAACGAATTTGAACATCGGAATTTGTTTTATTTTATAATTGGCTCTGTAATTTGAATATAAATTGCATTGAACCCTCCACCTTGATCAGTTTTAATATTAATGTAATCAATATTAATTAGGATCGGGTTTTTGTGATTTACCTACCTGCTTTTCCTATTGGATTAAAGTTATATATAATAAGAAAATGAAAGAGCAGTTAGATTAAAACCTACTGTTCAAGCATTTAACTTTATAAGGACTGCTCGATAATGATTAAAGCTTAATATTCTAATTTGTTTTATTACAATGTTTTATAAACGTATTATATCACAACACAAAAACCTCCATATTTCAGAACAATAAAGTTCTTCTTCAGGTGATATGTTAAAATAAATCGGGAAAATAATTTATTTTGAAAATATAAGATGAATTCATGGTTATTTAGAAAATTAATGAGTGGTAGTTGGAGAAAAGTTTAGGGTTAGGGTAAAGATTAGGCAGGGTTAGAGTTAGGGTTAGGTTTAGGCTTAGGGTTAGAGTTAAGTTAGGGTTAGGGTCAGGGTTAAGTTAGGTTTGGGGTTAGCGTTAGGTTTAAGGTTAGGATTAAGCATAGGGTTGGGTTAGGATTAAAGTTAGTGTTAGTGTTAGGGGCTAGGGTTAGAATTAGGGTTAGGGTTAGGATGGGGTTGGGCCTATGGTTAGAGTTAGGTTTAAAGTTATGGTTAGGTTTAGGGTTAGGGTTAGGTTAAGGATAGGTGTTAGGGTTTGGGCTAGGAATAGGGTTAGGGTTAGAGTTATGCTTACTGTTAGGTTTAGGGTTATGTTTAATGTTAAGATTAGGGTTGGTTTAGCGTTTGGGTTAGAGTTAGCGTTAGGGTTATGGATAGGTTTAGGGGTTAGGGTTAGGGTTATGGTTAGGGTAAGGGTTAGGGTTAGAGTTAGGGTTAGGATTAGGGTTTGGGTTAGATTAGGGTTAGACTGAGTGTTAGGGTTAGGTTTGTGTTAGGGTTAGGGTTAGGGTTAACGTTGGGGTTATGGTTCGGGTTAGGGTTAGGATTAGGGTTAGTGTTCGGGGTTAGGGTTAGCGTTGTGTTATCGTTAGGTATAGGTTTAGGGTTAGCGTTATGGTTAGGGTAAGGGTTAGGAGTACAGATACAGTTAGGGTTAGGTTTATTGTTAGGGTTAGGGTATGGCATGGTTCGAGTTTCGGTTAAGGTTAGGGGTTAGGGGATAGGGGTTAGGGTTAGCGTTAGGTGTTAGGTTTAGGGTTAGGGTTAGGGTTAAGTTTCGTGTTATGTCTGAATTTAAAAATCATTTCATTTCTCTGCTTCAAAAGTTCATTTAGATCCCTATAGTTCCTGAGAGTTTGAGCATATTTGATGATCCTCAATTTAACCTGTGGTTTGAGTCCACCGTCCTTCAATTTCCAGTAGTATTTTGATAAGACTGCTTGATATTTCAAGGAGGCGTTGGAAAATGAATGCTTGTGATTATAAAATCTTTGTTTTCAACTACCTGCATATATCCCTATGTATACTCTTTATTTGTTGGTATCCTCTACTGGAAAAATGATGGCTTCATAAATTGCTTTGTCCGAGTTACACCTGCTGTCTACGGGGCGGTTTGTTCTGTTGATGCAGTTGCAAGAAGGTTTATCTCCTTGGGGAATGTTGTGGAAATTTCTAAGTAATCTGTTGTTATGGGAATTAATTATATTTTGAATATTTTTGGTTGTTGAGTAGCTTATTTTTAGAGTTTTCCTGTTGAATAGTTTCTTCGGGGAGTTATTTTTGGTGGAAGTGTTTGTTAACTAAGTTGAGAAAGTGCTTACTTATGTTTACATTAGACAAATTACAGAATGGGACGTTAAACCATATTATTTTTTTCCTGTTTTTGCGCTTGTTTTTATTTTTAGATTTTCCTTTTAAATTTTTCTTGGTACATCAATTCTTCTTTAAAACTATTTTTTCTGAATGCTTGCATTGATTTGTTTTCATTGAATATTTTTCTATTGGATGATAATTTATTTATTCTAATCTTTACTGTGGTGAGGATTTGTTTATATATATATATATATATATATATATATATATATATATATGGGGGGAGTAAAATAGTTGTTGGCAAGAGATAAAAAAGTGCACAATCAAAACAAATAAACTGAATATGCAGAGCTAACAATATGTCAAACAGCCGAGCATACACCACTTACTTGCTACCTAGGTTTTGACCACGCCGGTCTTTTGTCAAAGACTACTTTACCTGAAGAAGCCGACGTGGTCAAAACCTAGACAAGTAAGTCGTGTGTGTTCGGTTGTTTGACACACACACACACACACATATATATATATATGTGTGTGTGTGTGTGTGTGTGTGTGTGTGTGTGTGTGTGTGTGTGTGTGTGAATTAAAACAATAATCATTACCTGTTTATGACACATTGATTTGTATCAGTTCCATGCATCCTCCATTAATGTAGAAAAAAAACTGATTCTCTGTTTAAACCTTGAAAACTTTTTCTAACGAAATTTTAGAGTGTGTGTTAAAAATTTCGAATTGCAAATTTTAATTATTTAAACTATTTACATGTCCTCGTCTTTGTTGTTTTTTATCATATTTCAGCTGTTGTGCCCTCCGGTCTTCATCAGGATTAGATTGGCATATTCTAATTTAAAATTTAAAGATTTGAATTAGCGTTATTATATCCGGAAAAAGTGCAACTATGAAATTTGATAATAAGTTCAATGGGTTTATCAAACATCTGGACCTGATGAGCGTTTCGATGCGAAACTCTTGTAACATCTAACCAGTTAAGTCACTTTAATTTTTTATTTATTTCTTACTTATTGAGTCTCTATGTTTGTATGTAATATTTCAGTATATTTTTATTTTATTTCGTCATCAAATTGAATCTCAGCGAAGAATTCAATAAAAAAAAAGTCTTTATTTGTAAATGTTGCCTTCATTGTTATACGTAAAGGAAGCAAACAGAAGATATTTTTTTTAAATTTTAGATCGAAATTCCAGCCCCGTTGAGTTATGAATACGGATGCATTAAGTTAATTCTTTGTGTTTTTTTTTTTTGTTTTTTTTTTTTACTTTGTCTTGAGAATGCAGCCTCGTCTTAGTTTAGTAAGAAAATATGTCCTGAATGCAAAGAAAAGGAAAGGTCTCTTTTATAAATGTTGTTGGCTTTTTTGGTAAATAATACATTTACTTAGACATCACGTACACAAATAGAGACGCAGTTAGATGGCTAAAGATTTCATAATGCATTTATTGATGACAGACTATTTTTAGAAAGACATGTTTTGATCAGGCAAGCCTGACTGGAGATGCCAAGATGTGATAAGTAAGTAAAACAAAATGTTGAAATTAACATTATTCCCCCACCACACACACACACATACACACACACACACACATATATATATATATATATATATATATATATATATACTAGCAGTATAGCCCGGCGTTGCTAGGGTGTAATGAAAGTTTTAAAACGAAAGACTAAAAAGCAATAGTTGTTTCCAGTTAAAGCGAAACCGTAGACTGAAAGAAAAATGAATGGATATAAGTCAAATTTTGATTTCCTGCTATCGATATCAAATAAGATTTTTTCGTCATAAACTGAATTTTGAAGGCTAAATAAGCCCTCTGAGTAAATGTCATCTTGGCTGAAACTAAGAAATACAATTATACCTATTTAGAGCCAAACCCGATGCAAAAACTAAAATAAAAGGACTGAAAAAAATACAAACATACAGGCAGATAAACAGACGCACACACAAACATCTTGCCTTTTATATATATATACTATCGATTTTCTGCACTATTGTAAAAACTGCAACCTTGAAACTTCTGAATATATTTTCTTATGTCTTTGTCTATGAATGTATGAAATTTGATTAAAATCGGTCCACTCCTTCTATAACCCTTTTTTTTCGATTATCGATTTTCGATATTTATCTGGGGCACCTCGACGCAAAACCGAGCTAAGAACACTCGCAGACGCTTATAGTACAACTGTATAAATTTTCAAGAAAATCGGTTCAGCCGTTTCGAAGTCTATAGGTATCGGACGCACACACACACAGACACACACACACAGACACACGCACATGCACACACACAGACAAAGTTCCATTTATAAATAAGTTTATATATATATTTAGTGTATCGAGGCAGCAGATAATTTTCTAAGCATATTCAAATAAATAAATCCAAACAGCACACGCTTAATAAAATCACGTTTAAATCTGGTCATAACACATTACATTGCATTTAAATATATTGTTCTGTTAACATTTCGAGCTCTCGCGCGGTGTGACGTCATAGAACCGCATTACAAATTTACGAACTGCGTTTGCTATTTTTGGTAAATGTTATTGTTGCTTAGCAAAGTTTTATGTCAACACAAAATAAAATCGTCTTTGATGGGGGATGTTTTTATGTTAACGTCCTTGTCACCTCTCTGAAGTTGGCTCATGTGAGCCGAAAGCTTAGAACCAACTTAATAAAAAATTATACAAATTTTGGAGAATTTTTTGTCTTTATTTTCACTTGAAATTAAAGCCAAAATACGATGTTTAGAACGGCTCATGATTAAACAATAGACATTCAATGTCTCTTATATTTAACAGTATATATATATATATATATATATATATATATATATATATATATATATATATAGGGTGCGATGGATAACTTTTCCTCTAAATAACGCAAAAAGAAATAAAATTAAATAACACTGTCATCGCATTTTAACAGATTTGGCAGTTCGGCTGCAGTCGCTCTCTTACCGTCATGGCGTGGCTTCCCTGTGCCTATTCTACAAATACTTTCACGGCTAGGGTGTAATGAAAGTAATGAACTTAACTCACTGGTGCCCCCTATGTATGAATTTACACGAGCTACTAGACTAGAAACTAGGCCCCACGCTTTTACAGTGAAACCGATAAAATATAACTGCAATTTCTACTCTAACAGCTTCTTTTCTCGCACTTCCCGCCTGTGGAATTCTCTTCCGTTTACTTGCTTCCTCGACAGCTACAATCTCCAGGAATTTAAATATAAGGTCAATAGACATCTCCTAACTCGCATCCTTTCTCTTAAGTTCTTTTCTCCATTCACTCCAACCCGATTACACCGATATTCTCATTCGTCCATTACCCTCCTCCTGACATCCCCTATAACCTACCCCTCTTTCTCATCACTTTCTCTCATGTAACCCCTTGCGCAACAGTGGCAGCATAACATCTTGGAATGAAATGATTAAAAAGAATATATATTTACGAAAATAACAAAAATATCTTGAAATATTAAAGAGTAAATTTATTCAGTATAATCGCCATTCTCTTTAACCACAGCCTCTAGACGACTTCGGAATCTGCTGCAACTCTTCTGGACGGTCTCTTTGTGCGCCCCACACATAATAATCAAGGGGGTTGCAGTCTGTGGAGTTAGGTGGTAAGGTGTAAGGGTATTGTGGTCGCAGAGATTGTTTGACAGTCATGACTGGGTCCTCCTGCTTGTGTGACTTTGTGGAGAGTTCTAGTGCGAGACATAGGGTCTTCCAACAACTACCATCTTCATCCAAGGCAGCACAACCTCCTCAAAGCACTTGATGTATGTCACCGTGCTGAATATCATAAAAAATGCTGTTGGGGAAAATGAATTACAGCATCACCTCGCCATCACCTGTGATCATTCAAAACCTCTTTCCAATCACCATTAGATTCAGCAACGGTCCCTGAATCCTCTGCACTGTCCTCAGATTGGCACACAGGCATTCTGAATTGTTCAAATTAGAGCTTCATACAAGCAGTACAGCATGTCGTTTCCAAATTGCTGGTGGAGTCGATGGCGTCATTATCTTCTTTTCCTCACAGACGGTGCCCAACTGATCCTACTATACTGTGTGTGTGTGTGTGTGTGTGTGTGTGTGTGTGTGTGTGTCCGTAAACGGTGAGGATAATCCAACAAGATTACCTAAATATAAAAATATTAATTGGTAAATCCATATAGAAAGCTCGATGGGTATTAAGCAGAGCGATATGAAGTTTATAAAGGAAAACTCAACACGTCATATCAGTTATAAACTATAGCTCATGTCAATGAGTTTAATTAGCTCATATCATCAGACCTTACAATATATCCTCCATCTGGTACAAAATTTCTGCCGAAATGAACGTTTACTTAAAATGAAGAGAGGGATAACAATAAAAAAATAATAATAATAAACATGAAATTACAAACAAATAAATGACAATAAATATAAGGGAAAGAGGAGAAGGAAAGAAAAGAAAGGAGGAAAGAGGGAAGAAAGAAATAGAGTCCAGTTCCAAATAATGACTTTGGATCTGTTTGAAGTTGTTCAGACCGTCTTGAAAGGCTTTGACCTCTGAAAAAAACCAATTCCTTTGACTTTTGGCGTCTGTTTGACCTCATTAGGTCAACCGCCGAGGGTTACATAGAAGAAAAATGATGAGAAAAAGGGGAAAATTGTAGAGGATATCAGGAAGTGGGTAAAAGAAGGATGTTGTGATTGGATTGGAGTGGATGGAGAAAAGAGCGTGAGAGGGAGGATGCGAGTCAGTGAGATAGGAGATGACTACTGACCTGACATTTAAATTCTTGGAGATTGTAGCTGTCGGGGAATCAAATATACATAAGGGAATTCCACAGGCGTGAAATGCGATAAAAGAAGCTGTTAGAGTAGAAGTGGCTGGTTACACTTTATTGGTTTCACTGTAAAAGGGTGGGACCTAGTTGCTAGTCTAGTAGCTAGAGTAAATTCATACATAGGGGGCACCAATGAGATAAGTTAATCGAAGCAGAAGCCGTTAAAGCATTTGTAGAAGACACATTACGCCGGTGAGAAAGTGACGGCATATGAGCCGCCAAGTCGGGATCGATTACATTACAGATTACCCGTTGGATTTTGTCAAGAACCCTGAGATGAATAGCAGGAGCACCCGACCAGATATGGCAGCAGTATTCAATACACGGGCGGATAGTAGATTTTTTATATGTGCTGTATGGATTCAGACGGGAAAAGCTTCCTGGCGCTCCACAGTGAACTGACCTTCTTAGCAGCAGGTTTAGCTATGGATTCGATATAGTCGTTCCACTTGAGGTCAGATGAGAGAGTTAACCCGAGGGGGCGCAGTGTTTTGCGTTCAGGGAGGCTAGCCTGATCCATGCTAATGGTGGGTAGGAGTGATTGTCTGTGATGGTTAACGGATAGCAGCTTCGTTTTGGAAGCATTAAGATTCACGAGCCATTTTTTACCCCAGTCCACCACAGATTGGAGGTCCTTTCAAGCTCAGTAGCGATAAATTCTGAAAAGAAAGTTGCTCACGCCCAACACAGTGAATAATTTTTTTCTAGAATCTTACGTAGAAATAGATTCAATATAGTCTTTCCATTTCATATCAGCTGATAACGTTAGCCCGAGAAGGAGCAACGAGTGACTTTTACGGGAGGGTAGCATCAGCCATGCTGAGGTGGGTCTCTCAGATGAATAATTGAGATAAGTTTAGATTTGTAGGCATTAAAAGTAACAATCCATCTTTTATCCCAGTTAACAATTGACTTGAGGTCGTTTTCGACACCGGATGTTATTCTGATCTTGCCGAACTGATAAGCTTTACTATCGAGACAAGAATAAACTGTTGTGTCATCAGCGTAGATACCAAGTTGTGAGCTGATTTTATCAAGAAAGTCATTAATGAAAAATAAAAACAGGATAAGACCAAGGATGGAGGTTTTGGAGATACCCGTGTTAGTACAAAAGGATCTAGACGAGTGGCCGTTCAGGATAACATTCATTTCACGATTTTAGGAAATATCGGATGAGTTCAGAAATTGTTCGCAGACATCGCTTGAGGAGAAGAACTGAATACCAGACCCTGTCAAAGGCTTTCGAGATGTCCCATGTTATCGCCCGGGCTTCACGGTTTTTTAGCGTGATAGACTGTTTCCACAGTTATCGTCCGTACATCAGCAGTTGACCCGAAGAAATGAAATCCATATTGCTTGTCTGTGAAAAGGACTGAATTCAACATTGATTAAGATCTACAGAACTTTCACAAAAGAGGTACAAAGCTAATAGGTCGATGGTTCGAAGGGTCGGACGGCTCACCAAAAGTAGAACAATAGATGATGACTTCCAGCAAGCAGGAAAGCAGGAACCAGTGAGGCATTTATTATAGAGTCAAGAGAGAACAAGAGCCAGTTAAGGATCACACTTCTAAATGACTATTACATGGATACCATTCGCTCTACATGCTTTGCGGGGATCTAGGTTAGAGACGATCGTAAAATCCATGGAAGAGGTTATATGCATATCAATCAATTAAGTGCCATACGTGATACACGCTTTGGGCGATCATCTCTCAACTGTCGACTGGGCAGAAGATTATCCCGCAGTAGGTTGCCATTGCTTTCTGTGGTAGACTGATTGCCTGCCAAGGCAATAGAACCCAATCTGTCCTGTTATTTGACTCATAGGTAGAGGGGGAAGAGATGTATTATATTATTAAGTAGCAATTAGTAGGGGATCAGTTTATTACTTCATAACAATATAAAACTGATCCCCCACTTTATGTCTAGTAGAAGCCTTAATCATGATCCCAACTATTATATTTAGTCAATCAGTTAAGTGCCATCCTTGATACACGCTTTGGGCGATCATCTCTCGAAAGAGACATGACTGAAAGGGTAAAAGATTATCCCGCAGTAGGTTGCCATTGCTTTCTGTGGTAGACTGGTTGCCAGCCAAGGCGATAGAACCTAATCTGTACTATTAGTAAACCCATAACTGGAGGGAAGAGACGGATTAATACTTTTCCTAAGGGCATTTGTGCATAAGTGAATGCGAGGAATTCAACTGGAATTCGAACTCAGCTCCCCGATTTGTCGTTTCGCGACGATATCCACTGCACCATAGCGCACATGCGCGTATCACTCAATGCCTATACATATCATTCAACAGAAACTCAGTTTTAGGTGGGACGTTAAGCAGGGATATTCTGGATAAGTTAAGAGTAGAGTTTGAGAAGAATTTACAGACAATGCATTCCGTTTTAACAGCAGAGAATAATAACATTTCGAATTCGTTGAAAAGCGAAGGATTAGAGTCCTTACACTTATTTAATGTCCTATCACTGAGCCACCAGTAATCTCGAGAGCCACAGTTTTTGAACGCTATACGGTGCCTCAATCTCTCAGCAAACAAGAACTTTGCCCGTTCGAAGACTCACCTCTACTTATTGTGAGACGTATGTTGTGACAAGAACCATCACGCTAGTATAGCCGAAATTCGTGTTTCTTGTGTACTATAGCGACCGAGCATGCTGATGTGAACCATAGAGAATATATAGGTTTTACCTGGTACTTCTCAGAAGGGATAAAAGAATCTATGCCGGCTTTCATCTAAAAAGAAATCTCAGTGACACAATTTTGTATTGGGAAGTTTTCGTGACTCCCTCCTTGGGAGGGAGTCACGAAAAAGTCACGGAGTGAGTCTGATGTGGCGAAATCTTCGTCGCCAAGTTGTTGTGGCCTGTTAGGGCCAGGAAAAAAGAAACGGAAACAAGAAGGTAGGTTCAACCAGTGAATCAGAATAACAGAACATATATGCAAGAGTGTTAGTAATCAGCAAATAGAAGTGTATGGCCCAACTGTATAGTTACGTAGTGTCTTGACTGTCTGTAGACTGTCTCTCGACTGCCTCACAACTGTGTCTTGACTGCCTCTACGACTGTCTCACAGCTGCCTCCACAGCTGCATCCCAGAAGTCACGCAGGTTAGTATTATATAAATGAGGAAGAATCCATTCACTGTAAATACATTTTAGACCTGACCTACTTAGGCAGAGGTAATTTTTCTTCTTCTTGTGCCGTGTCCCTCCGGGACGTAGGCAATCATAGACTTCCACTTGGCTCTGTCTCTTATCGCTCTCAATAATTTTTCTCTTGGCATCTCTTCCAAGCCCCGCTCCGTCAACCATTTGCTCAAACCTAACAAGTACGTCTCGCGCTGCTTTCCCCTGTCTCTTCTTCCATTTATCCGACCTGTGTGTATTAAGTTCTCCAGGCCTTCCTTCCTCATTACGTGTCCAAGAAAACTCATTGGTTTCTTCCTGATACTTATTAACAGTTTTCTTCTCGTCTGCATCCTTTCCAACACCTCATCGTTGCACACGTGCTCTGTCCATGGTATCCTCAGCATCCTTCTGTAAAACCACATTTCTGCTGCCTCAAGCCTCTCCTTCATCTTTGATGAGATCGTCCAGAATTCACGTCCTTATAGAAGGACAGATATCACATTGCAATTCAGCACTCTTTTCTTTGTTTCTGATATACTTTACATATTATATGTTTAATCAAATACTGTGGTAACATTTTCAGGGAAATTAACTTCAAGAACCTTAGGAAAATTTCGCTTGAGTTTTTAAAAGCATTCTGTTCAAAGCCACTCCTTACTGTTGTGCACTGCTTTCTTCCATGATGAATGATCTAGAGTGTGGTTCCCTTGTTATTTTGCGAAATGGTGGCTTTTTTAGTGCAATCGGTATAACACAAATGTCGGTCTGTGTGTTGGTGTTGCGGAGTAGTTTTCGCACAGAAGGTTATAATCGTGTTATGTTGATTGCTAATCGACTTAACGTATCCAAAATGTTAGGTAATCTTCCACTGAAATCTGACTCCTTAGTATTCGGCTAACTGCCGACTAATATCAACTGCCTAGTAGTTTTATTAAACTCCAATAGATGTCTAACAGAACTCCCATGAACTTCCCAAGTACTTCTTGTTAACTCTTATTAATATAGGAGGAAGAGTCCATTATCTGAGGAATGGGTGTGTTTCACCATAACAGTTGGTCGTTTTTCTTCAGCCAATTCACCGTATAGCAATTGATTAGGTACCCTAATATTCATCATCTTGACCACATCACCACACTATCGCAAACCTGCGTTAAAGTAACAGAGACTCTATACTAGTAAACTGACTACGTTCCTGAATGTCAACGTCACATGCACACTTGAAACCAGATACCCAATATACGGCGGAGACATCATTAGTGAAATCACTCGAAAGTTTTCATATATCTCCGGTAATTTATGTTCAGTACTCATGTGACACACTGCAGGCGAGCTGGCTGCCCTCAGGCCAGATCCTGGTCGAAACGGCACCAGATGTGACGTCTTAAGTTTTAGAGTTAAGCCGATAAAATGTAACCGCAATTTCTACTCCAAAAGCTTCTTTTCTCGCACTTCCAGCCTGTGGAATTCCCTTTCACATACTTGCTTCCCCGACAGCTACAATCTCCAGGAGTTTAAATGTAAGGTCAATAGACACCTCCTAACACGCTAACTCGCATCCATTTTCTCAAACACTCTTCCCATCTACATCCTTACTCGTCTATCAACCTCCTTCTGACATTTTCTATATCTGACTATTCTTTCTCATCACTTTCCCCTATGCAATCCCCTGCGCAATAGATGACCACTCAATAACCGGAAACCCAATATACGGCGGAGATACTGTTGATGCAATAGCTCCATCCTATGTGGCACATTGTAAGTGACCCAGGACGCAAAGACATACAGTAATAGTGACAAAACATACGTTTTTTAAACGTTCAGTTTCCATACTGAAACCACAGACGTCCATCCAGTTTTCAGAATGCATTGGCTTACGGCCATATCAGGTTGAATACACCGGTTCTCGCTCGACCACCGAAGTTAAGCAACCTTGAGCCTCATCAGTACTTAGATGAGTGACCGCTTGGGAATACTAGGTTCTGTAAGCGTTTAGTGACGGATGTGCGTGCTTATGGCCATATCACGTTGAATACACTGGTTCTCGCTCGATCACCGAAATTAAGCAACGTTGAGCCTGTTCAGTACTTAGATGGGTAACCGCTTGGGAATACCAGGTGCTGTAAGCGTTTAGTGACGGATGTGCGTGCCTACGGCCATATCACGTTGAATACACTGGTTCTCGCTTGATCAACGAAGTTAAGCAACGTTGAGCCTGGTCAGTACTTAGATGGGTGACCGCTTGGGAATACTAGGTGCTGTAAGCGTATAGTGACGGATGTGCGTTGTGGTGCAGTGGATATCGGCTCGGAAAGAAAAATCGGTGAGCCGAGTTCGAATTCCAGTTGAATACACTGCATTCACTTAAGCACTGTTACACTTGGGACAGGTATTAATCTGTCCCTTCCCACCAGTTATGGGTTAAATAATAGGGTAGGACTTGGGGATCCTGCCCTTAAAACAAATCCCAGTAAATCTTGATACTTGAAAAGAAAAAAGTATTACCTGACACAAAACTAATATAAAAACAGCACTAAATTGTTGAAAGAAAAAGGTATTACCAGCAATATATAAATAAGATTTAGTTGGCAATAAATGACCCGCCGAGGTTGATTTGCCATAAAAACAAAACAACCAAACCAAATCAGAATGCATTACTGAGTTTATTTTTTCAGATCGAAATTTCATTCTCAATAAAAAAATTTCCATATTTACAGAACTGCCGAAAAAAATCCAACTTTGTCATCGTCTGCAATTTCTAGCGAGTTGTTATATAGACTCTTTTTCTAAGACAGGAATAATTCTGTAAAAGCGATTCTGGGACCACGATGCTGGAACAAATGAAGTCTGGACGAATGCTGACGAAACATACAACGGAAATTAAATCTGGAACAAATTCAGAATGTCTCACTATGTCTGAATTGCGATGAAAACGACTGTCAAACCTTCTAGGGCGACGATTAAAACTCTTCGACACAAATTTCACAATGTCGGAGACCATTCAACCCGACTTCCACGTAAATCAATCTGCTTCTTCTTCTGAAACAACTTCAAAAATCTGAATCAGGGAACAACTTCAACCAGAATAAATTTCACCACCTCAATCTCATTTCTTCAAAATGTCGACGATAACTATCAACTCGAATTTCATTTCCAACAATTTCACAGTTTTTCTCTCCGTTTACTATATTCTCGTCAGCCAAAAAAAATAAAAACCTGCAATAAACCACCTCGTCTAAAACAATAGTTAGTTAAATGCCATACGTGACACACGCTTTGGGCGATCATGACTCGAAACAGACATGACTGCTTGGGCAGGAGATTATCCCGCAGTAGGTTGCCAGCCAATGCTATAGAACCCAATCTGTCCTGTCATTTAACCCATAACTGGAAGGAATAGACGAATCAATACCTTTCCCAAGGGTATTTGCGAATATTTGCGAAGTGAATGCAACGAATTCAACTGGAATTCGAACTCGGCTCCCCGATTTGTCGTTCCGAGCGGATATCTACTGCACCACAACATACATCCAACAATAGACTGGACCTAAATGTAAATAAAATATCCATCATATATTATTTTTTATTTTTCAAACGAAGACATCGTTGGTGACATTCCGTGTTTGAAGGAGGTTCTTTTGGCCTGAGTTGTCAGCACCCCCGCGTACAGAAAGACTCTCGCATCGGGGAAACACGGTGGCTAAGCTCGATTCAGCCAACCGTTTTCAATCGACGGTTGAAATTCAATACTTCCTCATCGGGCTAAGCCTATCTCTTCGACTGCTAAAATCCAACTCTCCCGCATCGAGCTAAGCCCAGCTCAGTCAACCGTTCTCTTCGGCGGTTGAAATCTAACTCTCTCGCATCAGGTTACGCCCAACTTAGTCAACCGTTCCGTTTGACTGCTGAAATCACACTCTGCCGCATCGTACCAAAACCGACTTATTCAAACGTTCATTTCGACGGTTGAATTCCAACTCTCAAAACCAAACTAAACATTTTACCTTTCTAACTGTCAGCTTGACGTTATTTCCGCTGTCTTCCGGTGCAAAATTTATCTGGGAGCTGGCGTTTTACCTCGTCAGTCATAAAAAAAATTATAAATCCAACGTGTATTCCTTTTTGCACCTGCTTGACGTTTTCAAAACATCTCCATTTTTTCAAATCTCAAATCAACATCTACGTTCTTCTTCTTCTATGTGCCCTGTCCCTTCAGGACGTAGGCGATCATGGATCTCCACGTCTCCCTATCCCTTGTGGCTCTTAGTATGTTTGTTCCTGTTGCTTCTGGCAACCCCCGTTCCGTCATCCACCTGATCAGACCCTGCAAATATGTTAACCGCTGCCTTCCTCTGTCTCTCCTTCCTTCTATCTGTCCAGTCAGTATCAGGTTCTCCATGCTCTCCTTCCTCATTGCATGTCCCAGGAACTTCAGTTGTCTCTTCCTGATGCTCAGCATCAATTTCCTTTTTGTTGCCATTCTTTCTAACACTTCGTCGTTGCTTGTATGCTCAGTCCACGATATCCGTAGCACCCTTCTGTAGAACCACATTTCGGCCGCTTCCAGTTTTGTCCTCATTTTCGATGATATTGTCCAGCATTCACAGCCGTATTGAAGAACTGACATCACGTAGCAGTCTAGCACTCTTTTCTTCGTTTCTATTGAGATTTTCCTGTGTGTTAGTATTTTGCTCATCTTCTGGAACGCGTACTTTGCCATGCCAATTCGCCTTCGGATCTCTGTGTCGCACTTTCCATCTCCTGTTAGAACACTTCCTAGGTACTTAAATTCTTGGACTTGTTTGATTCTGTTATCCCCTACCTGTATTTGGCATTTTGGGTTGTATCTTTTACTGATGACCATGCACTCAGTTTTCTTAAAGTTTATTTGTAGTCCTTTCTTGTCACTCTCCACTGCTACTTTCTGTATGAGATCTTGCAGTTTCCTTTCCGTGTCCGCAATCAGTACTGTATCCTCCGCATATCTTATGTTGTTCAGGTTGTGGCCTCCAATAACAAATCCTGGTGTGTCATCTAGGGTCCTCAAAATATTCTCGCTGTATAGGTTGAACAAATCCGGTGAAAAGACACATCCTTGTCTTACGCCTTTTTCTATCTTTGTGTATCTACTGAGGTCGTTACCTGTCCGTATGCAGGCTTCCGCTGCTATAAATTTCGTACATCTACGTTAGCCAGCGCAAATACACTTCCTTTTAAAAATCCAAATTATCGTGACAACGAAAATTTAACACAGACACCTAAAGGCTTTGCTCGAAGTTAGACTGCTTCCTTTTCAATCCCCTCACCTGCTAATGAAGGTATTCCCAGATCATCCTTTGGGTTTTGTCAAGAATCTCGTGATGTATAGCAGAAGCACCCGACCAAATATGGCAACAGATTTTAAAGTACGGACGAACGATAGATTCATAAATATCTAATATGGATTCTGACGAAAAAAAAAACTTCCTAGGAATGTATATAAATAATATATATATATCATTCTTTCATATCGTACTGTCAACATGGAAAAAAATTATTTCAGATGATTCTTTCCAAATGTTGAAACTAGCATCTCTCGTGCGTAGCCATAACAATATATATATATACTCATCCGCAGACAGATCTGTTTCACTGTATCACAGCTCATCAGTATGGTTAGACAGCCGATTGCTTTTTACTCAGGATTGAAACCCGACCGAATTGGCGTCAATCGGCGATTCTACCTCTGAGCTACGGGCGCTCGGTAGAAGGAGGCAGACTTTTTAGCGAGTATATTATCATTATACACGCTTAATAGCTGAGAGTGTTTTAATTCATTGCTGAATGAACGATATATATATGTAAGATTAAATAAATTGCAAACAACGTGTTTGGTTATTTTTGATAAAATCCGTTCATACTCACGGATAATCTATCGCGTATTACAATCAAAAGATGTCAGAAATGAGCTGTAATGTTGACAGATGATATTTTTA
This sequence comes from Ascarosepion bandense, assembly GCA_037127315.1. NCBI lineage: Eukaryota > Metazoa > Mollusca > Cephalopoda > Sepiida > Sepiidae > Ascarosepion > Ascarosepion bandense. The sequence goes on from JBBBDQ010002321.1 coordinate 599,072, forward strand.
TTCATTTTTTAAGGTACCCAAGTACTTTCAACCTCTTTCCGAGGTCATTTTCAGGGGTGTGAGTTATGGTAACAAATGTAACTGGAAAACTGTGTTATAAAAAATTATTGTACATTTTTTCTGCTTCAAATATAACGGTTGACAAATTGCTAGCATTCATTAGAACGTGAAAATTATCCAAAATGGATTTTTTAATATGTTGTAATGTCATGGTCATGCACATGTTAAAGCATGAAAAAACTGTTCTTTTTATAAACATTTTAGAACATTACTGACAAATTAACATTAATTGACAAATATATATGTTGGATTTACAACAATCACATTAATAGACGTCTTACGTTACATTTGTCCGACCATTCATCCATTTGTAGACATCTACAACAACATTCCTGTCTACATTCACAATATAAAAAAAAATAATGATCGATAATGCAACTATCCTACACAATGGAAACAAAAATGCAAACCACAAATTCTCGAGACAATATTCATTAAAACACTTAAGACGTCAATTAATAGAATCAGCTATGAATACAGTAGTAAGCCGAACAAACAACTGTTCGATGTTTGCAATGTTAATGTCTTTTATATACAAGAAAAGAATAGAAAAAGTAAAAGGTTACAGAAAGTAAAAGGAGTTTTTAGCATAACGACTCACACACTGGAGTCCAGGTAGAGCGAGAGAGTGTGAATGGTTTACTCGTTGTTGAATCGTCTCAGAAGATAGATGTAACTTTTTTCAACAATGTTCTCCAGACTCTTTTGACGGTGTCAACTTTTCTCAAATAAAACGCTTGGACCACGTGTCTTGCAAAGGTGCTGAACGGATGAGGCAATTCAGATTGTTGTCGTGCTAGCGACGAACGTTAAGTTTTATATACTCAGCGGTTTTTAAATGAGACTGCTGCACTGATAATATTTCTCAAAGACTTTGTTTCTAACTCGTCCGCACTCTTACTTCAGCTAGGGGTGGGGGCGATCTCACATACGATCGTGCGCTTTCACGGTCGTCGTCCGACACTCCCAACTTCAGCATTACGATGTGCTTATATAGGAAACGGAGGGTCAGAAGCCAGGCCATTCACGTGCTTAACACAAGTGTTTGTTACTACAGCCAAAAATCATGTGACCTCCAAAGGTTCTTTTGCTCACTAAGCGCTATTTCGATTTCACTTGCAAAAATTTATTTTCGTTCATTTTCACCGTTCTCCGATTATCCAAATTAAAAGGCACTCAAATCAGATTTCACCATTAGTAAAAAAAAGATACATCTCGATGTTCAATCTACTCCCAAATTCTTTTTTTCAAAAATTATTATTTCGTTTACCACCATTGTTTTCTGATGACCCAAATATAACAGTCCAACTTTGGTTTAGATCAAATTTCACTAGCGGGAAACAATTACGCTGGTTTATTTCAATGTTCAATTTAATATTACCACACTGGAAGAAGAGATTTTGTTTAGAAAATTTCTTAATAGAAAGTTCTTCAACATTTGGATAATTTTTTATTAAGTTGGTTCTAAGTCTTCAGAGAGGTTACAGGAACGTTAACATGAAAACATCCACCATCAGCGACGATTTTATCTTGTGTTGACATAAAATTTTGCTAAGCAACGACAACAGTCACCAAATAGCAAACGCAGCTCGTAAATTTGTAATGCGGTTCTATGACGTCACACTGCGCGAAAGCCCGAAATGTTAACAGAACCACATGCAATGTAATGTATTATGAGCAGATTTAAACGTGATTTTATTAAGTGTGGGTTGTTTTAATTTAATGTAGATGTCCTCAAATATCTGAAGGTTCTTTTTACTGTGTGTATGAGTGAGTATTATTGTATTGTTGACTAAAATCTGTCTGATATTAACTACATGACTATGTTTTACTAAGGCTCCATTTATATTTCAAGGTGGTGATGATGTGTTGGGCTGCTGGATCATGTAATTTAAATTGTGTGTATTTGGGCAGCATTTTTTCATTAATGCAGGTTTCATTGAATAATATAGACAAGTTTTGTCTATTAATTCTGTGTAGGATCCGTTCGTACCGTCTGATATACTTGATGGTGATATCGTTGAAAGACAACAAAAAAATTATATTTCACCACCTTGAAATATAAATGGAGCCTTGTGAAAAGGCAAACTGAAATAGCGAAAGAAAATTTGGACACACTACTGTGTGTTAATATTTATTCTTTGATAATGGCTTATGTGCGCTGAAAGCTTAGACCCGATAAAAAAATCAACAATTACTGTGATTTTTTGTTGTCTTTCAACGATATCAGCATCAAGTATATCAGACGGTACGAACGGATCCTACACAAAATTAATAGACAAAACTTGTCTATATTATTCAATGAAACCTGCATTAATGAAAAAATGATACCAAAATACACACACAATATATATATATATATATATATATATATATATATATATATGCTCACAAATATGTACTATGTAGTCACAAATATATGTGTATCTTTTATCTTCTGAAATGTCGTGGCGACGCACGGCTTTTGAGAATAATGAATCTGATTATGTTTAGGCCCGACCTCTCTGCTCTAAGGTCATTAAGGGTTGAAATATTGTTTGCTTCCCTAAAGGTGACTTGTGTTAGAACAAGTTGCGACAATCGACGTTTTGGCGCTCGCCCGATATAAATTCGAACTTCTCCGTGTATGAAACGATCGGCCAAAAGTCATTCAACTCTTGACTCTGGCTTGGCGACGATACAATCTGTTGTTTTGAAACGTCTTTTTTTAAAGGAACATTTTTAACTATCGGCGGCTTCCATACCGACTAGACTTTTAAGTTAGTTTTACGGGGACAGACTTGAAGTTGTGTCTCCGTGATACCAATTAAGAAACTTTTTTTTTGTTTTTCGTTGTCAAAGAATTCGGATGAATACGTTTTTTCTTTTTGTATAATTATACCATTCCAATAAATGATATTCTTTTTTCTCTGTTTAAAATAACCCGAAAAAAAAATCTATATATTAATGTATTCACGAGAGAAATAAAACACGAACTTTTCTACTGTGCTGTGCTTTAATGATGATATTTTTTTCAAATAATGACTCCTTTTATTTATATATGGTATTTGTAATGTTAATTTCTTGAAAACTTTCTCGAGGGACTGAGTTATCTTTAACCAGCGGCACGCTTGGAATCCCCACTTTCAAAAAACTTACCTTGTGTCACATCTCACCATGGTTACGGCCATATCACATTGAATACACCGGTTCTCTCTCGATCACCGAAGTTAAGCAACGTTGAGCCTGGTCAGTACTTAGATGGGTGACCGCTTGGGAATACCAGGTGCTGTAAGCATTTAGTGACGGATGTGCGTTATGGTATAGTGTGTATCGGCTCGGAAAGAGAAATCGGTGAGCCGAGTTCGAATTTCAGTTGAATATCCTGTATTCACTTAAGCACTGGTACCTTTGGGAAGGTATTAATCCGTCCCTTCCCTCCAGTTATGGGTTAAATAATAGGGTAGGACTTGGGAACCCTGCCCTTAAAAAAACAAAAAAAAAATCCCAATGAAAGTTGATATTCAAAAAAGAAAAAAAGTATTATTAGACACAAAAACGTATATGAAAAAACAACAATAAATTGTTGAAAGAAAAAGGTATTACCAGCAATAAAAAAATTAAAAAAATTAGTTGGCAATAAATGACCCGCCGAGGTTGATATGCCATAAAACAAAACAACCAACATCTCACCATAGTAGGAGATTCTGGGTAAATAACGCTATCTGGTGGTGGGTGTGTAGGTTTGGAAGAAGATCGACCAGCTTTGACCAGTTGAGACCAGCTATAACCAGCTGAGAGCTGCTTTAACATGCTATGGCTACCTACAACAAGCATAGATCAGCTAAGACAAGTTTAGTAATAAACTTACTGCGTATCCTGGGGCTGGGTAATATTTGATCAGCGGCACAAGAGTACGCGTTCAGAATCCCCACATTAAAAAACAGACTTTGTGTCACATCTCACCTCGTTGAGAGAGGCTGGGTAAACAACGCACTTTCTTTGCACAGAGCACTGGATCAAAGTGTAATAGCAGTGCTCAGATACTCTCTGTACTCTGGCCGCCTAGTGGGGCGTGTGTAGGTTTGGAAGAGGAACGATCAGCTAAGGCAAGCTTTGGCCAGCTAAGGTAAGCTTTGATCAGCTAAGACAAGCTTTGACCAGCTAAGGAAGCTTTGATCAGCTAAGACAAGCTTTGACTAGCTAAGGTAAGCTTTGATCAGCTAAGACAAGCTTTGACTAGCTAAGGCAAGCTTTGATCAGCTAAGGCAAGCTTAGCATCCATTTACCGCGTATGCAGGATCTGATTAATTTTTTAACAGCGGCCCGAGCATACGCGCTCGGGTTACCCTCATTAAAATTTGTCACAACTTGCCTCAGTTGGGGAAGCTGGATAAAGCTCTTTCTTGATCCAGAAGGCATGATTAAAGTGCAGTATCTGTGCACATTTCAGATATACACCTTCTGCTCTCCGGTCGTCTCCAGTTCTCACTACCTGGTGGCTGGTGTGTAGGATTGGATGGGAACAATCAGCTTTGACAAGCTTAAAGCAGCTAAGACAAGCTTTGACCAGCTAAGACAAGCTCATTACCCAGTTACCACCTATGCAAGAGTGTCACGTTTGTAACTCGGACCTCCGTCTTCAAGGACAAATTCTTTCGGGCAGCGTTTTTTTTTAGTTTGTTTGTTTGTTTGTTTGTTTGTTTGTTTACCTTTTTATCTCTCGTCTCGCTGCGACGTCTTTCTTGTTACTGTTTTTTATTTTATTTTATTTTGTTTTCCCTTCTATTTCATCCTTGTGCTTTCTAGCCACGTCAGCAAAATTGTCCTTTGGCGGGATCTTCAGATTCTTCTTGTTGGTCCCTGTATCCATACACACATGTGTCGCCTCTCTGCCGTTTCATATAACTCGGTATGTTATTTCATTCTTCTTAGCCCTTCCCTCTCATTTGTATTGTAAACGCATTAATGTGGCACAACGAATAGTTGTCGCCTCTTTATCTCTGTGTTGCTCGTTTTTCCTAGCCCAAAACTAGATATTTTAGGAAAGAAATAAAGGACCTTTTTGTCCAGAATTTGCTCAGCCGCTTAGTCATGCCTTTACCATGTCCAATGTTGTAGTTGCCTATTTCTTGATATAAATGCTGAGCTGCCTTTCCAAATTTGTTGCTTTGTTAAATTTAAATTAAAACCCCTGCCTCACAGTTCTTAACGCCTTTACTGCTATATCAGACCACCTCATGGCTGCTGGTAGGAGTGGTTAGCCGTCCTTTTCTTCTTTGTTCTCACTTGCTCCCTTCCCTGTATCTAGCCTTTTCTTTCCTTTCCTTTATTTCTGTCTCCTTCGTTGCAGTGGACTCATCTTTGTTTTGTTCATTTTTCTTTCAGATTTTTTACCTAATTCGAGGAATAAAATCATTCATTTTTCAATGAAATTCGTCTGTGTGTTCTTGCGAATTTGAGTTTAAACTGTCTGTCAAAAGCAAGATGCTTTTCGGCATTTTGCCCAGGGCAGCACAAGAAGCTAGACAATCTTTGACCAGCGACCCGAGTTTACGCGGTCGGGTTCCCCACATTAAAAGTGACCGTGTTCACAACTCACCTCACTGGGGGAGGCTGGTTAAGTAAAGTTCCTTCTTGACCCGGAGAACATTGATCAAAATAGAGTATCATTGCACTACTTAAATACTCACTTTCTGCTCTTCGGTTGCCTCCAGCTAGGCGTACACTTCGTTTGCTATCCCGCTACGCTACCCACGGTTGATTCCTAGATTACATCTTAGTTAGCCCTCTTGGTTTGACCCTTCTTTGGTGGTCGAACGGTCTAGTTCGCTCAAGATCCGGCTAGCCGCAACCGAACCTTTCCTCATCGGACTACGTTGAAACTTGCAGCCGAAACCCATCCCCCGCAAGTCACGTTACAGCCTGTGCCGTTCATGCCTACCGCTGACGCCGTTCCAGTTTCTGCTTTTCTTATCAATCGTTGATGACGTTCTAGCCTACGGCTGTTCCTAATTTCCAACTGTTTGCTTGTCATCGCTCGTCGTTTTTTATCGCAATAACAACTGATGTTCCATAAATTTTATATCTTCGCCAACGTCTCCACATAGGCCTTTTCTGTTAGCCTATACAACAAAAGTTTGTGTGGTCAACATCTTTACCAAGGCTTCGCAACACGTGTACACTTTTGTTTATACAAGAGTAATGATTTATAGATAACGTCCACTTCTGTGTACACTATAACATTACCTAACTACCACTAAAAATATGTCAGTTTGTTTATTGTCATGTCTATTTTGACCCATGATTAAACGCGCAGATATATATACATGTATATGAAATGAATTGTTTGAACATTATTTTTTTATCGAATATTACGAAAATGTGTGTAATTCGGCAGGATTCAAACCTGCGACCCCTATCTACATAGGGGAAGCTACCATTTGATCTGGCAACAAATGATAACAACGTAATAACAATTTATCATAAATAATCAGGCCGGTAGATATAAATATATAATACTGTTTAATTAAAAACAGAATATCTACTTAAATACGAGTATCGATAAAAAAAATAATGCTGATACAATTCATTTCAAATTGTCGGTTGTTTATAACCAAGTTTTGTTAAAATTCGTTAATTTCCGTAATACATACATACATATATATATATATATATATATATATATAAAAGGCAAGGTGTTTGTGTGTGTGTGTGTGTGTGTGTGTGTGTGTGTGTGTTTATCTGCCTGTATGTCTGTATTTTTTTCAGCCCTTTTATTTTAGTTTTTGCTTCGGGTTTGGCTCTAAGTAGGTATAATTGTAGTTCTTAGTCTCAGCCATGATACCATTTACTCAGAGGACTTATTTAGCCTTCAAAATTCAGTTTGCGACAAAAAAACATTTCATATTGGTACCAGGAAATCAAAATTTGACTTACATCCATTCATTTTTCCTTCAGTCTACGGTTTCGCTTTAACTGGAAACAACTATTGTTTTTTAGTCTTTCGTGCCAACGTCCAAAGAGTCTGAGCTCCAGGACCATAGATTAATTTTAAAGTTTTCATTTCACCCGACCAACGCCGGGTTATACTGCTAGTAAACAAATAATTGTCTTACACACATTTCTTTTTGTGCCTATTTGCTGAATTCATTTTTTATCCCTGTGGAGGCGCTTTTACCATAGCATAAAATATGGATTATTCTAATAATTTTCCGAAATATATTAAGCTTACCTAACAGTTTAAATAATTCTTTATGACATACATTTAAATGCTTTTGAAGAATCTATAAAACATAAATATTCATCAACTTGCTTTGCACTATGGTCAGAATGGTATCAGAATTTTTTTTTATAATCATATCCCCAAAGCAAGGCAGTTTACTGCCATTATTTTGCAGGGGGTTACATAGGAAGAAAGTTATGAGAAAGAGTGATAGGTTACAGAGGGTGTCAGGAATTGGGTTAGAGAAGGATGAAAATACTGATGAGAGTGGAGTGGATGGAGAAAGGAGCTTGAGAGAAAGTTAATAAGATAGGAGTTGGAGATTCTAGCTGTCGGGGAAGCAAGTAAACGGAAGGGGGTTCCACGGGCGTGAATTCCGAGAAAAAAAGCTGATGGAGTAGAATTTACCTTTACATTTTATTGGTTTCACAGTAAAATGATATGACCTAGTTGCTAATCTTGTGGCTCGAGTAAATTCATACATAGGGGGCACCAGTGAGCTAAGTTCATCGGAGCAGAAGCCGTGAAAATATTTGAAGAAGAGTCACAGGGAAGCCACATTGCGCCGGTAAAAAAGTGACTGTATCTGAGCTGCCAAGTCGGAATCGATCACATTACAGATTCTCCGTTGGATTTTGTCAAGGAACCCTAAGTGGATAGCAGGGTCACCTGACCAGATATGGCATCAGTATTCAATGCACGGCCGGATGGTAGATTTGTATATGTGCAGGATGGTTTCATATAGTCATTCAGCTTGAGGTCTGTCGTGAGAGTTAACCCGAGGGTGCACAGGTTTTTGCTTTCAGGGAGACTAGCCTGATCCCTGCCAATGGTGGGTAGGAGCGATTGTTTGTAATTGTTAGTACATAGCTGCTTCGTTTTGGAAGCATTAAAATTCACGAGCCATTTCTTACCCCAGTCGGCCACGGATTGGAGGTCTTTTTCAGGCTAAGCAGCGAGGTTTGCTTTGTCAGACTCGACAGATTTTTTTATTTTTTGAAGATTTTTTCTTGAAAGAGAAAAAGAAAGTTATTATATTCGTAAAAAATGATCTAGTTAAGATTTTCTATGATTGATTTTTATATTAATACATTTATTTCTTCTTCTTCTTCTTCTTCTTCTTATTATTATTATTATTATTATTATTATTATTATGTCATTTTTCATCATATTTCGATTTCTGCTTTGATCTCACTACCAACCATGTCTGCGGGGAGACCTAGGCAGGTCGTGGCGTGTTGTTATGACTCCATTTCATGTTTTTCTATCTTCCCTATCATCCATAGCATTACATAGATAAAGTTTTCCTTAGTGTGTGGGCTGTACTTAATAAGACAATTTTTTGTATATCTCTTAAGCTGGGGTTTCCAGGGATACTTTCAATGTGCAATGTGTTGTTTTGTTCCATTTTTTATCATTCCAAGTGCACCTACTATCACTGGCACAACTCTTGTTTCACAACTCTTATTATTATTATTATTATTATTATTATTATTATTATTATTATGTCATTTTTCATCATATTTCGATTTCTGCTATGGTCGCACTACCTACCAAGTCTGAGGGAAAACCTAAGGTAGGTCGTGGCGTCTTATTATGGCTCCATTTCATGTTTTTTCTATCTTCCCCATCATCCCTAGCGTTACATAGACAAAGTTTTGCTTAGTGTGTGGGCTGAACTTAAGACAATTTTCTGCATATCTCTTAAGCTGGGGTTTCCAGGGATTCTTTCAATGTGTTGTTTTGTTTCATTTTTTATTATTCCAAGTGCACAACTCTTGTTTTTATTCCACTGGCACAACTCTTGTTTTCAATTTCCACATTTTTTTTCTATTTCAATTTGCAGGTCTTTATATTTTGAAAGTTTTTTCAAATTCCTTGAAAATATTATTATTATTATTATTATTATTATTATTATTATTATTATTAGCTGTATAGCCCGGCGTTACTCGGGTGTAATAAAATCTTTAAAACTAATCCATGGTCCTCTTTGGACGTTGGCACGAAAAACTAAAAATCAATAGTTGTTTCCAGTTAAAGCGAAACTGTAGACTGAAAGAAAAATGAATGGGTGTAAGTCAAATTTTGATTTCTTGGTATCGATATCAAATTTTCTGCACTGCAACCTTGAAACTTCTGAATATCGTTTCTTATGTCTTTATCTATGAGTGTATCAAATTTGATTAAAATCGGACCACTCCTTCTATAAGCCGATTTTTTCGAATATCGATTTTCGATATTTATCGGGGGGTACCTCGACACAAAACCTATCTAAGAACACTCGCAGACGCTTATAGTACAACTGTTTAAATTTTCAGGAAAATCGGTTCAGCCGTTTCGGAGTCTATAGGTAACGGAGACACACACACACACAGACACACATACACACACAGACAAAGTTCCATTTATAAATAAGTTTAGATAGATAGATAGATAGATAGATAGATAGATAGATAGATAGATAGATAGATAGATAGATTATTATATTATCATTAGTAGTACTCGCAGTATTAGAAGCCAGTGTAGCTCTCGTTTCGTATCGACAACTGAAAGGAAACTAAATAATGGACAGGAGATATAGCAAGTCCTAATTATGTGCTTCGGTAAGTAAACTGTTAAAAATGCAGCGTTGAACAAAATTATAGGGACGGCTTCACGGAAAAAGGAAAAAGACGGCTCTCTTAGCTATTTCGTGAGATGGGAAAACCTTTTCAAGGTGCAGGAGCGTTTATTACGGAGCAGAAGATGTAATTTATTGGCAGCAAAATTAAATATCTACCAGCTCTTTTCAGTGTCGCCTAAAAGCATTAACGAAGACGGGAATTTACACAAACTTTTCACATTTTCCGAAATATGAAAAGCCTTCCGGAACAGAGATTTTCAATACAGACATTAGCAGAAATTTATTAAAACCTACCTATCTTGGCACAAGATCATAATAATCGAGTGCTCAAAGTTCTTCCGCGTACACTACCAACAAAGATATGCAAATGTCAGTGTTGATTTGGTAAAGGCTAAAAAAATTCAGTCAGTTAAGTGCCATACTCGAAAGAGACATGACTGACTAGGCAGAAGATTATCCCGCAGTAGGTTGCCATTGCTTTCTGAGGTAGACTGGTTGCCAAACCAAGGCTATAGAACCTAATCTGTCCTGTTATTTAACCCATAACGGGAAGGAAGATACGGATTAATACCTTTCCCAAGGGTATTTGCGCGTAAGTGAATGCAAGGGATTCAGCTGGAATTCGAACTCGGTTCCCCGATCTCTCGTTCCGAGCCGATATCCACTGCGCCACAACGCACATCCCTAAAAAAATTACTTTAATAAAATTTGTTTTTTCGGGGTTTCCTTGTTAAATTAGGCAATACTCTTATTATTTCTGAAGAGAGGTGAGTTGTGGTGTAAAGGATATCAGCTCGAATTGAAAAACCGGAGAACTGAGTTCGAATTCCAGCTGCATTCATTGCGTTCACTTACACGTAAATACTCTTAGGAAAGGTATGAATCCATCTCTTCTCCCTACAGCGGGAAAATCTTATGCCTAGTCAGTCATGGATCGAAAGAGATATGACTGGCCAAGCGTGTAGCATGTATGGCGCTTAACTGACTGATCTGAATAAAAGAATTGAATAGCAGGACAGATTGGGTTCTTTAGCCTTGGCTGGCAACCAGTCTACCGCAGAAAGAAATGGCAACCTACAGCGGGAAAATGTTATGCATAGTCAGTCATGGATCGAAAGAGATAAGACTGGCCAAGCTTTTAGCATGTATGGCGCTTAACTGACACATCTGAATAAAAGAATTGAATAGCAGGACAGATTGGGTTCTTTAGCCTTGGCTGGCAACCAGTCTAACGCAGAAAGTAATGGCAACCTATAGTGGGAAAAACTTTTGCCTAGTCAGTCATGGATCGAAAGAGATATGACTGGCCAAGCGTCTAGCACGTATGGCGCTTAACTGTCAGATCTGAATAAAAGAATTGAATAGCAGGACAGATTGGGTTCTATAGCCTTGGCTGGCAACCAGTCTACCGCAGAAAGTAATGGCAACCTACAGCGGGAAAATCTTATGCCTAGTCAGTCATGGATCGAAAGAGATACGACTGGCCAAGCGTGTAGCACGTATGGCGCTTAACTGACTGATCTGAATAAAAGACTTGAATAGCAGGACAGATTGGGTTCTTTAGCCTTGGCTGGCAACCAGTCTAACGCAGAAAGTAATGGCAACCTATAGTGGGAAAAACTTTTGCCTAGTCAGTCATGGATCGAAAGAGATATGACTGGCCAAGCGTCTAGCACGTATGGCGCTTAACTGTCAGATCTGAATAAAAGAATTGAATAGCAGGACAGATTGGGTTCTATAGCCTTTGCTGGCAACCAGTCTAACGCAGAAAGAAATGGCAACCTACAGCGGGAAAATCTTATGCCTAGTCAGTCATGGATCGAAAGAGATATAATTTCCCAAGCCTGTATCAAGTATAGCACTTGACTGACAGACTGAATACAGTAGTTGGAAACATAAGTGAAGCTTAAACCGGGCATAAAGTGGGGGCGGCGGTTTTCTTTTCTTATGAAGTAATAAGCTCATGCCACAGTAAATATTTTTAATTCTATAATAATCTAATATAATCCATTTCTTCCCCCTCCAGTTATTGGTTGAATAGCAGGACAGATTGAGTTCTATAGCCTTGGTTGGCAACCAGTCTACAACAGAAAGAAATGGCAACCTACTGCAGGAAAATCTTCTGTCTAGTCAGTCATGGATCAAAAGAGGCATGATCGCTTAAGTATCACATCTGGCACTGAACTGACTGTCTGACTACGGGAAAGGCAAACTATTGATCGATCGTTGAAAAGCAGTACCTTAATTCAAAACTAGGTTGGAAAGAGAAAAATAAGCCGAACAAACGAAAAGTTTTTTTCTATAATTTAAATTCTCTTGGTCCAAAAAGTGAAAAATGTCCCTTGTTTCAAATCGTCTGACTGCTTCCAACAGCGTGGATTTCAATGCTTCATGATTCGAAACATTCTTCTTCTGTGTGCCGGGTCCGTTCAGGATGTAGACAATCATGACCTTCCACATCTTCCTATCCCTAATAGTTCTTAGAACGCTTTCTTGTGTAACCCCACTGCCATCTATTTGCTCAAGCCAATCAAGTTGCTTTCCTCTGTCACTTTTTCCCTTTATCTGACCTTTTGGTATCACATTCTCCAAGCCCTCCTTCCTCATTACAAGTCCCCAAAACTTCAGCTGTGTTTTCTTTTTGTTTCCATCTTCTCCAAAACCTCATAGTTCCACACATGTTCAGTGCGTGGTATCCTCAGCATCTTTCTGTAGAAACACATTTCGATTAATTTAAGTATTTCCTTCATATTTGATGAGATTGTCTAGTATTTGCTGCCATATTAACTGACAGGCATGTTATAACATTTCAGTACACACTTGTTTGCTTCCAGCAAAACTTTGCTATCTCTTAATATTCTACTTAGCTTTTGAAATAGATCCTTGGAAATGCCAATTCGACTTCAGATCTCTGTAGAACTTTGCATCCTCTTTTAGAACACTTCCCAGGAATTTAAATTTCTGTACCTACTTGATTTTCGTATCCCCAGCTTGTAGTTGACATTTTGGGCTCCACGTTTTAAACTGTTGAAAAGATAGGAAGAAGAATCTCTTGAATTAAAATCTCCGGATTTAAATACCAGTCGAAAATGAACTCTAATGATGAAGGGTAAATTTAAAGTTTTCTTGGAACGGAAATTTAAAAATTTAAATTGATATGGATACTGTTACTCTGTCTGGTCGGTTGCTTCTGCCATTCATCTCTAGGTTCTCGACAATATCCAAAGACGGATCTGCAATCTAATAGATCCCGACTTGGTATCTCGACTACAGTCACTTTCTCACTGACATGATATGGCTTCACTGTTTTGTGAGAAGCATGGAACCACCTCTTAATTGCTATTGTTGCCAGGTCTACACTGGTCCGAGGTGGTAGCACCTGTTAGGGTCTCAGCTATGGGAAAATAGTTAACCCCAAAATTGGGGTCAAAACATTATGAAATTATAAAAATACACTTTTAAATAAATATATACATAAAAATAGACTTTTATGGAAAAATATACATTTTTGAAGAAAAAATTATTACCATAACACATTTTTGAATACAAAACTAGAAGACATTTTCAGTTTTCTGAAAAAAAATATAAAATGAAAACAGAAAAATTTCATTAAAATCTGACTAAATCAACCTTCTCACTATAACCGAACATTAAAAAAAAACTAAAAAATAAACCTTTTTTGGCAATAAATAACTCACAGAGGTGTTGTTATGCCGTTAAACAAAACTCATACTCAAACTTGACCCACTCACACACACACACACACACACACACACACACACACACACATATATATATATATATATATATATATAGAGAGAGAGAGAGAGAGAGAGAGAGAGAGACAAATTAATACACAACAGTTAATATATAATAGTGGATTATATATTTAATATATATCAATATAATATATTTCATATATATTACTTTAAACGTTATATGTATTACTTAACGCATTGTGTATATATATATATATATATATATATATATATATATATAATATTATTAATGCAGTGTTCCTTCAAGATGTACGCAATCATCTGTCTCTACAAATTCTTTTTTTATTAACTGTGACTTTTCATGCATTTTCGGGAAAGGCAGAGAAGTGATTTCCGGTTGCATTTAATTTCGAGCAAAGGTTAGAGAACCCATCCTACCTTGATAGTCTATAACTTAATGGAGAAACGGTTTTATGCCTTTCCAATGCTTCTCCAACTTGAGTCACCGATCGATATTGATTTTTTTTATCATTTACTTTTCATATATAGACTGTGAGCTTAGGCAATATATTTCTACGAGACGCATATTAAAGGTTAAAGAGCCACATATGGCTCGCGGGCCGGGGTTTAGTTATTCGTGCTTTAGTAGGCACTTTTGGTGAGGTTATTAGTCTTTTACTACGAAAGAGATCAACCGGCAACACACAGAAATGACGGCAGACCGATGATATTAAAAACCTAAGTGGAAGCTGCATTGACCAAACTGAATAGAAACAAATCAAACTACACGGAATTGTAATAAGAATTATGACAGCTTAAGACGATTTCTGCGTAGACAAGATTACAGAAATGATGAATAAACTCTACAACAGTGTCGATTAATCGGAAGACCTAAGTAGATCGATATTCATAAAACTGCCTAAGAAACCAGGTACGAAGGAGTGTGAACAACCAATTTAATGAGCCACATAACAAAACTCATCATCCGAAATATATAATGAACAGAGTGTGCAGTAGAATTTTTTTTTAATCATATCACCCCAAGCAAGACATTCCACTGCCACTAGAGCGCAGGGGTTTACATAGAGCGATTGGGTATAGGAAATGTCAGAAGGAGGGTGATAGACGACTTAGGATGTACATAGGGAGAGTGTTGGAGAGAATGGATGCGAGTTAGTGTGTTAGGAGGTGTCTGCTGATCTTACATTTAAACTCCTGGAGGTTGTAGTCGTCGGGGAAGCAATCATGTGGAAGGGAATTCCACAGGCGGGAAGTGCGAGAAAAGAAGCTGTTGGAGTAGAAATTGCGGTTACATTTCATCGGTTTCACTGTAAAAGGGTGGGACCTAGTTGCCAATCTAGTATCTCGTGCAAATTCACACCTAGGGGGAACCAGTAATTTAAGTTCATCAGAGCAGAAACCGTGAAAGTATTTATAGAAGAGGGAGAGGGAAGTCACGTCACGCCGGTGAGTGAGAGACTGCAGGCGGTCAGCTAAGTCGGTATCGATCACATTACAGATTCTCCGCTGTATTTTGTCAAGAACCCCGAGTAGAATAGCAAGGGCACCCGACCAGATGTGGCAGCAGTATTCAATACACGGGCGGACGGTAGATTTATATATGTACAGGATAGATTCAGACGGAAAGAACTTCCGGGCCCTACGCAGAGAACCGACTTTCATAGCAGCGGATTTAGCAATGGATTCGACGTAGTCATTCCACTTGAGGTCCGCTGAGAGTGTGAGGCCAAGCAGGCGTAGTGTTTTACTCTCTGGGAGGCAAGCCTGTTCCATGCTAATGAGAGGGGGGTGCGGTTGTCTGTGGTGGTTAATTGAGAGCAGCTTCGTTTTGGAAGAATTGAATTTTACGAGCCATTTCTTACCCCAATCCACCACGGATTAGAGGTCCTTTTCAAGCTCGGCGGCGAGGTTCGCCTGGTTACCAACACCATAGTCTAGATATAGAACAAGAACAGTGCGGGTTCGTCAAAGACACCGGAACAAGGACCCTGATATTTACTCTCAGAATGTTATCAGAAGTATGTGTCAGTCAGTTAAGTGTCATACGTGAAACACGCTTGGGCGATCATGTCTCTTTCGAGACATGACTGATTTGGCAGAAGATTATCCCGCAGTAGGTTGCCATTGCTTTCTGGGGTAGACTGGTTGCCAGCCAAGGCTATAGAACCTAATCTATCCTGTTATTTAACCCATAACTGGAGGGAAGAGACGGATTAATACCGTTCCCAAGGGTATTTGCGCGTAAGTGAATGCGTAGAATTCAACTGGAATTCAAACTCGGCTCCCCGATGTCTCGTTCCGAGCGGATATCCACTGCGCCACAACGCACATGTATGTGTCCCTTTGCTTTATAGACTACGCAAAGGTGATCTACAAAGTATGCCACAAAGACTTGATAGAGATGTTAGACAACACTGGCATATTCGAGAAACACTCTAATCAAGAAACTGTACTGGCACTAAACCGCCTGCATGCGGACAGGATATGAGTTCAGCAGATGTACGAAAATAGAAAGTGGTGTAGTACATTACACAGAGGAAATTATGAGAGAATTAGTTCTGACTGAATTTGTCATTGGCGGCCACAATCTTAACAATATAAGATACTGCAAGGGACACAGAAAAAAAAACTACAAACAATCCTACAGAATGTAGCAAAGGAAAGCAAGAAGAAAGGACTAAACACAAACTAAAAGAAATCTGAATGCATAGTCGGAGAGGAAAAAAAGAAAAAAAGAGGATCCCAAAATGTTAATTAAAGGCTGATATTAAAATCAAACAGGTACATAAAATTAAATACCTCGTAAATATTCTAGTAGATGACGGAAAGCGAGACACTTAGAAGGGTATTGGGATGGCCAAGGACTCATTCCAAAAGCAGAGTATATTAGTAAGATACAAAAAGATTTCGTTAAAAACAACAAAAAAAGAGTACTGGACTCTTATGTCCCCCTATATAGCAGCAAATGCTGGAAATCTCAAAGATAAAGAAAAATACTCGAAATGATAGAATGTGGTTCTACAGAAGGATGATGAGGATACAATGGACCGAATATATGAACAACGACAATGTTTTGAAAACGACTTATATTAAACATCAGAAAAAGAGAACTGAAGTTTCTGGGACACGCAATGAAGAAGGAGGGCTTGGAGAACCTGATACTCACAAGACGGAGAGAGGGAAAGAGAGACGGAGCGAAATCGCTTGATATATTTGATGAGATTAGTAAATTGATAGCAGAGTAGGGCTTGGAAGAAATACCAAGTCAAAAGCTACAAAGAATAGGAAGATGTGGTGCGCCATAATCGCCTTAATTATGAAAAAACACGGCACACAAAAGAAGAAGAAGGTAATGCGGTCTGCGTTAAGGAAATAAGTCTTATATATTTTAAACAAATCATCTATTTAGAAAAAAAATGTTTCAAAAAGACGAATTTTAGTTTTAATAAAATTTAAAAAATAAAGCGTACATCAGAACGTCAAACTTTTTACAAGTCCGTTGATTAGAAATCATAAAAATAAAATGTTTCATTTTAAGAACGAAAACAATTTTTGAAGTCAAATATTTTAAAAGAATTCCTAAGAGAATATTTCTTATCACTGTTAAAGAAACAAAGAAAACAATTACGTAAATCTTCAATTTCAATTTCAAAAATTTACCATTGTTCCAATAAACATTGTTACGTTTCAAGTGTAACAAAAAAAATGAATAACCAAAACTCAGAGTTAATTCACAGACAAATATTTAATTTACAAAAACATTAAATAAAAACATTTACAAATATACAGTTTTTTCATTCAAAAAGAAAAACAGAGTTTACTTCTGGCAGACGAAGTGTTACGAAGAGGAAGGAAGGGTCAAATATCTTTACCCAGTTAAGATAGCGAGGAAGTTTAATTGCTAGACTTTTTGGGGGAAATCCTCAAATGTGTATATAAAGAACTAGCAGTATAGCCCGGCGTTGCTCGGGTGTAATGAAACTTATATATATATATATATATATATATATATATATATATATATATATATATATATATATTATCGATTTTCTGCACTATTGTAAGAACTGCAACCTTGAAACTTATGAATATCGTTTCTTATGTCTTTGTCTATGAGTGTATCAAATTTGATTAAAATCGGACCACTCCTTCTATAACCCGATTTTTTCGATTATCGATTTTCGGGTACCTCGACACAAAACCTTGCTAAGAACACTCGCAGACGCTTATCGTACAACTGTGTAAATTTTAAAGAAAATTGAATCAGCCATTTCGGAGTCTATAGGTAACGGAGACACACACACAGAGACAAAGTTCCATTTATAAATAAGTTTAGATAATTATTAGTTTGGTCAATGAAAGAGTCAAAAATAAATATTTATTTGCCTATATAGGTTCCATGTGTCTGGCTGGCTGTCTGGCTCTCTCTCTCTCTCTCTCTCTCTCTCTCTCTCTCTCTCTCAAGAGACATGATCACTCACAGCGTGTATCACGTATGGCATTTAACTGACTGAATTAAAGATATACATTAAAGCGAAACTTTATTAACTCTTACATTACTGTGTACTCTTACTTTAACTACGAGTCATTTTTTTTATAATCATATCGCTCCAAGCAAGGCATTTTACAGCCACTGTTTTGCAAGGGATTACACAGGAGGAAAGTTATGAGAAAGAGTTACAGGTTATAGGGGGTGTCAGGAAGTGGGTAAGAGAAGGATGAGAATACCGATGAGAGTGGAGTGGATGAAGCAAGGAGCATGAGAAGATGCAGGTCAGTGAGATAGGAGATGATTATTGTCTTTACATTTAAATGCCTGGTGATTGCAGCTGTCAGGAAAGCAAGTAAATGGAAGGGAATTCCACAGGCAGGAAGTGCAAGAAAAGAAGCTGTTGGAGTAGAATTTGCAAAATCTAATAATTTTGCTTTAAAAATTTAACTTTATGGCCCAGCGTCTATTTCCTTACATTAAAATTTGTTTTTTTTTATTTTAACAAAACCCTTTTATTTTCTTATTGTTCTTATTTTTTATTTTTAATTCTCATCGCTTCTTAAAACATAATACATTAGTTACAGTTTTATTCTGTTCCTATTTAAAGAAATGACATTTCCTGTTGGGGAAACATTGCTACACTTTGCCCCAATATTAATTTGTCTACACCCACAATTCCTTTAAAATATAATAACATCCCACCCCATTACAAACATCTAACATTCTTTTTAATTTTAAGTTTAATTTTGTTATCATGATTAAACATAATAGACATTCATTGTCTGTTATGTTTACAATACATATACATATATATTTATATACATATATATATATATATATACATATATATACATATATATATATATATATATATATATATATATATATATATATATATATATATATATATATATATACATATATTTAATTGTTATCATGATTAAACATAATAGACATTCATTGTCTGTTATGTTTACAATACATATACATATATATTTATATACATATATATATATATACATATATATACATATATATATATATATATATATATATATATATATATATATATATTACATATATATACATATATATATATATATACATATATTTAATTGTTATCATGATTAAACATAATAGACATTCATTGTCTGTTATGTTTACAATACATATATATATTCTTCACTACTCGAAGTCATAATTATAACAAAAAAAAGAGGTACTGTTAAAACGCAAACACACTTTCATAACTGGTAGTAAAGTTTAATAACTGGTAGTAAAGAGAATGTGCTCAGCCGACGCTGCCTCGCAGTTGTCGCACTCTCCTTGAACGTGACAAAAGTAATATATATATATATATATATATATATATATATATATATATATATATATACAAATTAATACATAACGGTCTTTACCGTTATGTATTAATGTGGAGAGGATATTTGATATTTAATCATAATTTGACATAATTTTCACATTGAAAAGACATAAATTTTATTAATTTATTATGCATTATTGAATCAAACTGCTATAATTTTGCTGAAGAAAAAAATCTATTCATTCAGTCTTTCTTCTTCCTATCAAATGTATTTTTGTAACAGTTAACCTGTCATGAGAACTGCAGTCTGCAAAATTCAAAATATAACAATAACTAAGTTACAATTGTCAGTTACTGGGGTGTTGTTTGTCAATATGAAGCGCTGCAAGGGAGATAATTTCCGGTTGGCGCATCAAAGCTACAGACAGCGAAATTATTTTCGAGGATATTCCTGTCGGAAATGACTTCGGCAGGCCATCGATGGTTCGGGTTTGTGCAGTGGGGGATTCAGATCTTCATATACGAGACAGATTATGATGTGCATTGTCATTTTATTTCAGCGTTATACAGAATATTTTACGACATTTTTCCTTTATTAACTTATGAGGTATCCAGTTTCTGCTGGGTTTTCAAGCTTGTAGACAAAGAATCGTTTTTTTTTCTTCTTCTTCTTCTTACAGTGTCGATAAACAGAAATGTTAACGAATGTTTAAACGTAAAAACTTACGAGAATGATTAAAAAAAACAGCTGATTATAAAAAAAGAAGAAATGAATGGACAAGCCAATGCACAGATAAAATCGTCTCTGAAAAAAATAAAAAATATGGCATTTTTATTCGACGTGTTCACTTGATTATCAGAGAAAAATTAATGATCATGTCATTACTTAAAATTACAAAATATGAGCTTCTATTTTTATCATTTAAATTTGTTGTTGTGGATGTTTTGCTGATGTCTGAATGAAATATATATATATATATATATATATATATATATATGCATGTATCAATTTTACATTGCGACATGGAAATTTCTATGTTTCGAGATAGGTTCTCATCATCAGGCAATGTTGATGTGGTTGTGCAGATGATTTACATTTAAAATCTGATGAGAACCTATCTCGAAACATAGAAATTTCTATGTCGCAATGTAAAATTGATACATAACTATATAATTATATTATATTAAACTCTATAATACTCATTATACGGAGCACAGTTTATAATAAAATAAATGCCAGAGTACTCAAAATAAATAAAAAAAACCTAGAGTCCTCTTCACTTGGAAATATATCTGCGGATGACTATATATATATATATATATATATATATATATATATATATATATATATATAATTACTTAGTTATTGGTCATAATAAAATTAGACCAGCACACAGTTGTATTAAAAAGTGTTCAATACAATTATATTGTAGAAGTTTTGAATATTCTTCATTTGTAAACGAGTAGTACAAACTAGTTAGAAAGGAGCAATAGAAAGCTGAGAATGCAGGTGCAATGACAGATACATAGGTGGAGAGAAAGGGAAGGTTATACAGGGGTGGGGAGAGAGCTATAGTTCAATGGTTAGTAGATGAGTATTGACTTTGCATTTAAATTTCTGGAGGTTGTAGCCGTCAGGAAAGCAAGATTACGGAGCGAGTTCCACAGTCGGGAAGTGCGAGAGAAGCTGCAGGAGTAGAATTGTCGTCTGCATTTGGCTAACCTGACTGTGAATGGGTGGGACCCAGTTGCCAGTCTGGTTGCACGAGTAAACACCTGTTGAGGAGGCACCAGTGACTTAAGTTCGTCCGAGCAGAAGCCATGAAAGTATTTATAGAACAGACAAAGGGAGCCCACATTTCGCGATGGGGAAGTGGCTGCAGTTGAGCCGGCAGATCAGTATCTATCACATTGCAGACTCTCCTTTGGAGCCTGTCAAGAACACTGAGGAGAACGGCAGGGGCACCTGACCATAAATGGCAGCAGTACTCCATGCACGGACGGATGGTTAACTTGTATATATGCAGGATGGATTCAGGCGGAAAAAACTTCCTGGATCGACATAGTGACCCAACCTTCTTAGCAGTAGATTTTGCTATAGATTCAATATAGTGGTTCCATTTGAGGTCTGAGGACATGGTAAGTCCGGGGAGGCGTAGTTTATTGCTCTCCTGGAGAATCGTTTGGTCCATGCTAATGGGAGGCAGGAGAGGTTGCTTGTAATGGCTGACAGACAACAGCTTGGTCTTGGATGAATTGAAGTTGACAAGCCACTTCTCGATCCAGTTCACCACAGAGTGTAGATCCCGTTCAAGGTCAGCAGCGAGATTATGTCTGTCCGCCACGACAGGTTTCTTACTGGTGCGAGAGTATATTGTAATGTCATCTGCGTAGATCCCTACTTGGGACTTGATCTCATCTGGGAGGTCGTTGATGAAAATAAGGAAGAGCGTCGGGCCCTGGATAGAGCCCTGTGGGACACCAGCATTCATGCTGTAGGACGAAGAAGCACGCCCATTCAAAACGACCTTCATTTTGCGGTTATTTAAGAAAGATTGGATTAGGTCAAGCAGGCGACCGGTAATACCGTAACCCCGCAGTTTGCATAGGAGGAGAGAGTGCCAAACCCTGTCGAAAGCCTTGGAGATGTCCAGAGCAACCGTGCGAGCCTCATCAGACTCATCAAGGGCCTGTAGCATGTACTCCGTTACGGTTGTTAGCAGGTCGGCCGTGGACCTGGCAAAGCGGAATCCATATTGCCTGTCAGAGAAGAATATTGCCTGCGACCTACGTTTCTACCATGTGTTGCCTTCGGGCCTGAAGACACCACATGGTAGAAACCAAGGTCGCGTAATATCTCGTTTACAAATTATATATATATATATATATATATATATATATATATATATATATATATACTGTCCTACAACGAAGATTAACGAAACTGTTTATAAACAAGCGACAATTTGAAATTATTTGTCTGAACATTTTTTTATCAATACTCGTATTTAAGTAGATATTCTGTTTTACAACTAAACAGTATCTAAACATGTTACGGTGGAGAACACGAAGCGTCCATTACTAATTTATATTTACGAGTCGACTCGGCGTAACTTGCGTCATGATATAGAGCAGGAAATAAGGAAACGCGAAAATGCGAAAGTAACCAGAACAACAATATATTAACAAAGGTTACATAGAGTTGAAAGCATGCAAATCAAATAAGGAAAGAAAAGTTCTTCCCCTTTGTCTGGAGAGAAACGTAAATGTTCCATAGAAGATTAAATTGTGTCAAGGTCAGTTTGAATAAAGTTAACGTGCATACTGTTAATATCTGTTTCCAATCCGACCACTCCTTCTATAACCCGATTTTTTCGATTATCGATTTTTAAGATTTATTAGGTGTACCTCGACACAAAACCTAGCTAAGAACACTGGCGGACGCTTATAGTACAACTGTGTAAATTTTCAAGAAAATCGGTTCAGCCGTTTCGGAATCTATAGGTAACGGACACACACACATGTTTAGGACGAAGGTAAGTCACTCATTTATATTTACGAGTCGACTCGGCGTAACTTGGATCAGGAAATAGAACAGAAAATAAGGAAACACGAAAAGGCGAAAGTAACCAGAACAACAATATATTAACAAAGGTTACATAGAGTTGAAAGCATGCAAATCAAATAAGGAAAGAAAAGTTCTTTCCATTAGGCTGGAGAGAAACGTAAATGTTCCATAGAAGGTTAAATTGAATAAAGTTCAGTTGGAATAAAGTTAATGTACATACTGTTAAGTTTTTTGTTTGTTTGTTTTTTTTAGCGTTGTGTGTGCATGCTGGTGAGAAATAAAAAATTGCGCCACTAATTGCTACCCGCAATTAGTGCGCGTGTGTATGTGTGAGTTGGGTAATAAATATGTCTGCTCTTGCCCGAGACGAAACCCCTAACTGCCGTAACACGTGACGCTCCCCATTTATATCGGCATACCGTTAGCGCGGGAAACTAGGGTTATCACGTGACCGTTAAATTACCATGTGTGTGTGGGTGTGAATGTATCAAACCCTACAACGGAAATTAACGAAGAACGATATTGTCCAGCATTCACTGCCATATTGAAGAACTGACATCACATAGCAATCCAGTACTTTCTTCTTTGTTTCTAGGGAAATTGTCCCGTTTCTTAATACTTTACTTAACTTCTGGAATGCTTCCTTCGCCATGCCAATTCTCCTTCGGACCTCTGTGCCATATGAAATAAAAGTGTTTACAGTCATATCACGTTAAAACAACGGCACTAATGCGATCGCGGAAATTAACAACGTCAAATCTGATCAAGACCTAAATGAGAAAGTTTGGGAATACTAGGTGCTGAAAGCTTGGATATACGCTCACACAAGTTGAGCAACGTCAAGGCTGGTCAATACCTAGATGGGTGACAACTTAGGAATACCTGGTGTTGTAAACTTTGATGTGTGGGTGGTGTTATTGATAATGGCTCGGAATTGTTAATTAGAGAGAGGTTCCAGTTCTAGTTTGGTTCGTTAATATTCACTTACGCTTAGGAATGGTATGAATCCACCTCTTTTTTCTGCAGCTATGGGTTAATTAGTAAGACTTTTATTAATAAACAATCATTTTCTGAAAAGAAACAACTCATACACTCTAAAAATATTTTCTGGCTTTAAATTATCGACAAAGGGTTGATAAACCGTAAAATTGAATCAATCTGTTACGTTGGGTAACAGAATTATGTGAAATAATACAAAACAACGTTATAGTATAAAAGTAGGTGTATTGACAGGAAAGAGAAGTATTTACAAGAGGTGAGGATTAGTAGAATACAGAACAAGGTAATTAGTATACAGTATCGTCGTAGAGACGTGATAGACTGAGTAGTAGAATACTTCTGGTGCAATACCGGAAATACCCGACTGACTCGCTCAATCGACTTCCTTCCGCGAGGTATAATCACTACTATTTTATATAGTGATTCGAATCGTCCATTTCCGTAGAAAGGTAGAGAGCGCCCTAACACAACCAACCAATGAAATATAAGTATTAATCTTTCACTAGCCCTCTTTGTTTCAATTGTACTTGTTTCTCCAATTTCTCAAATAGGTTTCTCTGCCGTTCTTACACTTGTAGATGTTGCATTCTCCATGCCTTCTGTCTTCGTAATATATGCCAAGGATCGTTGCTCTCCCTTCTTTATTGTTAGCAACAGATTTTCATTAGTTACTGCGTTGTGGTGCATTGGATATCGGCTCGAAACGAGAAATCGGGGAGCCGAGTTCAAATTCCAGCCGAATCCATTGCATTCACTTAGGCGCAAATAACCTTGGGAAAGGTATTAATCCGTATATTCCTTCCAGTTATGGGTTAAATAACACGACAGATTGGGTTCTATAGCCTTGGTCGGCAACCAGTCTACCGCAGAAAGCAATGGCAACCTACTGCGGGATAATATTCTGCCCAGTTAGTCATGTCTCTTTCGAGACATGATCGCCCAAAGCGTGTATCACGTATGACATTTAACTGACTGACTAAACATAATAGTTGGAAACATGATTAAGGCTTCTACTGATTATAAAGTGGGGGATCAGTTTCATATTGTTATGAAGTAATAAACTGATCCCCCACTAATTACTACTTTATAATATAATAAATTTCTTCCGCCTCTAGCTATGAGTCAAATAACAGGACAGATTGGGTTCTATAGCCTTGGCTGGCAACCAGTCTATCGCAGAAAGCAATGGCAACCTACTGCGGGGTAATATTCTGCCCAGTCAGTCATGTCTCTTTCGAGACATGATCGCCCAAGCGTGTATCACGTATGGCACTTAGCTGACTGACTATTCTCTTTAAAACTTGTTAATTTATCGTATGTTCTGCCCATGATATTCCCTATATTCATTGGCATAATAGCTTCAAACCTTTCATTTCTTTGTGACCAACAATTAACTTTTATACGATTAAAGTAGATATTGGTGTCGCATAACATTTTTATTTTTCGCGTGCGTTTCATTGAACGCGACAGGTACGTAAAAATTTTGTAAGTTTTTTATTCAGTTTTTTTATTGTCTTTACATGTATCAATTTATGCTGTGTTTGTAGTATATCACTCTGCGTCTGGATCTGGACAAAGAACGAGGAACACGTATATATAAAAATATAATCTTATATGAAGTAGGAGGATAACCTGGGAGAGATCACGAACACGAAGGAGCCGTTGGGAGTCGGAAGCCAGCAAAAATTATAAATTTTATATAATCTCAAAACTCTGAAAATTTTTGTCTTTTCTGGTTGTCGCTGTGTTGACGTTATGTACGGCCGGATATATAATAAATATCTATCCATTACCCCAGGCGGCCCATTGTTTTTCAAGCCGGTTGTTCTTGTGTTTTTTTTTTCTGTTGTTGCACTTTGTGGATATCATCTACGGCCGGATATATAATAAAAATCTATCAATCACCTCCAGGGGCCCATTGCTTTTCAAGGCGGTTGGAGCTTATGTTCTTTTTTGCACTTTATTGATATCATCTACCGCCGGATATACAATAAATATCTATCACTCACCCCGGTGGTCCATTGTATTCCATTGTCGCTTGTGTTTTTTCTGTTGTTGCACTTTGTTGATATCATCTACGGCAGGATATATAATAAATATCTATCAATCACCCCCCACCCCGCCGGCCTATTGCTTTTCAAGGCGGCTGTCGCTTGTGTTTTTTCTGTTGTTGCACTTTGTTGATATCATCTACGGCCGGATATATCTAACAATCAACCTTGTTGACCATACCTACGGCCGAATGTACCTGTCACTTTGTTGATATCTTCTACGACCGGATATATTTACTAATCAACCTTGTTCTTTATTGATCCTACCTACGGCCGAATGTACCTGTCAATTACATCCGCCATTCAAGGTATTATATTATTCATTGTCGAAATAAACATGAAGTCTTCTTTTAAGAATGTTACAAAAGGATTTGCGAAAAAAATTTAAAAAATTATGAGCAATAAAACTAGATTATCTGTAAAAGATTCTTTTTTTCGTGTTGTCGCTTTGTTGACTTATACACCACCGGATGGATCTATCACTTCACAGTTTTACTTTTTTGCTGAATTTTAATGATGTTATATAATGCCGTTGGATATGGACAAACAACGAGGAAGACGTATATATAAAAATATACTCTTGTCGGTGATGCTTGTAGAGCAGGAGGGCAACCGGAGAAGATTACACATACGAAGGAGCCTACGGGAGTCGTTAGCCAGTCTCTGTCTCTTCAGTCAAAAATTCTAGACTTTATATAGTTTTAAAACTTGTAAGCATTTTTGTTTTATCGGGTTGTCGCTTCTTTTCTTTCTCTTTTTTCAGTTTTTTTTCCCCCCACTTTGTTATGATTCATTGTCGGCTATATCTATCAACGATCTCTGTTCTTTATGGACTTTATATACGTCCGGACGTATCAGTCAACCACATCATTGCCCTGTTCTTCAAACAGGTTGTCACTTTTTGTTGACCTTACCTATAACCGGATGTATCTGTCAATTTCGTCCGACGTTCAAGGAAATATATTACATGTTGGAAAGTAGTAGTAGTAATTTCGCGTTGAGAGAACACATCCAATACGATACGGGTACTTTTAAAACAAACTTAAATACAAGCACACAAAATATAGTAACAACCAATCTCTTAAAAAGTTCTAAACATTAACCGAAAGTACTTGAGACAATAATCTATACGGACAGGTTCTACACTCTCTTAGTACTCATGAAATAAAATAAAAGTTATAAGAATGCTATTAAAACTGAATAAAAAAATATCGAAAAATATTCCTTGTTTAACTGTATTCAGTGAAAAGTAAGCAGAGCGACGTGTATTGTCATTCGATATTTCAAAGTTACGTGTTGCTGATGTCCTAAAGGCAATGCAACATGGAATTATAATGCGTTCATCCAGAACATATCAGAGTTACTACTACTTCTACACAATACAACTTAGAACATAAGCGGAGGAAAATAAACTGACAACGAACCCCTTGAAAAGAGCTAAACCGCGAGGGGCAATAATCATTACAGACTCTTTCTACTCATAAAAGAAACAAAAACATTAAGGACACTCAGTCAGTTAAGTGCCATAAGTGATAAACGCTTGAGCGATCATGTCTTAAAAGAGACATGACTGACTGGGCAGAAGATTATCCCGCAGTAGGTTGCTATTGCTTTCTGCGGTAGACTGGCTGCCAGTCAAGGCTATAGAACCTAATCTGTCCTATTATTTAACCCATAACTGGAGGGGAGAGATGAATTATAGGGGTATTATAAGGGTAACTGCGCGTAAGTGACGAAAATAGCCATTATAAACAAGCATCCCGATAAAGAACTACAGAAACTCAGTGAGTATGATTTTAAAATCTCTCTTTCAAAATGTGCATTTGTAGTTACCGAGCTGGAATTTCTAGGATTTCACATCTCAGCTGATGGTCTTAAACCCAGTATATATATATATATATATATATATTGTATTTAAGCAGCAAATAATTTTCTAAACATATACTGTTAAATATAAGAGACAATGAATGTCTATTATGTTTAATCATGAGCCGTTCGAAACGTCGTATTTTCGCTTTAATTTCAGTTGAAAATAAAGACAAAAATTCTTCAACATTTGGATAATTTTTTATTAATTTTTTTCTTGCCTAGCTGAGTTTTATGTCAACACAAAATAAAATCGCCGGAGATGGTGGATGTTATTGTATTACCGTCTTAATAACCTCTCTGAAGATGGCTCATGTGAACCGAAAGTTTAGAACCAAATTAATAAAAAACATTATCCAAATGTTGGAGAATTTTTGTTTTTATTTTCAACTGAAATGAAAGTCAAAATATGACGTTTAGAACGGCTCGTGATTAAACATAATAGACATTCATTGTCTCTTATATTTAACAATATATATATATATATATATATATATTAACCATTTCACCCCAAGCCTATTTCCTATTTACCTTCCCCTATTTCGCTTGGGGCTACATAGGGGAAGGTAAATAGGAAGAGTGGTTAGATATAGGAAATGTCAGAAGGGGGGTGATAGATAGTTGGGTGGGTGGGAAGAGTGTTTGAAAGAATGGAAGTTAGTTTGTTAGGAGGTGTCTACTGATCTTACATTTAAACTCCTGGAGATTGTAGCCGTCGGAGGAGCAGTCATGTGGAAGAGAATTCCACAGTCGGGAAGTGTGAGAAAAGAAACTGTTGGAGTAGAAGTTGCGGTTGCATTTTATCGGTTTCACTGTAAAAGTGTGGGATCTAGTTTCTAATCTAGTATCTCGTGCAAATTCGAACCTAGTGGGCACCAGTGATCTAAGTTCATCGGTGCAGAAGCCATGAAAGTATTTATAGAAGAGACACAGGGAAGCCACGTCGCGCCGGTAAGAGAGAGACTGCAGGCGGTCTGCTAAGTCTGTATCGATCACATTACAGACCTTCCGCTGTCCCTTGTCTAGAAGCCCAAGGAGAATAGCAGGGGCACCCGACCAGATATGGCAACAGTATTCAATGCACGGGCGGATGGTAGATTTATAAATGTGCAGGATAGATTCAGACGGAAAAAAAACCTCCGTAGCAGCGGATTTAGCAATGGATTCGATATAGTCATTCCACTTGAGGTCCGCTGAAAGTGTGAGACCAAGGAGGCATAGTTTTACGCTCTAGGAGGCAAGCCTGGTCCATGCTAACAGGAGGTAGTTTCGATTGTCTATGATTATTAATTGATAGTAGCTTCGTTTGAGAAGCATTAAAATTTACGAGCCATTTCTTACCCCAGTCCACTACGGATTGGAGGTCCTTTCCAAGCTCGGCTGCAAGGTTAGCTTTGTCGCCCACACCAGATTTTTGATCGAGGCGAGAATAAACTGTGATGACATCGGCGTACATACCTACTTGGTATCAGGGAGATCATTAATGTAGATCAGAAAGAGCGTAGATAGATATATATATATAATGAATTTACGCAATTTCCTCTTGAACGGGACCTCCAATCCGTAGTGGCCTGGGGTAGGAAATGGTTGGTAAATTTCAATGCCTCTAAAACAAAGCTGTTATCAACTAACCACCATAGACAATCGCATCTACCTCCCATTAGCATGGGACAGGCTAGCCTCCCAGAGAGTAAAATACTACGCCTCCTTGGCCTTACACTCTCTGCGGACCTCAAATGGAATGACTATATTGAATCCATTGCCAAATCTGCTGCTATGAAAGTCGGCTCCCTGTGCAGGGCCCGGAAATTTTTCCCACCTGAATCTATTCTGCACATATACAAATCTACCATCCGCCCGTGTATTGAATATTGCTGCCATATCTGGTCTGGTGCCCCTGCTGCTCTCCTTGGGCTTCTTGACAAAATACAAAGGAGGATCCGTAACGTGGTTGATACTGACTTGACAGACCGGCTGCAGCCGCTCTCTCACCGGCGTGATGTGGCTTCCCTGTGCCTCTTCTACAAGTACTTTCATGGCTTCTGCTCCGATGAGGTTAGATCACTGGTGCCGCCTAAGCACGAATTTGCACGAGATACTAGATTAGCAACTAGGTCCCACCCATTTACAGTTAAACAAATAAGATGTAACCGTAAATTCTACTCCAACAGCTTCTTTTCTCGCGCTTCCCGCCTGTGGAACTCCCTTCCACAACTCTGCTTTCCCGACAGCTACAATCTCCAGGTGTTTAAATGTAGGGTCAATAGACACCTCCTATCACACTCCCAACTATTCTCAGAACACTCTCATCTACCCAACCCTCATTCTCAGTATCCCTACCCGCCTATCACCCACCCTCTGACATTTCCTATATTTAATCAGCCTTTCTCCACTCTACGTAACCCCCTGCGCAGTAGTGGCAGTGACATGCCTTGCTCGGGGTGAAACGCTTATAAAAAAAAAAATAATTCTATATCCTTATGCAGATTTATCGGAATGGCAAATTTTTAGAGAAAACTTCTACCGAATTTCAGCTGACAGAGCGAATACGTCTCAAACAAAAATCCAAGACAATAAAGCTAAGGAAGAGGTTAAATCATTTAAAAATATAAAGAACTGTTTAACAAATGTAACCGTTCCAACATTTCCCGATTCAAAAGCTATTAATCATCAGCTAGTGAACGATAGTTCGAATTATGCCGTAGGAGCAGCTCTTCATCAAATATTGACAATCAATCCATTCTTATCGGGTTCTTTTAAAAAAAAGATGTCACAAACGCAACAAAATACTCCACGTTTGACAGGGAACTATTAGCTGTGTACCAAGCAATATTACATTTTAAACACTTAGTGGAAGGAACAAATGTGTTATTAATGACTGAATATAAACCACTTTGTCGAGCTTTTAAAAGCTAATCTCCATTAAAGTCTGATAGACAACAACGACACTTCAGTTTCATTAGCGAATACGTTAATGATATATCCTACATAAAAGGCTCACAAAATATTGTAACCAATTGTTTATCACGACCAGCAAATGCAATCGATATTGATGTTTGTGATCTACAAGAAATAATGACACACAAAAATAATGACGATGAAACCGCAACTTTTTGTGATCGTCTGAAATCATATATTGTAAACAAAACGAAGTGGTTCCATGTAACGCGTCATTACCTTTTCCACGACCTTTTGCCACGCAAGAGCTAAGGTAATCGGTATTTGACAGTCTACATAATTTATTTAAACTGTCAAATTGGCCTCTATAAAACTCATAAAAGCAAGATATTACTCGCCCGAGATGGCTGAGTCGATAAAAACTTGACGAAAGAAATGTCAAAGGTGCCAGTAAACGAAAACAACAGCATATACAAAAAGCAAAGTTCAACCGCTCGAATTACCATCCAGCCGCTTCCAGACGGTGCATATTGATATCGCTGGGCCCTCAATGCCAGTAAAGAACCCAGCGGACGTGAAGCAGACTACCACCACGTTTAATTTTGTTGTTTTTCATTTTTTTTTTTTTTTTACTTTTTTCAGCGCAGTTCTACCGATTGCTCACTTATTTTTACGATTGACAAAAGAAAATTTGAAAAATTTCAATATTTAAACATTTTCTCCTGGGGGATCAGTTTCCCATACAACGTTATAGTAAATCGAGCCTCCATTTTGAAACCAGTCGCCGGTACGACATTACCGCCACCTGTAAATTTGTTCATTATCAAATTTTTTAGACTTTTTTTTCAGTGCAATATTACTGAAGATGACATCGGTTTGTCAAGAATCTCTGTTTTCAATTTTTCGTATGCATTGATTACGGATTCCTTCAAGGCATCGTAATTTTTTGAATGTAATATATTTGCGGTTATTCTTCCTATTATTTCTTCTAATATTTGTGGTAAAATTTTTGTCTTGCTTGTTTTATGCTTGTAATATTAATATGTGCTTTCATTATAGCAAACCAGATAATTATATTGGATTCAATGAATACGGGTGTTTTGATAGTCACGACTTGTAGGGATGGTTGATGATCATTTGTTCTGTGTCGTTTCTTTTTTCTGCCATTGTTCATGTGGTAGAAGATTTTTTAGTGGGGACGTCGGGGTTCACCAACTTATAGTGGGTTATCAGTTATAGTGATGTGTGTATGTGTGCGTGTGTGTGTTGAAACAGATTAGCTTGATTTGACCGCTTGTTTGTTTGATAGCCCACTATAAGAGGGGTATAAAACAAGAAAATCAAGAATTTGAAACAAATTTATATTCATATAAATCAATTCAGGTTTTAACAAATATTCATGTGTATTTTTGGTTGATACAGGATGGTTAAAATGTTCGTATTAGTCCTTGTAAGCATGAGTTTAAGTACGTAGGTAGGAACGTATTTATGGACGTCTGTATGTTTGTCTGAGCGTTATCGCTGGGTAGAAATATCATCGAACGTTTTTCTTCACCGATCTATTTCCAGATCTGTTTGCGCGGCTATCACGGGTTTTGCAGGAAAACAGCAGCGCTTGTATAAATTTGTGTCGGACAATACCTTCATTTACTCCTGTGCGACTGGCGAACTGACCCCCCCCCCCAACAAATTTGCTTAAATATTGTAATTTTTCAAAATTTTTTGCTAATCGGAAAGTTTAAGTAACCATCAATAGAACTGCGTTGAAAAAAGTAAAATAAATAAATAAATAAATATAAAACGAAATTAACATAAACAATGTGACCCCAACGCAAGTGGATTAAAAATGGAGGATCGATTTACTTTAACGTTCTATGAGAAACTGACCCTCCCAATAAATTTGTTTAAATATTGTAATTTTTCGTATTTTTTTTTAATAATCAGAAAGTTTAAGTAAGAATTGATAAGTCAGTCAGTGTCAGTCAGTCAGTGCCATACGTGAAACACACTTGGATGATCATGTCTCGAAAGAGACATGAGTGACTGGGGAGAAGAGTATGAGCGCTATCGCTGGGTAGGAATGTCTTTGAAGTAATCAATCAGTCTTAAAATGTTTCGTTCGTTTATCAAGTATAAGAAGAGGCAGATGGGTGGATGGTGAGAAAAGAAAGAGGTGAAGGAGAGATAGAGAGATAATAACGATAGTTTGACGTTTGTCAAGGGACGTGATAAGATGCTCGCTTTTCTATCACATGAATGCGGGTGTCCCTCAAGGCTCTATTCTAGATCCCACGTATTTCCTTATCTACATTAACGATCTCCCTGATGTAATAAAATCTGAAGTGGGCATATATGCTGACGACACTACGGTTTACTCTCGTCTCGATCAAAAATCTACCGAGGCTGACAAATCAAACCTCACTGCTGAGCTTGAAAAAGACCTCCAATCCGAGGTGGACTGGGGTAAGAAATGGCTCGTTAAATTTAATGCTTCCAAAACGAAGATGCTATCTAATAACCACCACAGACAATCGATCCTCCCGCCCATTAACATGGATCAGGCTTCTCTCCCTGTAAGTAAAACGCCGCGTCTCCTCGGATTAACTCTCACATCAGACCTCAAGTGGAATAACTATATAGAATCCATAGCTAAACCCGCTGCTAAGAAAGTCGGTTCTCTGTGTAGCACCAGGAAGTTTTTCCCGTCCGAAAAAATCTTGCACATATACAAATCTACCATCCGCCTGTGCATTGAATATTGCTGTCATATCAGGTCCGGTGCTCCTGCTATCCACTTAGGTGTCCTCGACCAAATCCAACGGAGAATCTGTAATGTGATCGATCCCGACTTGGCAGCTAGGATACAGTCGCTTTCTCACTGACGCACTGTGGCTTCCCTGTGTCTCTTCTAGAAATACTTTTACGGATTCTGTCCCGATAAACTTAGCCCCCTGGTTCCCCCTATATACGAATTTCCTCGAGCCACAAGATTAGCAACTAGGTCCCACCATTTTACTGTGAAACCGATAGATTATAAACGAAAATTCTACTCCAACAGCTTATTTTCTCGCACTTCCAGTCTATGGAATTCCCTTCCGCATACTTGCTTTCCCGACAGCTATAATCTACAAGAATTTAAATGTAAAGTCAATAGTCATCTGTCTCACTAACTTACTTCCTCTCTCTCATTTTCTTCGTCCACCCCACTCTCATCAGTATTCTCTTCCTTCTCCTACTCTCTTCCTGACACCCCCTGCAACCTCCCATTCCTTCTCATAACATTCCTTCTATGTAACCCCCTGCACAACAGTGATAGTAAAATGCCTTGCTTGGGGCGATATGATTATAAATAAAAAAAATTCTATACTATTATAATGTGGATATAAAGTGGGAGATCAATTCTACATTACAATTAATATATAAACTGATCCCTCACTTTATGGTCACATTCATCCTTCCTGACACCCCCTATAACATTTCTCATAACATTCCTCCTATGTAACTCCCTGCACAACAGTGGCAGTAAAATGTCTTGCTTGGGAGCGATATGATTATAAAAATAAAAAAAACTAATCCGAATCACGACACAATTATTCTTTACAATTCGTAGTTTTCTGTCTAATTTTTGCTCTTGTTTTGTTACTAACCTAAGTTTTCTACTAGTCGCTCTTGTAATGCACTGCGACTATGATTGTGTAAATTGTTTTTAATTATCAAATTTAGGTTTGGTATATTAGGGTTTCGGTTATATGTAGGAATTCTGAGTAAAGATCGGCCATGTTTGTTTGTTTTTTTTGTTTTTTGTTTTTTTTTTGTTCTCTCTTCCCCTTTCTCCCTTGCTAACTGGACACATGACTTTGAGGTGTTCCCCCTCCTACCTCGCACTACTCTCTGTTACTGCTTACTTAGAGGCAGCTTAAACTTTCCAGAACTGAATGGAGAAAACAAAATGAAGATAATTTTTGAAATTTTCTTAACTTTTTTCTGTCAGTCAGCCTGCAACTGGTAAGTTTTAGCCAGTGTGATCTTATTTTGCTGTACTTTTGAATTTTTTTTTTTTATTCCTTTGGTTCTTATCTTTTCTGTCTAATTTTTGTTCTTGTTTTGTTACTAACCTAAGTTCTCTACTAGTCGCTCTTGTAATGCACTGCGACTATGATTGTGTAAATTGTTTTTAATTATCAAATTTAGGTTCAACTTTTACGTTAAAACTTAGTAAACTTCAGTCACACATTTATCTTTTTTTTTTAATTGGAGTAGATAGTACCTACTATCACCCTGCAGGCGTCATTCACCATCCTTCACCTGCTGTAGTTAACGACCATCTGACCCTACTCTAGACCTTTCTCTATCCACAACTATAACCAGCATGAAATTAAACAAAACAGCAAGACTAAACCATCTAGTCATAAATCGCCCAAACCTATCTGCGCTCCTTCACAAACATACGAGGTATTCGCAGTAACTTTAATAGTGTAGAATCTTTCCTTCTAACTAACTCACCCGATATCTTAGCTATATGTGAGACTAACCTTGACCCTTCTATCCCCTCTTCGGAGCTGTTCGTTCCTGGTTACCTTCCCCTCTTCAGGAAGGACTCCAATGTCCATATGCATGGGCTTGGTGTATATGTCAGCGAACAACTCCCCCTAGCCAGGGTCACATCTCTTGAATCCCTGGATCATTCCTTCATGTGCTTCCGTCTCTCACTTCTAAGCTCGGTTAGCTATCTCTTCTTCCTCTACCGCTCCCCCTCCTCCTCTGACTGTACGGTACATGATTGCATCTCTACTAATATCGACAGGGCCATTTCTTCTCACTCATCTGCTTCCCTGCCTGTTGGAAGTCCTCCTGTGTAGTTCCAATATTTAAGAATTCTGGCGAACCCTCAGACCCCGCCAATTACCGTCCTATTAGTCTCCTTCCGATCTTTGGCAAAGTTTTTGAAGCCATTATCAACGCCGAGGTGATTCAGCATCTCACGGCCAACAGGCTTCTCTCTGACAAACAGTACAGGTTTTACTTCACCAGGTCTACTGCTGATATGCTAACGACCATTACCGAGTACATATACCGGGCACTTGACAAGAATAGAGAAGCCCGAACCGTTGCCTTGGATATCTCCAAAGCGTTCGACAGGGTCTGGCATGCTGGCCTCTTGTGCAAACTACGGAGCTACGGGATAACTGGACATCTGTTTGACCTCATCCAGTCATTCCTCTCTAACCGCACATTGAAGGTGGTATTAAATTTAATCTGACACACACACACACACACACACACACACACACACACATATATATATATATATATATATATATATATATATTAGTGTATCGAGGCAGCAAATAATTTTCTAAATATATATTGTTAAATATAAGAGACAATGAATGTCTATTATGTTTAATCATGAGCCATTCTAAACGTCGTATTTTGGCTTTAATTTCAGGTGAAAATGAAGACAAAAAATTCTCCGCCATTTAGATATATTTTTTTTTTATTATGTTGGTTCTAAGGTTTCGGCTCACATGAGCCAACTTCAGTTTACATGCCCGTTCAGAGATTGTATCTGTGGTACTAATAATAAACCCACTACATATATTGGTTTTACTACAACCACTATCTCCCGTAGACTTATCTGTCACCTTTCTGATCAGAGTCCAATTAAACAACATTTCTTAGAAAAACATAGCCATGTAGGTAATATTAGACAGATTTTAGTCAACAATACAATAATACCTGCTCATACACGCAGTAAAAAGAACCCTCAGATATTGGAGGCCATCTTCATTAGATCCAAACGGCACACACTTAATATAATCACGTTTAAATGTGGTCATAACACATTAGATTACATCTAAATATGTGGTTCTGTTAACATTTCGAGCTCTCACGCTGTGTGACGTCACAGAACCGCATTACAAATTTACGAACTGCGTTTGCTATTTGGTAACTGTTATTGTTGCTTAGCAGAGTTTTATGTCAACACAAGATAAAATCATCTTTGATGTTAGATGTTTTTATGTTAACGTTCTTGTAACCTCTCTGAAGATGGCTCATGTGAGCCGAATGCTTAGAACCAACTTAATGAAAAATTATCTAAATGTTGGAGAAATTTTGTACTTTTCACCTGAAATTAAAGCCAAAATACGATGTTTAGAACGGCTCATGATTAAACGTAATAGACATTCATTCTCTTATATTTAACTATATATATATATATATATATATACATATATAATCATCTGCTCTACTTTTTTTATTCTTCCACTGTAACCCTGCACCAGTGGCTTTCTTGCCTTACTTGGGGGAAATCATTATGAAAAATTTAAATAATGCGTTTAGTATTTACAGTGCCATCGTTGGCCTCATTTCGATTCAGGATCATAGTTTCTGTTTTGGAACTATATATCTTAAGTGTAATCTCTTGAAACAATTGATAGGGGATGCTGATTTTCTGTTCCAGATAATTTTGGCTTGTCGGTCTTTAGAAATTAGTCTTCTAAAACCTTTTGCCTCAGTTCAAGCATCTTTTCAACTACAAAGCAAGCGAAATGCTGTCACGTATTTAAGTAGGTGTCAAAATTTAATTACTCATTTTCGATTTTTTTTTTTGTAATTATATATGAAAGTTCTTTTTAATTATAAACATTTCCATTTAGTTTTTTTTTTCTTTTCTTATCTTTTTCTCTCAGACCAGGTTCAGGAAAATTCAGTGACGATTTCGACAAAGATGTGTCTCAGTATGCTACCAACCTATTGATTTCTAACATTAATCGCCGTATGTCTGAAAGTAATTGGCACTTCAGTGAGTAAAACTAGTTTTTCATGAGTCATTTCCAATAGAAAGTAAGACGTACGATGAAACCAAAGAAAACCTGTCGGACAATTTTCTTGGCTAATTGTCGCTATACAATCATTAAGAAATAGTCGATTCATTCTGTTATAGATACAGAAATTGACAGACAGAAATTCAATACTAATTTAATTACACGCCACGAATCGAAACAAATAAAGAACAAGGGTCACTAGATAGGAAATGGACAACTGACAAAGGCTTCACCTATCACCTATCATACAGAATCACACATCGTGTGTTTGAACAAACCCGAATCAACTTGGCTTTGAGCCATACATTGTAAAAGAAAATAACAGAAGAAAAGAACTGTTACTTTCTTAACACTAATCTTTCTTGTTTATCTTCTGGATGTGCATTGAAGTGCAGTGGATATCGGCTCGGAACTAGAAATCGCAGAACAGAGTTCGAATTCCAGTTGAATTCGTTGCATTCACTTTCGCACAAATACCCTTGGGAAAGGTACTAATCTGTCTCTTCCCTTCAGCTATAGGTAAAGAGCAGAAGATATTGGGTTCTATAGCCTTGGTTGGCAACCAGTCTACCGTAGAAAGCAATGCCAACCTACTGCGTGAAAACCTTCTACCCATTCAGTCTTGTCCCTTTCGAGACATGATCGCCCAATAGTGTATCACGTATGGCACTTAAGTGATTGACATTGTATCTTTAACGCATGACCACTCGTGATAAGAATACCAAGCGTCTACGCAGGCACATTTATAGTATAGTAGAGTTTCGGGCTCAGGAAAAATAAATTGCATATATATATATATAGCCTTTGAGATTTGAAAAAGAAATTTACTCGCCCCAAAATCATTTTACTCGACCGACTCCATTTTCTTAATAGTCGCCTTTCGTAAACATAGTGTGAATCGCTGACGGAAAACAAAAAATTAAATTTTAATTAAAATTTCGAACGTATTAGAAAGTATTTAAAATTTAAAAAAAAATAGCAAAATCTGATTTTTCCTCTTAATAATAGCATAAACATCTTGATGATTAAACTTTGTTTTTATTAAGTTTGATCCCTTTTAACATCATCATATGCTGTTTTTTTGTTTGTTTGTTTTTTTTGTTTTTTTGTTTTTTTTTGGACAATTGAGTGGAGGTACTAAATTCGTAGTTTCTTTCTTCTGTTTGACTACAACCTTTGTTTAACCACACATTTCGACGTAAATCAGGCGCCATGCATAAAAGCAAAGAGTTCAATAATGTCATTGTAAGTTATTCTGAGTAACTTGTGAATCTTCAATGACATACTTTTGGGTTGTAAAAGAAATCAGATTTCTTTTTTCTATATTTGAAGGGACACATTTGATTGCGAGATTTTTAATCGACAGCAATAAACTTTAATCGCCGAAAGAAGTTTTCGATCGGGCGAGTGAAATCTCAAAGGCTGCTCACAGTACATAATGAATGCAAAATGGGAAGGGGATGCAGCGGGTTATCTACCTGACGAGTTTGTATTAACAGATAGAGGAACTCGTGATTATGAGCAAAAAGAAAGAAACGTTTCATTGCGAGATTTTTAATCGACTACGGGCGAGTAAAGCAATAAACTTTAATCGCCCAATTAAGATTTAATCGGGCGAGTGAAATCTCAAAGGCTGTATATATATATATATATATATATATATATATATATATATATATATATGAAGACCCAAAAGACCTTTCTCCACGCAACGCCTACCACATCTCGGGAAAACTTGCAACCGCCGCTAAACAATCCCAACATTGTCATCGGACGAGCTGGTAAATCTAACATTTACGTAATTTTGGATAAATTGATTACCACAAGAAATTACAGCACTTCGTACATGATCGATCAAAATTCATAAGATTAAATAAAAACCCCAACAAAAATCTAAAAACATACGTTTATAAAATCATAACATCTGAGAATGTCGTCGTAGGTCCCCTGAAAATTAACAAAATTATTGGCGATTATCAACCTGGATATTTATACGGTAACGTTAACATACACAAACTTAGATACCGTTTACGACCTATCATTTCTCAGATCTCAACACCCATATACCAATTGTCAAAATTCCTGATTGATACTATCATTTCAGACCTATGAACTAATCATATTGCATTAAGTCAACTCACGAATTCCACCAAATTCTTAATTCCACAACATCAAATCAAGACACCCTCGCGTCACTCGACGAAAACTTATTTTCTAATATCTCCGTTGCAAATATAATCATTAACTCTCTATATAAACATAATTCAATCCCACTACCTTCTATCAATCGTAAAACTCTCAAAAAACTTTTGCTCGTTTGCACTAACAAATTTCCCTTTTATGACCATAATGTTAATATTTACACGCAAACTAACAAAGTATTGGAAACTCCCTCGGTTCGTGTTTCTCTAACTTTTATATGTCCCTTGTAGAAAACACTGTCATTAAAATTGTTGCCAAACCGAAAAATATATGTCCGCTATATATACGATATTTTCATTTTAGCTGAGATCAAATCAAAATCCATAATCTTAAAAGTACGTTCCGAAAACTTCCGTCTTCAACTTCACATATGAGCTTAACCAAAAAATTAAGCTTCCATTCTCGAATGTTCTCGTGGAATCTTATAATAATACTTTCATTACTGCACTCTATAAAAAGCCTACTAGTAAAAATTCCTGCCACCTTAATTTTCTTAGCCAATGTCTTCTTAGATATAAAATTGATGTTATTAAAATTTTCCTCACGGGAATGTATGAGAATTCATTTTCTTGTCAGCTTTTCTTCAAATAAGTTCATGGCTTAAAACAAACCTTCCTCAACAACGGCTTTCCAAATCATCTCATTCACTAACATATTAGAATTCTTTTTCCAAACGTGACCAATAACAACAAAGACACGAAAAAAAAAAGACAATA
This sequence comes from Ascarosepion bandense, assembly GCA_037127315.1. Classification (NCBI taxonomy): domain Eukaryota; kingdom Metazoa; phylum Mollusca; class Cephalopoda; order Sepiida; family Sepiidae; genus Ascarosepion; species Ascarosepion bandense. The sequence goes on from JBBBDQ010002321.1 coordinate 639,642, forward strand.
ACATAAATATTTCTCTAAAAAAACAAAATTCATAGCAATTATAAACTGGACAAATCTTCACTTTGAAACATCATCCGAAAATATGCAACTCCCATTGACTTAAACAAAAAAATTAACTTAATTATCTATTACGCAAAATTTAAAACTGCTAACCTCATCATCAAAAATAACAGTTCACCTGCAAAAGCTAAACTACAGCCAGCCAATAGCATTTATATGTCCTTTGAAGAACTGTGTTCCTAATCCAAATTCGTAAATATTGGCTACACTTGGTGGGTAACTTTTTCTTTGTACTTTCTATATTACTTTTTCCAAATTATTTTATTTTATTGCCGTAAAGTTGTTTAAATTTTGAGTAAATAACGGTTTGTTTTTATCATAATCGTCTGATGATCGCAATTTTAGCATGAAACTTAGAGGTACCTTTATTTCTGGACATATTATGCCTATAAGAAAAATCAAGGCAGACATGTTATTTCATGGTGAATCGGAAGTATAAGCCTATTTCAGGCCTATATTTATATGCCTATATTTATATGCATATATATTTAGAGCTCTCTTAGAGAGTTATCCTACCACTGTATGTACAGGATACTCCTTTGGGTTTTTCTATACCCACACTGCATGCTAATATATATATATATATATATGTGTGTGTGTGTGTGTGTGTGTGTGTGTGTGTGTGTGTGTGTGTGTGTGTGTGTGTGAATGAAAAGCTGATCTGGTGAATTCTCTGGCAAAGTTCCAGATTTCCCTTGGAGAAATACTCAAATCTATGTTATTAAGCGTAGACACAACCAACGAAAATTGAAAGCTTGCAAAAACCTTAGGATACTTCAAAGCAATTTGGACAATTTTATAAAACATAGTTTTTCGATTTCGAATTTAAGAGTGATTTAAAAAAAAACTAAGTACCTGAAAATCTGATATAAAAAAAAGTAACTATGAAAATACATCTTTACTATGGGTAAAATCCGAAATGAAATTTAGGCAACTTTATTTGTAAACATTACAATTCCTACATGTTTCTCATAAACATTGCGACGACTGCAGCTTAGAAATATTTCGATTAGTTTCCCTTAAAACTGAAATTAACAGTTCCTTCAATTTTCACTTATCGCTAAGGCACCAATTTTGTCCATTTTGGGAGAAAGAGACTGGAATTTAGTCCCCTTTTTGGGAAAAAAAAACTGGGATTTATATATATTTTGAGAAAAGAGAGTGCAATTTAGACCTCTTTGGGGAAAAGAGACTGGGATTTAGACATCTATTTGGAGAAGTGTCTTGGATTTTGACCACTTTTTAGAAAGGAGGCTAGGATTTAGACCTCTATTGGGAAAGAGACTGGGGTTTAGACCTCTTTTAGGAAAAAAGGCTGTGATTTAGACCACTTTTGGGACAGAATTCTAGAATTTTGACTTCTTTTGGAAGAGGCGTCTAGGATTTTAATCCCTTTTGGGAAGACAGACTGGGATTTAGACCTCTATTCGGAAAAGAGACTGGAATTTAAACCACTTTTGGGAGAGGAGACTGGGATTTAGACCTCTTTTGAGAAAAGAGAGTGGAATTTAGACCTCTTTAGGGAAATGATTCTGGAATTTAAACCTCTTTGAGAAACGAGATTGGGATTTTCCTCTCTTTAGAGAAAAGAAATCGGAATTTTGATATTTTTATAATATTTATTATACCTATCAATATTTATATTTTATGTTACAAATCACCTGCAGACACCGAAAGGTTGAAACCTAGGTTTCGGAAATAACTCATTTGAAAATGACAAATATTCATAAGCTCTACAATATAAATGCATTCAGCATTTTTAATACACTTGAGTGCTGATCTGATTTAAGTCTGATCAAAACATTTATATATATATATATATATATATATACCTATCCTCTCTTATAAACACGTTGTATTAAACGATAGAGACAACTTAGTTTTGCAGATTTTCTTTTGTATTTTCTAATATTTTCTCATGAGACTTTTTATTTCCAAATTATATTTATGTAAATATTGTCCATATGTTAACCAAGTACTTTCGAACGTCATCGTTCATCATCAGGGTCAAATTTTACGGTTTTACAATTTGAAACATCAACATTTGCCTTACAGCAGAAAACGCGTTACTACATTTTGAAGAAAGAAATAAACGTTAGGAATTTTTTTTTTAAATTCAAGGGAAGTAATAATGTGATCACGTGGAGGCGTGAATTATCTGATAACGTGGAATATTTAGAGTTGCAAAAGATTTTTAAATACCATGAAAATACATTAGGGAATTTATATATATATATATATATATATATATATATATATATATATTAGTGTATCGAGGCAGCAAATAATTTTCTAAACATGTGCTGTTAAATATAAGAGACAATGAATGTCTATTATGTTTAATCATGAGCCGTTCTAAACGTCGTATTTTGGCTTTAATTTCAGTTGAAAATAACGACAACAATTCTCCAACATTTGCATAATTTTTTATTAATTTACTTCTAAGCTTTCGGCTCACATGAGCCATCTTCAGAGAGGTTATTTAGACTGTAATACAATAAAATAAAATATAATAAAATTTCTGATCAGAGTACAATTAAACAATATTTCTCTAAAAAACATAAACATGTAGGTAATATCAGACAGATTTTGGTCAACAATACAATAATCCTCATTCATACACACAGTAAGAGGAACCTTCAGATATTGGAGGCCATGTACATCAAATCGAAACAACCAACACTCAATAAAATCACCTTTAAATCCGGACATAACACATTACATTGCATTTGACTACATGGTTTTGTTGTCATTTCACGCTATCACCCGGTGTGACGTCATAAAACCGCATTGCAAATTTGCGAACTGCGTTTATTATTTTTGGTAACTATTGCCGTTGCTAAGCGGAGTTTTATGTCAACACAAAATAAAATCGTCGGTGATAGTGGATGTTATTGTATTACAGTCTAAATAACCTCTTTGAAGATAGCTCATGTGAGCCGAAACCTTAGAAGCAAATTAATAAAAAACTATCCAAATGTTGGAGAATTTTTGTCTTTATTTTCAACTGAAATTAAAGCCAAAATACGATGTTTACAACGGCTCATGATTAAACATAATAGGCATTCATTGTCTCTTATATTTAACAGCACATGTTTAGAAAAATATATATATATATATATATAAACTGATGACTGCCAAAAGAAGCTTCGGACAAGGAATGAGAATTATATACCTCAGTGATCGTAACATAGGGTTCGATTCGAGATTTCTAGCACCTGACGAAGGCCGGAGTGTACAATAACCGAAACGTCGTACAAATGACAAGCAAGATGAGGACAATAGTCTAAGTAATGTAAATAGTATTAATATTTACATCAAAGAAGTTGAATAATTTTTACTGTACTATATGCTAAATGCCAAGATATAAAATTGAAATACCGGTCCTCGTCCGAAGTTTAGCATCAAGAAGCTTGTTTAGTACTTAGGTTACCGCTTGGGAATACCAAGATTTGTAAGTCTTGATGTGCAGTGGATAACGGCTCTGAATGAGAAATAGGGAAGGTTAAGTTCGAATTCCAGTCGAGTTCGTTACATTCACCTAGTGGCAAATACCCTTGGTATAGGTATGTATCCATCTCTCCTCCCTCAGTTATTAGGTTAAATAGCAGGACAGATTGGGCCGTTAGCCTTGGTTGACAATCTACTGGAGAAAGTAATGAGAATTCTTCTATTAAGTCAATCATGATATGAAACAGGCTTGATTCCCCAAGCGTGTTTCATGCATGGCACATAAGACAGGAACAGTAAAAATAACCATTTCCATGCATGAAATATTCAGCATTATATATATACTAGCAGGATAGCCCGGCGTTGCTCGGTTGTAATGAAAGCTTTAACTCTAATCCAGGGTCCTGGAGCTCAGACCTAGCCTAAAGAATATTTGAAATAATAAAATAATTGCGACAATTTACCAATCGCACCTAATATATACTAGCAGGATAGCCCGGCGTTGCTCGGGTGTAATGAAAGCTTTAAAACTAATCCATGGTCCTGGAACTCAGACTCTTTGGATGTTGGCACGAAAGACTAAAAAGCAATATTTGTTTCCAGTTAAAGCGAAACCGTAGACTGAAAGAAAAATGAATGGATGTAAGTCAAATTTTGATTTCCTGGTATCGAGATCAAATAATTTTTTTTTCGTCATAAACTGAATTTTGAAGGCTAAATAAGTCCTCTGAGTAAATGGTATCATGGCTGAGACTAAGAACTACAATTAAACCTTCTTAGAGCCAAACCCGAAGCAAAAACTAAAATAAAAGGGCTAAAAAAATTACAGACAAACAGGTAGATAAACATACACACACACAAACATCTTGCCTTTCATATATATATATATATATATATATATATATATATGAAAAGGGAATTGTACCCACAGAAATTACTAATAGATCTGAAGAGTGTGGACGTCATTGTGATATAACCCGAGGAACCTTTCGGCCAACACTTGTCAAGGGTCACGTTGGCAAAGTTTATGAATAGGTAAGAAAGAGGACACAACAGAATGGAAAACTGGAAAATTTTGCACTACTGGGAGCTGATGGAATTACGCTTAAAAATAAATTTATTAAGGAAATTTAAAAATTTTCTCCTTTTTTCTTTTTTTCTTTTTTCTTTTCACTTTGTGGAATTCATATGTTTACACCCCCCTTACGTTTTAAATTTCCTTAATAAATTTATTTTTAAGCGTAATTCCATCAGCTCCCAGTAGTGCAAAATTTTCCAGTTTTCCATTCTGTTGTGTCCTCTTTCTTACCTATTCATAAACTTTGCCAACGTGACCCTTGACAAGTGTTGGCCGAAAGGTTCCTCGGGTTATATCACAATGACGTCCACACTCTTCAGATATATATATATATATATATATATTATTGATATTCTGCACTATTGTAAGAACTGCAACCTTGAAACTTCTGAATATCGTTTCTTATGTCTTTGTCTATGAGTGTATCAAATTTGATTAAAATCGGACCACACCTTCTATAACCCGATGTTTTCTATTATCGATTTTCGATATTTATCGGGGGTACCACGACACAAAACCTAGCTAAGAACACTCGCAGACGCTTATAGTACAATTGTGTAAATTTTCAAGAAAATCGGTTCAGTAACGGACACACACACACACACACACACACACACACACACACACACACACAGACGAAGTTCCATTTATAAATAAGTTTAAATCCGTCCGTCATAATCCTTTAAAATAAATCCGTCATAATCCTTTAAAATCGCCATACGAACAAAAACAAACTTGGGAGATCAGTGCAAACAGGGGCTGAAAAGTAGGGTTGGTTTTGCTAGGGTGGTAATTTTCTCAGCGCAGCTTAGATGTGACACTGGGCCGAAAGTATGAGACACCCAGTGAGTATCGAACTCAATACTCAATTAGTAATGATTCTAACAAGACAAGCTTGCTAACCATTACACCACCTCGAGTTACCCTGGTTTTATTATGGTTTGTCGCTTAGTACGCTTGATGTTTTTAATATTTTGGGAAAATTAAAAGTTTTATTATTTAACATACAAAATATCCCCCAGTATTTTGAAAATAATTTCATGATTAAAATAACAAATTACTTATTTAATAAAAATTAAATATTGTTTTTGCATATCTTTTTATTAAGTTTTTATATATACACGCATTCAGTTTTCAGTTCGCCCAGCGTTCTAGAGAAGTATAAAGAAATCCCAAGGTCAAACCTATCACAAAGATGGAATTTGGTACCAGAAATAGATATTTACGCATGGCCGATTGTAAGTTACATTCTCAAAAGTGAAGAACTCCGAAGAATTTATTCTTAGCTGTTAAAAAGGAAAAAAAATTCTTAAAAAATATCATCATGAAGTTCCTTTTTTTTTTTTTTAACGTTCAGGACGCAGCCCATCATGGACCGCCACTTACCCCTATCCCTTGTCGCTCTTAACATTTTTCCTCTTGGTATCTCTCACAAACCCCGCTCCGCAAGCCACTTGCTGAAGCCTATCAAGTATGTCTTCCGTTGCTTTCCCCTGTCTCTATTTCCTTCTATTTATCTCGTGAGTATCAGATTCTCCAAGATTTGCTTACTCATTCAGTCAGTCAAGTGCCATACGTGATACACACTTGGGCGATCATGTCTCGAAAGAGACATGACTGACTGGGCAGAAGATTATGCCGCAGTAGGTTGTCATTGCGTTCTACGGTAGACTGATTGCCAGCCAAGGCTATAGAACCCAATCTGTCCTGTTATTTGACTCATAGCTAGAGGGTGAAGAAATTTATTATATTATAAAGTAGTAATTAGTGGGGGATCAGTTTATTACTTCATAACAATATGAAACTGATCCCCCACTTTATGATCAGTAGAAGCCTTAATCATGTTTCCAACTATTATATTCAGTCAGTCAGTTAAATGTCATACGTGATACACGCTTGGGCGATCATGTCTCGAAAGAGACATGACTGACTGGGCGGAAGATTATCCTGCAGTAAGTTGCCATTGCTTTCTGCGGTAGACTGATTGCCAGCCAAGGCTATAGAACCCAGTCTATCCAATTATTCGACTCATAGCTAGAGGGGGAAGAGATGTATTATATTATTAAGTAGTAATTAGAGGGGGATCAGTTTATTATTTCATAACAATAAAAAACTGATCCCCCACTTTACACCCACTAGAAGTCTTAATCATGTTTCCAACTATTATATTAAGTCAATCAGTTAAGTGCCCTACGTGATACACACTTTGGGCGATCATGTCTCGAAAGAGACATGATCGCCCAATCATGCAATCATGCAATCATGATCGCCAGTCATGCAGCTTCCTGCATGACTGGCTGCGCAGTAGATTATCACGCAGTAGGTTGTCATTACTTTCTGCGGTAGACTGATTGCCAACCAAGGCAAGAGAACTCAATCTGTCCTGTTATTTAACCCATAACTAGAGGTTAGATACGGATTAATACCTTTCCCAAGAATATTTGTGCGTAAGTGAATGCAAGGAGTTCAACTGAAATTCAAACTCGGCTCCCCGATTTGTCGTTCCGAGTCGATATTCACTGCACCAGAACGCACATCCGCTTACTCATTCTTCTTCTTCTATGTGCCCTGTCCCTTCAGGACGTAGGCGATCATGGTTTTCCACGTTTCCATATCCCTGGTGGCTCTGAGCATGCCTTCTCTTGTTACACCATGCAATCCTCGTTCCGTCATCCACCAGATTAGGTTCTTCAAATATGTTATCCGTTGCTGTCCCCTGTCTATTTTTCCCTCTACCTGGCCTGTTAGTATCAGATTCTCCAAGCCCTCCTTCCTCATTACGTGTCCAAGGAACTTCACCTGTCTCTTCCTAATGCTCAGCATAAATTTCCTTTTTGTTTCCATCATTTACAAGACCTCATCATTGCTCACATGCTCGACCCATGATATTCGCAGCATCCTTCTGTAGAACCACATTTCAGTTGCTCCAAGTTTTTCCTTAATCTTTGATGGTATTGTCCAGCATTCACTGCCATATTGAAGGACGGACAGCCCGTAGCAATCCAGTACTCTCTTTGTTTCTAGCGAAATTGTCCTGTTTCTTAATACTTTACTCAGCTCCTGGAATGCATCCTTGTGCTTTTGGATCTCAGGAATCTAAATTTATAGAAACTGCTGTGACCACAAAGTGAGGGGTCTGTTTATATATTGATTGTAATATGGAATTGATCCCCAACTTTATATCCGGTATGCTTCTGTAGAATCACATTTCAGTTGCTTCAAGTTTTTCCTTCATCTTTGATGGTATTGTCCCACATTCACTGCCATATTGAAGGACGGACAGCACGTAGCAACCCAGTACTGACTTCCATGTTTCTAGCGAAATTATCCTGTTTCTTAATACCTTACTCAACTTCTGGAATGCTTCCTTCGCCATGCCAATTCGCCTTCGGATCTCTGTGCCACACTTTCGCTCTATCCTGCGTAAAATCATGGCTTACTCATTCTTCTTCTTCTTCTTCTATGTGCCCTGTCCCTTCAGGACGTAGGCGATCATGGATCTCCACGTCTCCCTATCCCTTGTGGCTCTTAGTATGTTTGCTCCTGTTGCTCCTGGCAACCCCCGTTCTGTCATCCACCTGATCAGACTCTGCAGATATGTTATCCGCTGCCTTTCTCTGTCTCTCCTTCCTTCTATCTGACCAGTCAGTATCAGGTTCTCCAGGCTCTCCTTCCTCATTGCATGTCCCAGGAACTTCAGTTGTCTCTTCCTGATGCTCAGCATCAATTTCCTTTTTGTTGCCATTCTTTCTAACACTTCGTCGTTGCTTGTATGCTCAGTCCACGATATCCGTAGCATCCTTCTGTAGAACCACATTTCGGCCGCTTCCAGTTTTTTCCTCATTTTCGATGATATTGTCCAGCATTCACAGCCGTACTGAAGAACTGACATCACGTAGCAGTCTAGCACTCTTTTCTTCGTTTCTATTGAGATCTTCCTGTGTGTTAGTATTTTGCTCATCTTCTGGAACGCGTCCTTTGCCATGCCAATTCGCCTTCGGATCTCCGTGTCGCACTTTCCATTTCCTGTTAGAACACTTCCTAGGTACTTAAATTCTTGGACTTGTTTGATTCTGTTATCCCCCACCTGTATTTGGCATTTTGGGTTGTATCTTTTGCTGATGACCATGCACTCAGTTTTCTTAAAGTTTATTTGTAGTCCCTTCTTGTCACTCTTCACTGCTACTTTCTGTATGAGATGTTGCAGTTTCCTTTCCGTGTCCGCAATCAGTACTGTATCGTCCGCGTATCTTATGTTGTTCAGGTTGTGGCCTCCAATAATAAATCCTGGTGTGTCATCTAGGGTCCTCAAAATATTCTCGCTGTATAGGTTGAACAAATCCGGTGAAAAGACACATCCTTGTCTTACGCCTTTTTCTATCTTTGTGTATCTACTGAGGTCGTTACCTGTCCGTATGCAGGCCGTTTGCTGCCAGTAGAGATTCTTGATTATTCTTATATCTTTGCCGAAAATGTCGAGGTTGCCTATCATTTCCATCAATTCTTTGTGTCGTATTAAAAACTTCAACTGTTTCTTCCTGATGTTACGTATAAATTTCATTTTCGTTTGCAACCACTCAAAACTCTTGTTACTCATATTTACGGTCTGTGGTATTCTCAGTATGTTTTTGTAGAACTACATATCTGTTGCTTCGAGTATCTTCTTCATCTTTGAGGAGACTATCCAGCATTCGCTGTCATATAGGAAGACAGATATCACATAACAGTCCAGTAGACTTTTCATTGTTTCCAACGAAATATTCTTGTCTCTTAATACTCTGCTTAGCTTTTGCAATGCGTCTTTGGTCATGCCAATACGTCTTCGGATTTCACTGTCGCACTTTCCGTCCTCTGTCACCATACTTTCCAGGTATTTAAACTTCTGCCCATTTTTATTTTTGTTGTGGCATCTCCCCCTTTTGTATATGATAATGGACTCGACTGAGTGTACATATAATCCTATCATAGAAAGAACAGCGATCTGGAATCAGTTGTAGTTGCAGTTTACAGTGGAGAGTAACCGTAGAGATCCGTTACAGTTATCGAAGAGTTCCGACAGACACCGAAGTTACCCAGAGACAAGATTAGCTCTGAGCTCTACTCAGCTAGAATAAGTTATCCGGATATACTATTTGACTTGAAGACTTGTATATATTTATTTCTACGAATAGTATTTCTGAATTGACTAACTCCGTTCCAGTTTACATATTACGTTCAATATGACCTACTTTTTCTATCTCCATATTTGTTTTTGTTGGTTATTATTTTGTGCGGTTCCTCATGAGGAATCCACAACAATTTTAGTCGTTGGCATTCGGATGCGCGTTATTATTATGTATGTTAGGCACAAGGATATTGGGTTTTCTTGGGATGAACATGGGCATCTCCACCCAAAAAAAGGTTAGTTTAGGCTTTGTTTGTTCTTGTTTTTACAAGTTAACTTAGCTAGGAGATGAATGTTCGTAGACCTCTTTTTTTTTGTCGCCATTTTCTTTCTGTTTAGTGAGTGCTGCATTAATTTCATCCAGTTAACTGATGTTTCTGTCACATTTTAAGGATGGGGGAGTTATTTCCAACTTCATTTTGCTTTGTTTTCTCTATACATTACTGTGCAAAGGTATTAGGACAAGAACTATTTTTATCTTTTATGAGGCATCAAAATAACTGCGACAATTTATCAATCGCACCTAGTGTATGTATATATATATATATATATATATATATATATATATATAGTACTGTGCAAAAGTATTAGGACAAGAACTATTTTTATCTTTTATGAGGCATCACTCCTGCAGCTTCCTCTCTCGCACTTCCCGCCTTTTGGAACTCGCTCCCGTATTCTTGCTTTCCTGACGGCTACAACCTCCAGAAATTTAAATGCAAAGTCAATACTCATCTACTAACCACTGGACTCTAGCTCTCTCCCCTCCCCTGTATAACCTTCCCTTTCTCTCCACCTATGTATCTGTCATCGCACCTGCTTTCTCAGCTTTCTATTGTTCCTTTCTAACTAGCTTGTACTCCTCACTCTTTTCTAATTAATCTTTTTACATTTATGTAGCCCCCTGCACATCAGTGGCGTTTCCGCCTTGCTCGGGGTGAAATGATTAAAAAATAAATCAAAATAACTGAGACAATTTACCAATCGCACCTAGTATATATATATATATATATATATATATATATATATATATATATATATAGTACTGTGCAAAAGTATTACGACAAGAACTATTTTTATCTTTTATGAGGCATCAAAATAAAGTTTAAAATCACCCCTGTCCTAAAACTTTTGCACACTACCGGTAGTGTGCAAAAGTTTTGGGACAGGGGTGGTTTTCCTCACTGAAAACTTCACTGAAATTAAATACAGGGTGAAAAGCCAAACTTTTATAAGAATTATTTAACTAAAAAGGAAGAGGAAGGAAGTCTTCGGAATTTGAATTGGTCCCCAAAATGCCTTGATCTAAATCCTATTGAACATCAATTAAATATTTTGGATAAAAAAATTGATAAAACTAATGTTACTTTGCAAGACACACTTTGGGAACAAATACAAGCTGCTTGGCAGGAAATACCATTAGATACATTGAAGAAGCTTGTGATGTCAATGCCTGACAGAATAAAGGCTGTGATCAAAGCAAAAGGCTATTATACTAAATATTAAATTTATTTTGTAACAAGTATTTTTTCTTTGTTAAAGCATTTGTTGAGTAAATCAAATAAAATTACTTTAATTAAATTGTTTATTTTCTGTCAATGTGCCTCATTAAAGATAAAATAGTTCTTGTTCTAATACTTTTGCACAGCATTGTATATATATATATATATACATATATACTAGGTGCGATTGGTAAATTGTGGCAATTATTTTATTATTTCGAAGCAAAAGGCTATTATACTAAATATTAAATTTATTTTGTAACAAGTATTTTTTCTTGTTAAAGCATTTGTTGAGTAAATCAAATAAAATTACTTCAATTAAATTGTTTATTTTCTGTTAATGTGCCCCATAAAAGATAAAATAGTTCTTGTCCTAATACTTTTGCACAGTACTGTATATCGTATCTTTCCACTGTTTATATTCATTGGGGAATTTTTACATGTTGTTAGTTCTTCCCTACCATCCACAGAAAATTTTGTACAGATGGGATTTTAATTAGGACTTCATAGATTCTCTGGCGTATTATGGTGGATGTAGCAAGAAGCTAAGTCATAATGTGACGTTTTTGTACCAGGATTATTGTTGCGTGCTAGGGTCAATGATTGTGTCTAGCTAAGTTTAATACAGATGAAGATCAGCCTTTCCCCTCCTCATTTTAGGCCTTGTGCCAAATTTGTACTTTTGGGCAATAAATATTATAGCCACCCGCGCGGGCGATGGAAGAACACTATGCTATTCCAGGGACCTCACGCTGCCTGACGACCACTACCAACTGCTACCACGCTGTCTGACGTCCCCGAGCTGCTTACACGCCTGCTGACGCCTTCTACCACTTCTACTGCAACTATCTTTTTCAGGGCAACCAACAAGTCTTTTCGCGGCAGAAAAGTCTGTCTTCACGAGATAGGCACGAAAGCGATGCACCGACTTCCAGCGACCAGTTTAGATCGACGCGACAGCGACCTCCAGCGTAGCAACTACACTGGATCACCCACCGCTTGGTGAGTACACCGCTTAGTGTACACACCAGTCAAATGGGGCGAACCATACTTCAGCAGTCTACGCCACCCGACTACGACAAACAGGCGACGGACTAATCCTCTCCACCCGGTGCAAGCAGCGACTAGCACCTCAGGTCCACTTTTCTGATCACCGTATTATTAACCACACGCACGGAGGACAAGCCTACGAACGGTGGATCCCGCTCAATCAACAACAGTCCCGCGACAACACCAACTGATTGTTTTGAACTGCAAAACAACACAAATAAAAATTGTCACACTAATGAAACTTGGTCACATTACATCTTTTTTGTCATCTTTGCCTTTCCATCTTATTACAGAATCCGTTTCTATCATCATCCCTGCGACACTATTTTCATTTGGTAGTATTTTACTGCACTGGACAAAAATATCCCTAAACCAACTTATCTTATGTTCAACTTACATACCTTCTATACTAAATGTGTTATAATCGATGCATATATCTAAACTTATTTATAAATGGAACTTCGTCTGAGTGTGTGTGCCTGTGTGTCCGTTACCTATAGACTCCGAAACGGCTGAACCGATTTTCTTGAAAAATTTACATAGTTGTACTATAAGCGTCTGCGAGTGTTCTTAGCTAGGTTTTATGTCGAGGTACCCCCGATAAATATCGAAAATCGATAATCGAAAAAATCGGGTTATAGAAGGAATGGTCCGATTTTAATCAAATTGAATACACTCATACACAAAGACATAAGAAACGATATTCAGAAGTTTCAAGATTGCAGTTCTTACAATAGTGCAGAAAATTTGATATCGATACCAGGAAATCAAAACTTGACTTACACCCATTCATTTTTCTTTCAGTCTACGGTTTCGTTTTAACTGGAAACAACTATTGCTTTTTAATCTTTCGTGCCAACGTCCAAAGAGTCTGAGCTCTAGGACCATGGATTAGTTTTAAAGATTTCATTACACCCGAACAACGCCGGGCTATACTGCTAGTTAATGCATATATTGAAGTACTTGGAATTTATAGTTCGACATTCTGAATCTTTTTTTTTAATCATTTCACCCCAAGCAAGGCAGCTTCACCGCCACTGGTGCACAAAGGGTTACATAGGAGGAAAGTGATAAGAAAGATTGACAGGTTATAGGGTGTGTCAGGAAGTGGGTAAGAGAAGGATAAGAATACTGGTGTGATGAGTGTGGAGTGAACCGGGAAAAGAGCATGAGTGAAAGGATGCGAGTCAGTGAGATAGGAGATGACTACTGACCTAACATTTAAATTCTTGGAGATTGTAGCAGCCGGGGAAGATAAGTATACGGAAGGGAATTCCACAGGCGGGAAGTGCGAGAAAAGAAGCTGTTGAGTAGAAGTTACGGTTACATTTTATTGGTTTCACTGTGGGACCTAATTGCTAGTCTAGTAGCTCGAGTAAATGCATACAGAGGGGGCACCAGTGAGTTAAGTTCATTGGAGCAGAAGCCGTTAAAGCATTTGTAGAAGGTACATTACCCCGGTGAGAAAGTGACTGCATCTGAGCCGCCAAGACGGGATCGATCACATTAAAGATTCTCTGTTGGATTGAAACTAAATAAATAAGATACGGTTTTATGGTTGAAAATCAATCGATTCATGTTTAATAAAATTGAAAGCAGAAAGTATTACATTTTTGGGAAGACCTAGCAATTAGAAATTCACCAATTTTTAAATAGACTATATTTAAGAATGTGATTAATATTAAAGCTCATTAATTTATCTCTCTATGCAACAAAGTAATTTAAATCACGCAATGAGTTTGTTTTTACATTAAAAGGAATCAAAATTGCAACTATTTTGTATAAAGTTTCAACGAAAATATTTCTGTTGTTAAGATGAAAACCAATTTTTAATAATTGCTTGAAGTTAATAGAGCGTGCGTATTATGTGCGTATATCAATTTATACGTGCATAGCGAGGTGCGTACTTATGTGCGAGCAAGAGTGTGTGTATCGAGCGTATAGGTGCGTGACTACATGTGTATACGTGTGAATTTGTATGTGTAATGCGAGCACAACTATGTGATTATAAGCGCACATGTAAACGCGTGCGTGTATGTGTGAAAGTTTATTAGGAATAATTTGATACAATGCCATAGTTATGGCGTACCCAGTGAGAATCGACCTCACTAAATGAGCAGTAGTCAGCAAAATTAGATTAGAAGATACTGTTGCATTGCAAGAAGCCCATTTACTAAATAAATCTGACACAAGGCCACATTTATGGAGCGCCTATTAAAAATCGGTTTCACATCACGATTGCAATTGTTTTAGTGTACAAACTAGTGCTGCAAACAGACCCTAAAAAGATTCCTGTTTTTTTTTTGAGTAAGTGACCCAGAAGTGAGCCAATGATTCATATGTTTCTAGTAACCGATTCTCCACCACTATTGTCACAAAGGGCCACTGATATAAAAAGCGGGACCATTCAAGGGTCAGAATCTGACAATGGCTACCCTGAAAACTGCAGTCAAATGTTTTTACAGCCACTCAAAGGGACCTAATCTACTTGAACTTTTGAGCATATCTTTGCTAGTTAAAATGTAAAGGTGTGACGTAAAGTATGACACTGAGATCCGAAGACACACTGGAAGGTCCAAGGACGCATTCTAAAAGATAAGCTGGGTACTTAACGACAGGGAAATTTTCATCGGAAAAAAAGAAAAGAGTACTAGACTGTTATGTAATATCTGTCTTTCTACCTGGCAGCGAACGCTGAACAACCTCCTCAAAGGTGAAAGAAAGTCTCGAAGCAACAGAAATTTGGTTCTACAGAAGGATGCTGAGAATACCATGGAACAAACATGTTGGCAACGACAAGGTTTTGGAGAGAATGGAAACGAAAAAGAAACTTATGCTTAACATTAAGAAGAGATCGTTGACGTTTTTGGGAAACGAAGTGAGGAAGGAAGGCTTGGAGAATCTGATGCTCACAAGGCGGATAGAGAGAAAGAGAAACCAGGGAAAACAGCTCGCGATATGCTTGATGTGTTAACCAAATAACTGGCAGAGAAGTTTTTGGGAGAAATAACAAGATACAATGTATTAAGAGCTAACAGAGACAAGAAGAGGAGGAGGGCTATGATCGCCTACATCCTGAAGAGACACAAGAGATAAAAGAAGAAAGAGATTAGAACTATAATATTTATAATTTCATGTTGTGATCCCAATTCCCCTAAAAAAGGGCAAAGAGTCTGAATTCATGTGATATGTAATATTTGCAAAGTTGTTTAGTCTTGTACAAAAAACTCGTCTTAAAAATTCCCTAATCATTTTGCTGCGATTTCCCGCTAAACCAATTGCGACTGAACAGTGAATTTGATCCTCACTAAGTGCTCTACACTTTCGGCTTTGTACCACATCTAAGCTACACTTTGAAAACTATCCTATAAATTTGTCCACAGATAAAAGTCGCTTCTTTGTCACATTAGTTTTGGTTCACAACTTATTTACAGGTGAAATAATTGTTCACGGGTCTCCCTGACCCTCTTTAGTGAATAGAACTGGTGACAATTTATTGTCTCGATAATGTACGCTATAATCAAACTTAAACTTCAATTCTGGGATAATTTAGTCTTGGGATAGAAGGTCAAAATGATTGGTTGGTTGGTTGTTTTGTTTTTATGACATATCAACACCTCGGCGGGTCATTTATTGCCAACTAAATTATATTTACTTATTGCTGGTAATACCTTTTTTTTTCAACAATTTATTGTTGTTTTTATATAAGTTTTGTGTCTAGTAATATTTTTTTCTTTTTCGAGTATCAACATTTATTGGGATTTGTTTTTAAGGGTAGGGTCCCCAAGTCATACCCTTGTTATTTAACCCATAACTGGAGGGAAGGGACGGATTAATACCTTTCCCAAGGAATGCAGGGTATTCAACAGGAATTCGAACTCGGCTCACCGATTTCTCTTTCCAAGCCGACATCCACTGCACCACATCCGTCATTAAACGCTTACAGCACCTGGTATTCCCAAGCGGTCACCCATCTAAGTACTGACCAGGCTCAACGTTATTTAACTTCGGTGACCGAGCGGGAACCGGTGTATTCAACGTGATATGGCCGTAAGCCTGGCCGAAATGAGTAGAGTGTGTCAAATACGAAAGAAAAAAATTCAAAAGATATTTTCCCAGACATATTTTCACTGAACATTAAAGGAAATTAAGGAAACTAATAGAGTTAATTCACTTTTTTAAGGAAATATTAATACGTGAGCCTTGAACCTTCTTCCTCAAAAACTTTATTTTTGCATTTTAAGAAGTGGTTTGTGTGTCGTGGCGCATTGGACAACGAGAAATGAATAGAGCCGAGTTCGAATTCGCTGCATTCACTACCATTAGGAAAGGTATTAATCCATCTCTTCTTCCCCCCAGTTATGGGTTTAATAGCAGTACAGATTGATTTCTATAGCCTTGGTTGGCAACCTACTGCGGGAAAATATTCTGCCTAGTCAGTCATGTCTCGAAGAAAAAAATATTACTAGACACAAAACTTATATAAAAACAATAATAAATTGTTGAAAAAAAAGGTATTATAGTCAGTCATGTCTCGAAGAGACATGATCGTCTGAGCATGTACCACGTATGGCTATTGACTAAATGATCTGAATAAACTGATTAAATGGCAGAACAGACTGGGTTCTGTGGCTTTGGTTGGCAAGCAGTGTACCACAGAAAAACTGGCAACCTACTGAGAGAAATATTCTGTTTAGTCAATCATGGATCCAAAGAGACATGATCGCTCTCATCCTGTATCGCGTATAAAAATTGACTGATCTGGATAAAAACATTGAATAGCAAGACATATTTGGGTTCTATAGCCTTGGTTGGCAACCAGTCTACCGCAGAAAGTGATGGCAACCTACTGCGGGAAAATCTTCTGCCTAGTCAGTCATGTCTCTTTAAAGACATGATCACCCAAGCGTATGTCACTTAACTAATATAGCGATTTTTTTCATTTTCTATTGGAATACACAACTAAGCTTATTATGAAACGCCATTAAATTACAGCAATTATAAAAGACGCGCCTGTACTTCCTAAGATGAGCAGAGGGATAGGATGAGTTTGTCTGTGACGATTGCAAAAGACGTAACTAGAAATACTTGGGAAAATTTCACTGTTTTCGTATTTTCTGATAAAGCTTAATTCTTAAATTAATGATTCAATGAGCGTTATGTGAATTCCACAACTATGAAATACTAGCAACATAGACCGGTGTTGCTCGGGTGTAATGAAAGCTTCAAAACTAATCTATGGTCCTGGAGCTCAGATTCTTTGGACGTTGGCACCAAAGACTAAAAAGCAATTGTACTTTCCAGTTAAAGCGAAACCGTAGATCGCCCGGTTCACACTCCACCCACGTCTATTGAACAGGTGAAGAGGCTCATCCCTTGTTCCCTGTTTAGGATGTGGTTTCCGGTTTTCTCTTTTCCAATCTTTTAACTCTTTTCTTTTTTCTTTTTCAATTGGAGTAGATAGACTAAACTATCGCGCGGTTCACACTCCACCCACGTCTATTGAACAGGTGAAGAGGCTCATCCCTTGTTCCTTGTTTAGGATGTGGTTTCCGGCTTTCTCTTTTCCAATTTTTTTACTCTTAAGTAGCCCCCTGCGCATCAGTGGTGTTACCGTCTTGCTTGGGGTGATATGATTAAAAAAAAAATGAATGGATGTAAGTTAAATTTTGATTTCCTGATATCGCTATGAAATAAGTTTTTTTCGTCGTAAACTAAATTTTGAAGGTTAAATAAGTCCTCTGAGTAAATGGTATCATGGCTAAGACTAAGAACTACAATTATACCTACTTAGAGCCAAACTCGAAGCAAAAACTAAAATAAAAGCGCTGAAAAAAATACAGGCATACAGGCAGATAACCAGACACACACACAAACATCTTTGCCTTTTATATATATATATGTTATCGACTTTCTGCACTCTTGTAAGAACTGCAACCTTGAAACATCTGAATATCGTTTCTTATGTCTTTGTCTATGAGTGTATCAAAATTTGATTAAAATCGAACCACTCCTTCTATAACCCGATTTTTTCGATTATCGATTTTCGATATTTATTGAGGGTACCTCGACACAAAACCTAGCTAAGAACACTCGCAGACGCTTATAATACAACTGTGTAAATTTTCAAGAAAATCGGCTGAGCCTTTTCGAAGTCTATACACACACAGACACACACACCCACACATAGACAAAGTTCCATTTATAAATAAGTTTAGATTCATGAAATTTTCTCTCTAGCTTCATCATCTGCTATTCATCTTGAGGTTGCCGACCAAATTCAAAAGAAGGATCTGCAATATAATCGATCTTAACCAGGCATCTCGACTTCAGTCACTTTCTCAAATACGTGACGTGGCTTCTCTTTGTCTTTTCTTCAAGTATTTTCATAGCAACTGCGCTGACGAGCATTTTTCCCCTGGTACCCCAACCACATGTATTTATACGTCCTACTAGATTAGCATCAAGGTCCCACCGTCGAAATAGTTAAATATAACCACCTCTTCTACTCTCACAGTTTCTTTTCTCACACTTCCTACATACGGAACTCTCTTTCTTTTCCTTGCTTCCATGATAACTACAATCTTCAGAAATTTAAATGCAATGTCAATCGCCATTTTTTGCCTCTTTGAACATCAATTATCTTTTGTTCGTTTACTCAATCCCCCATATTCTTAGTCTTCTCTTTCACTTTTACTTTCACTCCACCTAATACTCTACATACTAGTGGTATTACCGTCTTTCTTCGGGAGAAATGACGATCTTCTTTTAAAAAATAACTCACGATAATTACCATTGACATGGTTGTTTTTTTCCTCATCATGTTCACGCAGTGGTCGTTCTTGTTTGCAAAGATATAATTGTTTTCAATATCGTCTGTTTTCTTCAACTAATTTGTTCCTCTTCAAACTTTTCCAATTCAATAATAGCAGCTGTTATGTCACACGTAATAAATATTTTTAAATATTTGAAATTACTTAAACTGGCGTTCCCAGTCTCTTAGAATCTAAACATATTTATAAATGAAACTTTGTCTGTGTGTGTGTGTGTGTGTGTGTGTGTGTGTGTGTGTGTGTGTGTGTGTGTGTCCGTTACCTATAGACTCCGAAACGGCAGAACCGATTTTCTTGAAAATTTACACAGTTGTACTATAAGCATCTGGGAGTTTTCTTAGCTAGGTTTTGTGTCGAGGTACCCCCGATAAATATCGAAAATTGATAATCAATCCGATTTTAATCAAATTTGATACACTCATAGACAAAGACATAAGAAACGATATTCAGAAGTTTCAATGTTGCAGTTCTTACAATAGTGCAAAAAATCGATAATATATATATATAAGGCAAGATGATTGTGTGTGTGTGTCTGTTTATCTGCCTGTATGCCTGGATTTTTTTCAGCCCTTTCTTTTAGTTTTTGCTTCGGGTTTGGCTCTAAGTAAATATAATTGTAGTTCTTAATCTCAGCCATGATACCATTTACTCAGAGGACTTATTTAGCCTTCAAAATTCAGTTTACAACAAAAAAACTTATTTAATATCAATACCAGGAAATCAAAATTTGACTTACATCCATTCATTTTTCTTTCAGTCTACGGTTTCGTTTTAACTGGAAACAAATATTGCTTTTTAGTATTTCGTGCCAACGTCCAAAGAGTCTGAGCTCCAGGACCATGGATTAGTTTCAAAGTTTTCATTACACCCGAGCTACGCCGGACTCTACTGCCAGTTAATAATTAAAACTATAAATTTACTAGCAATTTCAACTGTCTCTTTCTGATGTTAAGTGGTTTTTTGTTTTGTTTTTTCATTTTCCTGAAATATTCATCATTGTTCACATATTCGGTTCATGTTATTCTCCAGTAGAACGATATTTGTATTGCTTTAAGGCACATAATGAGGAAAGGCGGTTTAAAAAATTTGATACCCACAGGACAGACTGACTGTCAGAGGAACAAAGGAAAACGCCCTGTCAACCAATCTTGAGCAAATGAATGGTGGGACAACGTTTAGGAAAGATCGCAAAAAGGCAAAATTTATTAAAAGCTATAAAAGATAGGAAATTGTGGAGAGCCATGATCGCCAACGTCATGAAGTGACAGGACACATATAAGAATAATCTATGAAGAGTCTAGTCTACTGCGTTCATTTTCACGCACCATTAAATGCACGGATTCTGCTATTCATTTCCCGACTATGGTAGACTGACGTATCTAGCCATGGGGTGTCGGTAATTCTACGAGAAGAACTACTATGACGACAAAATTCATGGAGAATGAAACGAGAAACTACTTTATTATCTTTCGCAAGAAGTCGTAATTTTTCTTTTAATCGTTTCACCCCAAACAAGGTGGTACCGCCACTAATGCACAGGGGCCTACATAAGAGTAAAAGTTTAGACAACTGGAGAGTGAAGAGAAAGACGGACCAGTAACAGGGGATCTCAGAGAAAGGGCAATAGAAGGATGGAAATGGATGTGAATACAGTTGCGAAGGTAGAGAGAAAGGAAAAGAACAAGATATACAGAATGATGTAGAAAGAACTGGAGTCAAGTAGATAAGAGATGGGTTTTGACATTGCATTTAAATTCCTGGGGTTGTAGCCGTCAGGAAAGCAAGTATATGAAAGGGGGTTCCATAGGTGGGAAATGTGAGAAAAGAAGCTACTGAAGTAGAATTGTCGGCTGCATTTGGTTGATCTAACTGTAAATGGGTGGGACCTTATTGCCAGTCTAGGGATAAAGATAAGGAATCTGCGGAGAGCCATCACCACCAATCATTTAGAAGGACATAATATTAAATTTGTAATAATTTAGAAAGACAGAGTTAAATTCATAATTTTCTTAAAACACCGTAATACTGTAAGCACTAAGATTTTAAGGGTCTCGGTCTTTGCAACATCATACCTCTTTCTTGCGGTGAGCTAATTAATACTGACCCAATAAAAATTTATGCATTATAAAAAAGATATTAATAAAGTCCACAAAAAAGTTAAAATTTATAGTAAGGGATTCTATTGAGTCCTACTTGTTATTACAAAAAGTTTTAATTCATGAAGTAGTTGTAAAAATATGGAAATTAGAAATAGAACGTTTGGAATATCCTAGAATGTTCGAGAAAAATCTAGGCAATTCGAAATGATTCAAGAAAAATTCAAATTAGGTGCTAGTCCCTCTAAAATAGGTTTGGGGAAAAGAGTAGTCAGTTGTAAAAAGGATTTGCTAACATTATCAACTCAGGCATGATTTGGGATATCATATCCAGCCGAAAGAGTCTCTACTAAAAGTTGCCAACCAACAGAAACCCAAACCTCATAGAACGAATCGGGTAAATAGAATTTTCGATTCTTTCATTGACGAAACAAAAAATTATTCTTTATATAAATATTTGAGGATTTCCAAAAAGTATAGCACTTAGACTACTTCGCTAGTTTAACTGGGTAAAGATACTTGACACTTTACCTTCTCCCTTCTCTCTTCGTTACACTCGCCAGTAGTAAAATACGTTTTCTATTTAAATGCAAAAATTGTATATTTTGAATATATTTTATTTTGTGCTTTTGTAAATTTAATATCTGTCTGTGATTTAGCTCTGTGTTTTGGTAAATCATTTTTTTTCTTTTGTTACAATTTATAACACGTAACACTGTTGCACATATTTTGGTCTCAGTTTTAACTTTTCACCTTTGTTGTGTAAATTATTGGGCCTTTTCTATGCGTTGTGTCCCTATAAGGCGTTAGTGCTCGTGTCTCTCCATAATTTACCGCCTTTTGTAGTAAACTTTGACTTTTCTTTTTTCCCCTTTTTACGAGGCCTTCCTTCGTCATCCATTCACTCAAGTTCGCCAGGTAGTTTCTTCTGTATGTCTTCTTTTCAATACTTCCCGTGAGTATCAAATTTCCCGAGCCCTCTTTCTTCATGATGCGCCCTCGAAAGTTCAAATATAAAGTATCAGTCAGTTAAGTGCCATACGTGATACACTATCGGGCGATCATGTTTCAAAAGAGACATGACTGACTGGGCAAAAGATTTTCCCGCAGTAGATTGCCATCGCTTTCTGCGATAGACTGCTTGCCAACCAAGGCTATAGAACCTGTAGGGTGCGTCAGCTATGACTGGTACAAGGTTACTTAAAAACATAGCCGACAATACCCATATATTAAAATTCAGAATGTTGAAAAAATGATTGGAAGAATGAATGTGTTTTGTTTATACATTAAAGTAAAATTTTTATTATCTAAACAGAAATAACGAATTTATAAAGTAAGTGAAATTGTATTTATGGAACAGAGTAACATAAATGTGTAACAAGAAAATATCCAAAGAGAAAATGTATATAATTAATTAATTTGTAAGAGTTAAATATGCAAAAAGAAAATATGTAGTTAAATGTTCCACTGAATTTCAGAGCTTGTAGTTGATAGTAGCAGAATGTGTATATGTAGAAAGCTTAACAGGTTACTAATAAGACCTTTTTTTTTTTTTTTTATAAGCGTTTCACCCCGAGCAAGGCATGTCACTGCCACTACTGTGCAGGGGGCTACGTAGAGTGGAGAAAGGCTGGTTAAATATAGGAAATAACAGAGGGTGGGTGATAGGCGGGTGAGGATACCGAGAATGAGGGTTGGGTAGATGAGAGTGTTGTGAGAATAGTTGGGAGTTAGTGTGATAGGAGGTGTCTATTGACCCTACATTTAAACACCTGGAGATTGTAACTGTCGGGAAAGCAGACTTGTGGAAGGGAGTTCCACAGGCGGGAAGCGCGAGAAAAGAAGAGTAGAATTTACGGTTACATCTTATTTGTTTAACTGTAAAAGGGTGGGACCTAGTTGCTAATCTAGTATCTCGTGTAAATTCGTGCTTGGGCGGCACCAGTGATCTAAGCTCATCGGAGCAGGAGCCATGAAAGTACTTGTAGAAGAGGCACAGGGAAGCTACATCACGCCGGTGTGAGAGCGGCTGCAGCCGGTCTGCCAAGTCAGTATCAACCACGTTACCTGTGTTCTTTTCCTTTTTATGGCTGGCAAGAGAGTGAAAAGGAAAGTCAAGCAATAAAGGAAATTGTACTCATTGGGCGGGGGTGTTAGTTGAAGTATCTTGTTGTTGTTTTCTTTGAGGTGTGTGGGTGAAGACAAAGAAAAGAAAATTAGAAGAAGGGGAAAAACGAATGTATGACATGCAGGTCAGCAAATTAAATTCTCTTTAGCCACATTGCAACAGGTCCTTCAGATGACCGATTCAAAGAGAAAATGTATATAATTAATTAATTTGTAAGTGTTAAATATGCAAAAAGAAAATATGTAGTTAAATGTTCCACAGAATTTCAGAGCTTTTAGTTGATAGTAGCAGAATGTGTATATGTAGAAAGATTGAAAAGGTTACTAATGAAGTTTGTGTTTTTTTCCTATTTATTGCCAGAGAAAGAAAAATCAAAATACCAGAATATAGTAATTTACTAAAGAAAAAATTTCAGCAAAAGGTCAGAATATTTAAATTGGTTTTATTATTTTAAGATTACATCAGGGGCTCAAAATTCTGTAAATTAAAAAAATAAGAAAAAATATTTAATCCCACCACCACTGTGGCGCTCTGATCCCATGGTAGAGAATTCCTCCTGGATGAGAGGTCCAGCTCTAGTTTATAAAGTGAAAGGTTCATGAAATTAGATTCTGTAGGGGTGTCGTTTATGTCAGGTACAAGGCCACTAAAAAACATAGCCGACAATCCTCACGTTTTAAAATAGCAGAAGGTTGAATGAATGGTTGGAAGAATAAATGTGTTTTGTTTGTACATTAAAGAAAATTTTTATTTTTTATTATCTAAACAGAAATAACGAATTTATAAAATAAATGAAATTGTATTTACAGAACAGAATAACATGCATGTGTAAGAAGAAAATGTTCAAAAAGAAAATGTAAGTAGTTGAATGTTCCACAGAAATTCAGAGTTCATAGTTGGTAGGAGCAGGATACGTGGTTGCAGGTGTGTAATTTTACTTTTTTCGTTTGAGTTAATTGTTAGATGATATAGGATTTGTATCCTATAAACGCAAACTGTCATGCTATTTAACCCATAGCTTGAGGGAAGAGACGGATGAATACCTTTCTGAAGTGAATGCAACGAATTCAACTGGAATTCGAACTTGAATCTCCGATTTCTTGTTCCGAGCCTATATCCACTTCACCACCACGCACATCCTATATAAGTATACGTTTCTTTTTTGTTTTCATTGTTTCTAAAACTTCGTCGTTGCTTTCATGTTCCGTTTCAGCAACCTTCTGTAGAATCATACTTTTGTTGCTTAAAGTTTGTTTTTTTTCATCTTTGAAGACATTGTCCAGCATTCATTGCCATATAAGAAAACTGATATGACACAACAGTTCAGTACTTTTTTCGTTGTTCATCACAATATTTTCTTGTTTCTTAATACTTTGCTAAGCATTTGGAAGGCATCTTTCGCTATCCTAATGCGCATTCGGAAAGACTTATTTTTACCGTTTGCTAATTGCTACGTAAGTTTTTATGATTTTGATTTATTTGAATAAAATTCCAATTCCTTATCTGTTTTTGATTGCTGCGATAACGTACAAGGTTACCAAAAAAGAAACAACAGATCCATACATATTCTAATAAATCCTACAAAGGTTCAGAAATTTTCATTAAAAATTGGTGGATTTACACTTCACGATCATTTCCCAAAGTTTTAGTTAAATTGGTTGTTTTACATAAAAGTTACGATCTTTCCAAAATATGCTGCAAATGGGTTCCGTAGCATTGGAGGCAAACTTGCAAAGGTCACGCAAAATTGTCAATTATTCGGACACATTACTCTTTGGGGATTTTCGATGTGACTACTGCCTTCAGCTCACCAATCGTTTGAAGGTTGTTCTGGTACACTTTATCCTTGAGATACCCCAACAAATAAAAATCTTGGGTAGGGGACAAATCCGGTAAGTGTGGTGATCACTCAACCTCACACTTCCTGCTGATTAGCCTCTTCTGAAATCGCTCTCTCAGCCAGGCTGGGGAGTCATTTGATGCATGGGGGTGGTCCCGTCTTCCTGGAACTACTATTCATCTCGATCTATACCCCTCTGAGTCGTATCAGTGATTAATGATATATTACAGCCGCTAGAGAACCATGAACGTCTTGAGAGACAAGAAACATGTATATTTAAAAATATAAACTTATATTTTTATTCTTCGTCGGTGACGGTTGTGTGAACTAACTAGGTAGCCGGTCAGAGATCACTCACACGCAGGAGTTGTCGAGGAATCGTTAGCCAATGGGAGCTCTCTCTCTCTCTCTCTCTCTCTCTCTCTCTCTCTCTCTCTCTCTCTGTTATCTTCTGACTCCTCCTCTGTTCCCTTCAGTTCTTCTGTCTTCGGCCAGAAGCCCCAAACTTATATAACCCAAAATTCCTACGCATTTTTGCTTTTTCGAGTTGTTGCATAATTGACGTCATCTACGGTCAGATATATCTGTCAATCATCTTTGCCGGCTCTCATCTTTTAAATCAGCTATCACCTGTGTTTCTGCTTTTGATGTTGCAACCCGCCGCCACCATTTACGGCCGGATAGTTTTGTCAATCATATTTTTACCGGCCAATGTAATATATTGAAAATTTTATTCAAAACCCTTTGAAAATTATTAGTATCAAAATTGCAATATGAGCTCTGGTAAAAAAATACTAGAGAAAACCATTAACATAAAAAAATACTAGAGAAAACCATTAGCATCAAAAAATTGCAATATGAACTCTGGTAAAAAAGGGTTACTGGACATTAGGTTTATAAGTCCCAAAAATTCAGTTGTTCTGGCCCAGTGGATATAAACGTTGGTTATTTCCTGTGACCCAGAGTTGTGAGTTCAATACCAGGCTGCAGCAGTGGTGAACAAGTAATTTACAGGTCTTAGAGGGAGATATTCATGACTACCAAGGAATTAGAATGATACACCCCAGTGATTGTAATAAAGGTATTGGTTCTAAATTCCTAGCACCTAAAGAAGGCCGTAGCGTACAACGGCCGAAACGTCGTACAAATGGCAACAAAGATGAGGACAATATTCCGAATAATGTAAATACTCTAAATATACCCCAGTGATTGTAATAAAGGGTTCGGTTCGAAATTCCTAGCACCTGAAGAAGGCCGGAGCGTACAAGGGCCGAAACGTCGTACAAATGGCAACAAAGATGAGAACAATCTTATAATATCGTCACACGCTTTAATTCTCATGTTTATTTTATTTCATCATTGATTGTACCAGCGTTGCTTTGACTGAAATTAATCTTTGTCGCGAAAGAAGACGTTGAAATCCAAGCTAAATACGCTATCTTAATCTGCGTAACATTTAACAAATCTAAACTCGAAACAGACTTTTACAAAAATGAAATCAGATAAACAATATTATTCGTATTTTAATTCATTTTTTATGAAATCATTTGACAATCTTAATACTTATTCTCCCGTGGGGTTTACTAAGTTGCCAGTAAAACGTGTCTCTTTCCCCGGGGCCAATAAACATAAAAAGAAGAAATAAAGACACAAAAAATACCACTTATATCATATAAGATTATTGTTTAACATTGTCTCGATCCTTCTATAGGTGATCTCGGTGGCTGAGGGAGTTGCGTTTTCGGAGTTTGTGCTCTGCCTATGTGCACATGTGTACATTTCAATCTTTTCTAGTGTAGACAACTGATTATGCTGTCAAGGTGAAGTACTTAATAAGCTGGCATTTATAAACCCCTTATAATAAGTTCGATCCATCTAAAACGCTTTACAAAAATTCAGCCTATCATTTTATAATCATGAACGATTCTGTGTCATTTATGCGACAATCTAAACTTATTTATAAATGGAATTTCGTCTGTGTGTGTATGTGTGTGTGTGTCTATGTGTGTGTGTGTCTATGTGTGTGTGTGTGTGTGTGTGTGTGTTACTTATAGACTCCGAAATGGCTGAACTGATTTTCTTGAAAACTTACACATTTATACTATAAGCGTCTGCAAGTGTTCTTAGCTAGGTTTTGTGTCGAGGTACTCCCGATAAATATCGGTAATCGAAAAAATCCGATTATAGAAGGAATGGTCCAATTTTAATCAAATTTGATACACTCATAGACAAAGACATAAGACACGATATTCAGAAGTTTCAATGTTGCAGTTTTTACAATAGTGCAGAAAATCGATAATATATATATATATAAGGCAAGATGTTTGTGTGTGTGTCTGTTTATCTGCCTGTATGTCTGTATTTTTTTCAGCCCTTTTATTTTAGTTTTTGCTTCGGGTTTGGCTCTAAGCAGGTATCATTGTAGTTCTTAGTCTCAGCCATGATACCATTTACTCAGAGGACTTATTTAGCATTCAAAATTCAGTTTACGACGGAAAAACCTATTTGATATCGATACCAGGAAATCAAAATTTGACTTACACCCATTCATTTTTCTCTCAGTCTACGGTTTCGCTTTAACTGGAAACAACTATTGCTTTTTAGCCTTTCGTGCCAAAGTCAAAGAGTCTAAGTTCAAGGACCATGGATTAGTTTCAAAGCTTTCATTAAAGCTTTCAAGGGCCGGGCTATACTGCTAGTGTAACATAAGTAACACTTAATAATACCTAAAAATATCCTTAAATTTTTTTAATATTCTGATGATGATGAGAATAAGCCACGAAATATTAACCAAGTTGATTGAACAGCTTCTTAGTTAATCACATGGTTACAATGTTTTGGTTACCTCGATGTGGTGTAATGGTTAGGTAACTTGTATCGCTAGAAAATCGTTACAATTGAGTAGTGAGTTCGATCCTCACTGGGTGCTCTTTACTTTCGGCCTTGTGTCACATCTAAGCTGCGCTTAGGCAATCACCATATGTTTACAGTGTTTTTCGGTGTTACTTTCAATGTTAATGTTTTCCAAATGACTGATATAGGAAGCTAAAAACGCTTTCTCTGTTTATGGAGAATTTGACTCCAACTCAGAAATTATCGTTGATCCTTTTAGACACTAGCTTTAATGTATAAAGTTATTAAGATTAAGTCCGGCACAAGGTCATGAATTTATGCAACCCAGTGAGGATCAAAATCGCGACAGCAGTAATTGTCTGGTTAATTTGGTTGTTGTTAAATACAATTCTCCTGTTAGTCTCTTCTTAATTGGTTAGCATCATCAAATACGTGAGCTATAGTCGGAGCTTAGCTTGGACTGCTTGTGATAACTGCGCTTTGCGTTTTCAAAAACTCTCTTGCAATGAATGCGGGTAGTTCGAAATTCATCAAGAAAAGGGTGTACGACAAGGATGTGTCTTCTCACCGGATCTATTCAATCTGTACAGCAAAACAATTTTGAGAAAACTTAGGGAGCCTGATAGGATTCGTCATTGGCGGTCACAATCTGAACAATATATGATACGCAGATGACATAGTTCTGATAGCACAGAAAGTAAAATACAGGACATTCCTACAGAAAGCGAGAGAAAAAAACTAAGCATAAACTACAAGAAAACTGAATGCATTGTCATCACGTTGTATCGTGGAATGAAGTGATACACAGTGAAATGTAGATAAACTACTTTATTACCAGAGCTGTACGACCAAGAGGTATATACAATATTTACAGTCTCTCGCAGTAGTAGGTGTTACGTCAGTATCCGTGTTAATGACAACTCCCCGTGCTAAGCGCACATTGTCTTTTATACATACGGGCGACCGGATGTCACATGGTACGAGCCACGACACAACACATCAGCAAAAAGAGGACCCCAAAATGTCAATTACAAGTCGAAGATACAACAATGAAATTGATGAAGAAATTTAAATATCTGGAACGTTTTCACGCAGAGGATGGAAAGTGCGACACTGAGATCCAAAGACGGATTGGCCTTTCAAAAGCTGAGCAGTTTATTGAGAGTCAGGAAGATTTCGTTGAAAACAAAGTAAAGAATTCTATGTGATATCTGTCTTTCTATATGGCATCGAATACTGGACAATCTTCTCAGTGATGAAGGCGAAACTCAAAGCATCAAATGTGGTTCTACAGAAGGATCTGTGAATACCATGGACCAAACATGTGAGCAACGGCAAGATTTTGGTGAAGATGGAAATGAAAAAGGAAACTTATGCTCCAGGAAGTTTCTGAGACAGGTAATAAGGAAAGCGGGCTTAGAGGATCTAATACTCACAGGACGGATGGAGGGAGAGAGAGACAGGTGAAAGCATCGTAAGGCATATTTGATAGGCTTGAGCAAGAAGATGGCAGGGCAGGGTTTGGGAGAGATATAAACATTATCGTTATAGATATATATGTATGTGCGTTGTGGTGCAGTGGATATCGACTTGGAACGACAAATCGGGGTGCTGAGTTCGAATTCCAGTTGAATTCCTTGCATTCACTTACGCACAAATACCCTTGAGAAAGATATTAATCCGTCTCTTTCCTCCAGTTATGGGTTAAATAATAGGACAGATTGGGTTCTGTAGCCTTGGCTGGCAACCAGTCTACCGCAGAAAGCAATGGCAACCTACTGCGGGATAATCTTCTGCCCAGTCAGTCATGTCTCTTTCGAGACATGATCATGCAAAGCGTGTATCACGTATGGCACCTAACGGCAAGGTCAAGGACGCATTTCAAAAGCTAAGCAACTGGATCCGACCCTTTTACTGTGAAACCAATAAATTTTAAACACAAATTCTACTCTAGCAGCTTCTTTTCTCGCATTTCCCGCTCGTGGAATTCCCTTCCGTTTACTTGCTTCCCCGACAGCTATAATCACTAAGAATTTGAATGTAAAGTCAATAGTCATCTCCTATCTCACTAATCTGCATCCTCCCTCTCTCTCTCTCTCTCTCTCTCTCTCTCTCATGCTCCTTTCTTCAAGCAGTCCACTCTCATCAGTATACTCATCCTTCTCTTACCCACTTCCTGACACCCCGTATAACCTGTCACTCTTTCTCATAAATTTCCTCCTATGTAACCCCCTGCAAAACAGTGGCAGTAAAATGCCTTGCTTGGGGCGATATGATTATAAAAAAAAATTATACATTTATATTCCAGAGAATGTAAATAAATCGAAAAGACATTCACGTGTAGCTAATCAGTATTTCATCGACAGATTGATTCGTTTCCTACGACTTATCAACGGACAAGAAATTATTATGTAGATATAAAGTGGGGGGTCAATTCTACATGACAATTAATATAAAAATTGATCCCTCACTATATGGCCACTATTATCCTCCCCTTACCCACTTCCTGACACCTCCTATAACCTGTCACTCTTTTCATAACTTTTCTCCGATGTAACCACCTGCAAAACAGTGGCAGTAAAATGCCTTGCTTGGAGCAATTATAAAAACTAATTCTATACTATTATAAAATGGATATAAATTGGGTGATCATTTCTACATTAAAATCAATATATACATAGATCCCTCACTTTATGGCCACAGTCATCCTTCTCTTGCCCACTTCCCGACACCCTCTATAACCAGTCACTTTTTCTCATAAATTTCCTCCTATGTAACCCCCTGCAAAACTGTGGCAGTAAAATGCCTTACTTGGGGCGATATGATTATTAAAAAAAAATTCTATACTACGATAATATGGGTGTAAAGTGGGGGATCTATTCTACATTACAATCAATATATAATCTGATCCATCATTTTATGGCCACATTCATAGTTCTCTTACCCACTTTCTGACACCCCCTGTAACCTGTCACTCTTTCTCATAACTTTCCTCTTATTTAATTCCATGCAGAACAGTGGCAGTAAAATGCGTTGCTTGGGGCGATATGATTATAAAAAAAAATTCTATACTCTTATAATGTGGATATAAAGTGGGGGATCAATTCTACATTACATTAAATATATAAAATGATCACTCACTTTATAGGGGCGATATGATTATAAAAAAAAAATTCTATACTCTTATAATGTGAGTATAAAGTGGGGGATCAATTCTACATTACATTAAATATATAAAATGATCACTCACTTTATAGGGACGATATGATTATAAAAAAAAATTCTATACTCTTATAATGTGGATATAAAGTGGGGGATCAATTCTACATTACATTAAATATATAAAATGATCACTCACTTTATAGGGGCGATATGATTATAAAAAAAAATTCTATACTCTTATAATGTGGTTATAAAGTGGGGGATCAATTCTACATTACATTAAATATATAAAATGATCACTCACTTTATAGGGGCGATATGATTATAAAAAAAAATTCTATACTCTTATAATGTGGTTATAAAGTGGGGGATCAATTCTACATTACATTAAATATATAAAATGATCACTCACTTTATAGGGGCGATATGATTATAAAAAAAAATTCTATACTCTTATAATGTGAGTATAAAGTGGGGGATCAATTCTACATTACATTAAATATATAAAATGATCACTCACTTTATAGGGACGATATGATTATAAAAAAAAATTCTATACTCTTATAATGTGGATATAAAGTGGGGGATCAATTCTACATTACATTAAATATATAAAATGATCACTCACTTTATAGGGGCGATATGATTATAAAAAAAAAATTCTATACTCTTATAATGTGAGTATAAAGTGGGGGATCAATTCTACATTACATTAAATATATAAAATGATCACTCACTTTATAGGGGCGATATGATTATAAAAAAAAATTCTATACTCTTATAATGTGAGTATAAAGTGGGGGATCAATTCTACATTACATTAAATATATAAAATGATCACTCACTTTATAGGGGCGATATGATTATAAAAAAAAATTCTATACTCTTATAATGTGGATATAAAGTGGGGATCAATTCTACATTACATTAAATATATAAAATGATCACTACTTTATAGGGGCGATATGATTATAAAAAAATATTAACATCGCCAGAAATAAGAGTATAGAATTTTTTTTTTATAATCATATCGCCCCTATAAAGTGAGTGATCATTTTATATATTTAATGTAATGTAGAATTGATCCCCCACTTTATATCCACATTATAAGAGCATAGAATTTTTTTTTATAATCATATCGCCCCTATAAAGTGAGTGATCATTTTATATACTTGCCAAGGGCTACTCAGAGAGGATATTATCAATCTTCTCTATATTGTCGGACATTGAAGTCGTCCTCTTTTTGTGGATGATAAAGTGAAGTAAAAGGTTCTACTATAAACAAGGGCCAAGTGAAGATACGTGAGACGGATGATCATGGTTTCGTTTTGGGAATTTCTGCCAGATATGAAGTTGTCCTTTATGCAAGCGCCGAATCCGTGGGCGTGATTTACATGAAGGACCAAACAGAAATCAAAAACCTAACATTTCACTCATATCTATTCACAAACAAAAAAGCCGCAATTAAAATTAGTATATTTTAGTCATTTTTTCACTTTCACCGCCATAAGGTTGCTTCCCTGTGTCTTTTCTATAAATACTTTCATGATGATTGTTCGGATGAGATCATCGCTATGGTACTTCTTCTTCTTCTATGTGCCCTGTCCCTTCAGGACGTAGGCGATCATGGCTCTCCACGTCTCCCTATCCCTTGTGGCTCTTAGTATGTTTGCTCCTGTTGCTCCTGGCAACCCCCGTTCCGTCATCCACCTGATCAGGCCCTGCAAATATGTTATCCGCTGCCTTCCTCTGTCTCTCCTTCCTTCTATCTGTCCAGTCAGTATCAGGTTCTCCAGACTCTCCTTCCTCATTGCATGTACCAGGAACTCAGCATCAATTTCCTTTTTGTTGCCATTCTTTCTAACACCTCGTCGTTGCTTGTATGCTCAGTCCACGATATCCGTAGCATCCTTCTGTAGAACCACATTTCGGCCGTTTCCAGTTTTGTCCTCATTTTCGATGATATTGTCCAGCATTCACAGCCGTATTGAAGAACTGACATCACGTAGCAGTCTAGCACTCTTTTCTTCGTTTCTATTGATGGAGAGAAAGGAAAAGAACGTGATATACAGGGTGATGTAGAAAGAACTGGAGTTAAGTGGATAAGAGATGGGTATTGACATTGCATTTAAATTCTTGGAGGGTGTGGCCGTCAGGAAAGCAAGTATATGGAAGGGAGTTGCACAGGCGGGAAGTGCGAGAAAAGAAGCTGATGGAGTAGAATTGACGGCTGCATTTGATTGATGTAACTGTAAGTGGGTGGGATCTCGTTGCCTGTCTGGTTGCACGAGTAAATTCTAGTGGGCTGGGGGTATCAGTGACTTAAGGAGCAGAAGCCATGAATATATTTAAATCTGATTTTGTGCTTCTTTTTTTTCTTTTTTTCGAATCGTCTGCAACTTTCAGTTTTGCATCTGAATATTGCTGCCTATACTGCAGAAGCTACGTCATATTAAGCATGTTTTTTTTTGTTTTGTTTTTCTGTGCCAAACCAAGACGCAACGTCGAAGAGCTTTGTGCGGTAATTTGATCGCCATCTACCCTAACAACTGTATCTAAATTATAATGACTGTTCGGAATGAAAACAAGAAAGTTCTAGTAAACAATTTTCTTACGTTAGTCACAAGAATAAGCGAAAATTATTCTTATTTTGTCTTCGAGTTGAGTTTCGAATAATGATTTCATGTAGCTCCCTCATTACAATCCAGTGTATAAGATTATGTAAAAGAAATGTTAGTAAATGCATTCGAGGCGTAATATACGAGCGTCATTTGAGTAATATTCGGACTGATTATTTCGGCGATTATTACGCTCTAGACGCCTCTTCTCTGTATTGTAAGTTCTGTCATGTCTGTCATTGTAACTGTTGTGGATTCTTATTGAGAAACCACACAAAATAATAAATAACCAAAAGCAGATATTGAGAGAGAAAATGTAAGTTATATTGAACAAAAATATACAAACTGGAACACGAGTTATTCAATTCAGGAATACTAGAAATACTATTAATAGAAACAATATGTACAGTCTTGTCGTGATGTCCGGGTAATGAGTCTATATCCTTACTGACCAACTGACTCCTTAATTACTCTCTTTGACAAGCACTCTTTATAACTGCTTTACCACTTTGTGACAATCACTATATTTATATATATATATATTCACTAAGGGCAACATGTGACACATGGTCAGTTATGAGTGGGAATTTCCGGGCTATATGGCCCGGCCAAAAAATACCTGTCTATTTTTCCCCAGTCGTGCTTCTACCCTTCGGCGGAACCACGACTGGGTTTCGGAAGCAGAGAGCACCCTCTGCCCGAAGGCAGAGTGCTGACAGTGAGAGATGCCGCCACGGCGAGAAAACGCTCTGACAATCACTATATTTAGTTGTCCCTCCCAGTAAGTGCAACATGTGACACATGGTCAGTTTATGACTGGAATTTCCGGGCTATATGGCCCGGCCAAAAAATGTCTGTCTATTTTTCCCCAGTCGTGCTTCTACCCTTCGGCGGAACCACGACTGGGTTTGTGCTCTCTGCTCGGAAGCAGAGAGCGCCCTCTGCCCGAAGGCAGAGTGCTGACAGTGAGAAATGCCGCCGCAGCGAGTAAACGCTTTGGCGAACACTGTATTTACTAGCCTTCCCACGCAAGGCCGGATGTGACACATGGTCATTTTAAAGTGGGTATTCCCGGCCATATAGCCGGGCCAAAAATATGTCTGTCTATTTTTACCGAGTCGTGGTTCTACCCTTCGGCGGAACCACGACTGGGTTAGTGCTCTCTGCTCTGAAGCAGAGAGCGCCCTCTGCCCGAAGGCAGAGTGCTGACAGTGAGAAATGCCGCCGCAGCGAGCAAACGCTTTGGCAAACACAGCCGTTCTCGGCATAGGCAGGATTATATGTACACTTTATCGAGTCCATTCTTGTATCCAAAAGGGGTGATCCTCAACAGTAACTACTGTACTGTTTTGTTTATATCCGTTTAGCACCGAATATTGTGCGGAATAATACCGCAGCACATTTTCTCTGCGTATCGTATCCACCTCGGCGATACAACAACATTCTGTACAATAATTATAAGCAGGACAAATTCGCTATAGAAATAATTATTAAACACCATATTTCTGCTGCATTTTTTTAAAAACTTGTTAAATTTATAAAATATTACAGAAAATGGAAGACCGCAAATCTTGTAGTCACTAATCAAAATAACCCCATCAAACCTAATCTAGTGATGACAAATATAGTGAATGAATTTCAATGCCCAGTACAAGACTATTTATTCTCACAAATCAATTACCTATATCAATTCCCTATATTGGTCACACTACCACTTCTTGGAGAGGACACCTTACATGTCACTTATCAAACCAAACTGCCATTTAAAAAAAACATTTATTAACCCAAAATTTACAAGAATCCTTAAGAAAAATTTTGCTCAAAAATACAAGAATCTAATCTAAACTTATTGATAAATGAAACTTTGTCTGTGTGTGTGTGTGTGTGTGTCCTTTACCTATAGACTCCGAAACGGCTGAACCGATTTTCTTGAAAATTTACACAGTTGTTCTATAAGCGTCTGCGAGTGTTCTTAGCTAGGTTTTGTGTCGAGGTACCCCCGATAAATATCAAATCGATAATCGAAAAAATCGCGTTCTAGAAGGAGTGGTCCGATTTTAATCAAATTTCATACACTCATAGACAAAGACATAAGAAACGATATTCAGAAGTTTCAAGGTTGCAATTCTTACAATAGTGCAGAAAATCGTTTCACGCTACACAAGGCGGTACCGCCACTGATGCTCAGGGGGCTAATAAGAGAGCTAAAGTTTTAGGCAGAGGTTTCAAGGTTGCAGTTCTGACAATAGTACAGTAAATCGATAATATATATATATATATATATATATATATATATATATATATATATATATATATATATCAGGAAAGATGTTTGTGTGTGTCTCTGTTTATCTGCCTGTAAATCTGTATTTTTTCAGCCCTTTTATTTTAGTTTTTACTTCGGGTTTTTACTTCAGCCATGATACCGTTTACTCAGAGGGCTTATTTAGCCTTCAAAATTCAGTTTAAGACGAAAATAACTTATTGCAACTATTGCTTTTAAGTCTTTCGTGCCAACGTCCAAAGAGTCTGAGCTCCAAGACCATGGATTAGTTTTAAAGCTTTCATGACACCCGAGCAACGCCGGGCTATACTGCTAGTTTTCAATAAGTTTAACACAAAAAAATGAATCAGTATGTTTAGTAAAATAATTCAATAAGTCTTGAAAAAAATTAATTACGCCCGAGCAACGCCGGGCTATATTGCTAGTACTATATAAATCACAAAAGCAAAAACATCTCGCTATTAGAGTGGCACTACATATCAAGCATTTCTCTCTTACAAGAAGTACCGATTTTGGAACACTGAAAGCGGAGGAAGCTACTTAGGGGTCGAGATTTTTCTGGGGAGGATGGGGGCAATCTCTGGCAGCCTCTGGGAATTTGGTGCCGATTTTTTTCATTATATTTTGAGAAAATTACAGACCAATTCTTTTCCTCGGGCATAAATAACTGACTGCCGTTGTGTCTACATTGGGGGCATTCTTTCTAATTAACATATTCCTTCAAATCTGAAAATATTTTTTTTTATCATTTCACCCCAAGCAAGGCATTCCACTGCCACTATTGCGCATGGGGCTACATAGGGGAAGGTAAAGAGAAGGAGTGGTTAGACATAGGGAATGTCAGGAGGAAGGTGACAGATGAGTAAGAATACCGAGGATGAGGGTTGGGCAGATGGGAAGAGTGTTTGATAGAATGGGAGCAGGTTAGTGTGTTAGGAGGTGTCTATTGACCTTACATTTAAACTCCTGGAGATTGTAGCCGTCGGGGAAGCAATCGTGTGGAAGGGAATTCCACAGTCTGGAAGTGCGAGGAAAGAAACTGTTGGAGTAGAAGTTGCGGTTGCATTTTATCGGTTTCACTGTAAAAGGGTGGGATTTAGTTGCTAATCTAGTATCTCGTTCAAATTCGTATTTAGGGGGCACCAGTGATCTAAGTTCATCGGAGCAGAAGCCATGAAAGTATTTATAGAAGAGACAAAGTGAAGCCACGTCGCGCCGGTGGGAGAGAGATTGCAGGCGGTCTGCCAAGTCGGTATCTATCACATTACAGACCCTCCTCTGAACCTTATCGAGAAGCCCGAGGAGAATAGCAGGGGCACCCGACTAGATATGGCAGCAATATTCAATGCACGGGCGGATGGTAGATTTATATATGTGCAGGATAGATTTAGACAGAAAAAACTTCCGGGCCCTACACAGAGAACCGACTTTCACAGCAGCGGATTTAGCAATGGATTCGATATAGTCATACCATTTGAGGTCCGCTGAAAGTGTGAGACCAAGGAGGCGTAGTGTTTTACTCTCTGGGAGGCAAGCCTGGTCCATGCTAATGGGAGGTAGGTGAGATTGTCGATGATGGTTAATTGAAAGAAGCTTCGTTTTAGAAGCATTAAAATTTACTAGCCATTTCTTACCCCAGTCCACTATGGATTGGAGGTCTTTTTCAATCTCGTCTGCCAGGTTAGCTTTGACGCCTACACCAGATTTTTGTAGGAGGCGAGAGTAAACTGTCGTGTCATCGGCGTACAAACCTACTTGGGCTCTTATGGAATCAGGGAGATCATTAATGTATATCAGGAAGAGTGTAGAACCTAAGCTGGAGCCTTGGGGGACACCTGCGTTTGTATGGTAATTCTGGGAGGCATGTCCGTTTAATAATATGATTATTAAGTCTCTTTCCCTACCTTAAAACATGTCTGTTTCTATCTATGAGGTTGTTTTATTGTGCTTGTCTTTCTTTCAAACTTGTCTCTCTACGTGTCCTTAAAATGCTAAATGAAAAAGAAAAGACAGTGCAAAAAATGCTGAAGATCAAATCTAATCAAAATCAGAGACTGATTAGTTTCATAAATTTTTGAAGCTAAATAACAGTGACATCACACGCTTCAAAAAAGGGTTTACATTCCTTATCTCTAGAAAAATGGAAAATGTAGGAATGCTGGAAAAAATGATAAAATCTTTCTGTTCGGGCCTATTCAACGAAAGATGCTTGATTATATATATATATATATATATATATATATATATAATGTTACGGACAATCCCGAAAAATAACGAAATGTTTTTAACAACCGACATATTGAAATTATTTGTTTCAACATTATTTTTAGTCGTATTTGTGTAGATATTCTGTTTTTAATCAAACAGTATATTTATATCTACCGACCTGATTATTTAAGATAAATTTTGTACGAAAATATGTCGTTCAGCCGGATTCGAACCTGCGAAACCTATCAACATATGGGAAGCCACCAATTGATCTGGCGCATCTTAGACCACTCGACCACGAATGGTACATATAATATAGATCTAATTGATAAGAAATCTGGAGAGGCGGACAAACATAACCTCACTGCTGATCTTGAGAGTGATCAGCACTCAGTGGTAGAATTGGGAAGGAGTGGCTTGTAAATTTCAATGCGTCTAAGACGAAGCTGCTGTCTGTCAATCATCACGAGCAACCTCATTAGCCTCCCATAAAAATGGACTAAGTGAGTCTCCCTGAGAACAATACATTGCGCCTCTTCGGCCTTATCCTATCATCCGATCTCAAGTGGAACTGTTACATTGAGTCAATAGCTAAATCCACTGATAGGAAGGTTGGGTCACTGTGTCGAGCCAGGATGTTTTTTTCCGCCTGAATCTATCTTGCACATATATAAATCAACCATCCGTTCGTGCATGGAATACTGCTGTCATGGTTAGGCTCCCCCGCTGTTCATCTCAGTGTTCTCGACAGGCTCCAAAGGAAAATTAGTAATGTGATAAGTACCGACTTGTAGGCTCAACTCTAGCCACTTTCTCGCCAACGGGGTGTGGTTTCCCTCTGTCTGTTCTCTAGATATTTTCATGGCTTCTGTTCCGACGAACTTAAGTCACTGGTGCCCCTGCCACAGGAGTTTACTCGTGCAACCAGACTGGCAACTGGGTCCCACCTATTCACAGTTAGATCAACCAATCTAATCTTTTACACTTACGTTGCCCACTGCTCATCTGTGGCGTTACCGCCTTGCTTGGGGTGAAACGATTAAAATACACACACACACACACACACACACACACACACACACACACACATATATATATATATATATATATATATATATATATATATATATTAGTCATCCACATACAAGCCTGTTTTGCTGTATCACAGCTCATCAGTGTAGCTAGATGCATCAACTTGCTTCTGGCAAGGATCGAACTCGACCGATTCGGTATCGCTAAGCCATAGGCGCATGGAATCAGAGAAGGAAAAGTTTAATGTCTTGTATATAAGCAGTGTAGACACACGCCAGTCATCGAAAGAACTCAATTCATTTCTGAAGAGTAACGCATATATCGCAGAAGTATGGATTGTTTAATTACTTAGTTTTTGGTCATAATAAAATTAGATCACTAGACATTTCTATTGAAGAGTGTTCAATACAATTATATTGTAGAATTTTTCAATATTCTTCATTTGCAAACGAGTTACTACTCGACCTAGGTTTCTACCATGTGGTGTCTTCAGGCGATTTGCAATGAAATCAATGAAAACAACCAAGCCTTACAACGGTGACAAAATATGTAGACTGAGCCAGGAAGAAAAGTTAGCAATTATGCTATTCCCAAACAAAAATGAATTATATCTATTAGGTTCATGCCACCATAGATGAAAACGTTATAATTTCTTCTAATTTTAAAAATGGCGCGTTCAAAATTTCCCCGTTACCTGAGCGGTCTTTAAAAAAAACAAAAAAAGCAACGGTAAAATCAATTATTGCAAATGGCCTCAAGACACCACATGGTAGAAACTTAGGTTGCGTAACAACTCGTTTACAAATGAATAATATATATATATATATATATATATATATATATATATATATATATATATATATATATACCCGTTTCGAAAAACTCTCCCCGTATATACGTGGAAGGAAAAATGGTTGTAAAAAAAAAAAGAGCTAAGCACATGAACAGCAGCCAAAGTGATTCGAACCGTGCTAGCATGTAGCCCAAAAAAACCCGAGACGAGTAATCACTCAACAAAAAAGTGCTCAATACCTAAGCAGGATAAGTAAATTAAACCTAGTGAGCCAACAAACCTACCAAGGTTTCACCTTAGCGGATCTTCAGGGAACGTTCCCTGAAGATCCGCTTAGGTGAAACCTTCGTAGGTTTGTTGGCTCACTAGGTTTAATTTACTATATATATATATATATATATATATATATATATATATATATATCCAGGCAGCAAGTAATTTTCTAGACATATGCTATTAAATATAAGAGACAATGAATGTCTATTATGTTTAATCATGAGCCGTTCTAAATGTCGTATTTTTGCTTTAATTTCAGTTGAAAATAAAGACAAAATTTCTCCAACATTTGGATAATTGTTTATTGGTTTTCTTCTAAGCTTTCGGCTCACATGAGCCATCTTCAGAGAGGTAGTTTAAACTGAAATATTATAAAATCCACCATCACCGACGATTTTATTTTGTGTTGACATAAAACTCCGCTTGGCAACGGCAATAGTTACCCAAAATAATAAACGCAGTTCTTAAGTTTGCGATGCGGTTTTATGACGTCACACCGCGTGATAGCGCGAAATGACAACAAAACCATGTAGTCAAATGCAATTTAATATGTTATTTCCTGTTTTAAAGTTGATTTTATTGAGTGTTGGTTGTTTTGATTTGATGTACATGGCCTCCAATATCATACCTCATAGTCTATAATAACCCAACAGGCACTAAACTAAATTCTTTACAAAAAACCAATGTAGTGTACCAATTTACATGCCCATTCAGAGATTGCATCTCTGATACTACTCAAAAAGCTAGTACATATATTGGTTTTACCACAACCACGCTCTCCCGTAGACTTACATGTCATCTTTCTGATCAGAGTACTATTAAACAACATTTCTCTGAAAAACATAAACATGTAGGTAATATCAGACAGATTTTGGTCGACAATACGGTGATCCTTACTCATACACACAGTAAGAGGAACCTGCAGATATTGGAGGCCATGTACATCAAATCTAAACAACCAACACTCAATAAAACCAACATTAAATCCGGAAATAACATATTACATTGCATTTGACTACATGGTTTTGTTGTCATTTCGCACTATCACGCGGTGTGACGTCATAAAACCGCATCGCAAACTTAAGAACTGCGTTTATTATTTTGGGTAACTATTGCCGTTGCCAAGCGGAGTTTTATGTCAACACAAAATAAAATCGTCGGTGATGGTGGATTTTATAATATTTCAGTTTAAACTACCTCTCTGAAGATGGCTCATGTGAGCCGAAAGCTTAGAAGAAAACCAATAAATAATTATCCAAATGTTGGAGAAATTTTGTCTTTATTTTCAACTGAAATTAAAGCAAAAATACGACGTTTAGAACGGCTCATGATTAAACATAATAGACATTCATTGTCTCTTATATTTAATAGCATATGTCTAGAAAAAAAAAATATATATATATATATATATATATAAATTAAAAAAGGATTAATTCAATGATGTTGGATGATCATTTCGATATGAAAATCCCCACGGGGGATAACACATCACCTCAGCAACAGAAAAATCCTTTCAGTTCCAATGCTTTTTGTGTTCCCATTTTTTTTCTTTTCGCGATATAAATCATTTTTCTAATTCGTGGCCATTTTACGCCGTCTTTCTAATTTTTTTTCACTTTAATAGACACTGAAAAACACTTTTAAGCCTGTTTTGAAATAGATTTTTTTTTCTTTTATGGCTCTGTTCTTATTCTTTTTTAACCTCATAACATGTCAGATTTGCGTTGTGGTGCAACAGATATCGGCTCAGGAGAAGAAACCGAGGAGCCGAGTTCGAATTCCAGTTAAATTCGTTGCATTAACTTACGCGCAAATACCTTTGACAAAGTTACTCATCCGTTGCCTTTTCTCTCCAACTGGAGTTAAATAGCAAGACAGATTGGGTTCTATAGCCTTGGATGGCAACCAATCTAGCGCAGAAAGCAATGGCAACCTACTGCGATATAACCTTCTGTCCAGAAAGTCATGTATCGTTCTTTCGAGACATGATCGCCCAAAGCGTGTATCACATATGGCACTTAACTGACTGACTGAATAGTTAAAAACATGATTAGGCTTCTACTAGGCATAAAGTGGGGGATCATTTTTCTATTGTTTTGAAGTAATAAACTAATCCCCCAATAATTATTACTTAATAATATAATACATATTTTCCTCTTCTAGCTATGAGTCAAATAACAAGACAGATTGGATTCTATAGCCTTGGATGGCAACCAGTCTAGCGCAGAAGGTAATGGCAACCTACTGCTGGAAAA
Source organism: Ascarosepion bandense (assembly GCA_037127315.1). NCBI lineage: Eukaryota > Metazoa > Mollusca > Cephalopoda > Sepiida > Sepiidae > Ascarosepion > Ascarosepion bandense. The sequence continues at coordinate 682,324 of JBBBDQ010002321.1, forward strand.
TCTTTTGCCCAGTTAGTCACATGTGAGAAGCCCATAGTACAAAGTTACTTTTCAGTTTCAGTAGATGCACAGAATGACTTTCTTGCGATGAAGACCTGCCTTTGGGGTGACTATTGTGGTGCAATGGATATCGGCTTGGAACGACAAATCGGGGAGCAGAGTTCGAATTCCAGTTAAATTCCTTGCATTCACTTATGCAGAAATACCCTTGGGAAAGGTATCACTTTCCTCCAGTCATGGGCTAAAGAATAGACTGGTTGCCTTTGTTGACAACCAGTCTAATGCAGAAAGAAATGGCAACCTACAGCGGGAAAATCTTATGCCTAGTCAGTCATGGATCGAAAGAGATATGACAGGCAAGCGTGTAGCATGTATGGCGCTTAACTGACAGATCTGAATAAAAGAATTGAATAGCAGGACAGATGGGATTCTTTAGCCTTGGCTGGCAACCAGTCTACCACAGAAAGTAATGGCAACCTACTGCTGGAAAATCTTTTGCCCAGTTAGTCATGTCTCTTTCGAGAGATGATCGCCCAAGCGTATAACACGTATGGCACTTGACTGACTGAATAACGTCTCGAACATCGATTTGATTTTGACTTTCTGTCTATGCATTAGGATTTGGCGTTATCCGGTATACTCTCAAGAAGATAGTGCATCTTCACACACTTTTTCTTTTCATTACTTGCTTTTGCAAAGCTTTCTTAAAATTACCCAAAAACCGTTTAGCTTGACCATTTTACCATCTTGCAAACAGTTCATGCAAAATAAAACCTCCGTAATCATGGAAGTTGGATTTTTGCACTTACAAATTTCAGACCAAATTATAGTAAAGCTATCCACAACCACCAGATAACACGATCCATTTATTAGACGTAAAAATCTATGTGAAGCCTTGACCACGAAGTATTTGTTTTTGGCCAAGGTTGTAATTTCATGGTAGTGGATTTTGCTGCTAGAGAACAACCCTTTCCGTTCTAAAATCGTCAATATTTCTTACTTTCGTAAAGTCTTATTTTTAATAATCGAAATAAACATTTTTTTTTTATAATCGTGTCACCCCAAGTAAGGCATTTTACTGCCACTGTTTTGCATGGGGTTCCATAGGAGGAAAGTTATGAGAAAGAGTGACAGGTTATAGGGGGTGTCAAAAAGTGGGATAAGAGAAGTATAACTGTGGCCATATAGTGAGGGATCAGTTTATATATTGATTGTAATGTAGAATTGATTCCCCACTTTATATCCACATAATAATAGTATAGAATTATTTTTATAATCATATCGCCCCCAAGCAAGGCATTTTACTGCCACTGTTTTGCATGGGATTCCATAGGAGGAAAGTTATGAGAAAAAGTGACAGATTATAGGGGGTGTCAAAAAGTGGAATAAGAGTATAACTGTGGCCATATAGTGAGGGATCAGTTTATATATAGATTGTAATGTAGAATTGATCCCCCACTTTATATCCACATTATAATAGTATAGAATTTTTTTTTATAATCATATCGCCACCAAGCAAGGCATTTTACTGCCACTGATGAGCAAAGGGTTATATAGGAGGAAAGTTATGAGAAAGAGTGACAGGTTACAGGCGGTATTGCGAAGTGTGTAAGAGAAGGTTGAGAATACTGATGAGAGTGGGGTGGACGGAGAAAGGAGCATGAGAGAGAAAGGGTGCAAGTTAGTGAGACAGGAGATGACTATTGATTTTATATTTGAATTCTTAAAAATTGTAGCTGTCGAGAAGGCAAGTAAGCGGAAGGGATTTCCACAGGCAGGAAGTGCGAGAAAAGAAGCTGATGGAGTAGAATTTGCGTTTACAATTTGTTGGTTTCACAGTAAAAGGGTGGGACCTAGATGCTAATCTTGTGTCTCGAGGAAATTCATATATAGATGGTACCAGTGAGCTAAGTTCATCGGAGCAGAAGCCGTAAAAGTATTTGTAGAAGAGACACAGGGAAGCCACACAGCGTCGGTGAGAAAGCGAATATATCCTAGCTGCCAAGTCGTGATCGATCACATTACAAATTTTGCTTTCGATTTTGTCAAGGATACTTACGTAAATAGCAGGGACACCCGACCAGATATGGCCACAGTATTCAATGCACGGGCGGATGCCAAGTCGAGATCGATCACAATTACCGATTCTCCGTTGGATTTTGTCAAGGACACCTAGGTGGATAGCAGGAACACCCGACCAGATATGGCCACAGTATTCAAAGCACGGCCGGATGCCAAGTCGGGATCGATCCCAATTACAGATTCTCTGTTGGATTTTGTCAAGGACACCTAGGTGGATAGCAGGAACACCCGACCAGATATGGCCACAATATTCAATGCACGGCCGGATGCCAATTCGGGATCGATCTCAATTACAGATTCTCTGTTGGATTTTGTCAAGGACACCTAGGTGGATAGCAGGAACATCCGACCAGATATGTCCACAGTATTCAATGCACGGCCGGATGGTAGATTTGTTTATGTGCAGGATTGTTTCAGACGCAAAAAAACTTCCTGGCCCTGCATAGAGGACCAACTTTCTTAGCAGCGGATTCAGCTTTGGTTTCTATCGTCTTATTCTGATTTTACTTTTATTTCTTTCAGAGAAAAATATTAGTTCGCGTACAACATTGCATAATATATTTTTATTTCTATTTCACTTTTTAATGCTGCAATCATTCAGTATTACCTTTCAACGATTCAGCATTACCTGGTATCAATCTTGAATAATTTATCCACATGGATTGGAAAGCTTGTATTTCATCCTAAAGTAGTAATTTAATAAGTTGGTAACCCAATAGCGTAATCTATTCGCTGTAAGCGTAGGAAAAACATTTGAACCAAAAATTGATAATAGAGGTCTGTGGTTTGTCTGTAAACTTAAACTTCTTCCGTGCATGAATTTAAATTTTTACTGCAAATATTATTGCTAAAACCTCTTTCTCTATCTGGTTGCGTTTTTTTTTATTATTATTAGTGAACTCCATGAATGAACGACTGCTTTTTTTTATTTTAATCATTTCAACCCAAGCAAGGCATTCTACTGCCACTATTGCGCATGGGGCTACATAGGGGAAAGTAAAGAGAAGGAGTGGTTAGATATAGGAAATGTCAGAAGGAAAGTGATAAATGGGTAAGGATACCGAGGATGAGGTTAGGGTAGATGGGAAGAGTGTTTGATAGAATGGGAGCGAGTTAGTATGTTAGGAGGTGTCTATTGACCATACATTTAAACTCCTGGAGATTGTAGCCGTCGGGGAAGCAATCGTGTGGAAGGGAATTCCACAGTCTGGAAGTGCGAGGAAAGAAACTGTTGGAGTAGAAGTTGCGGTTGCATTTTATCTGTTTCACTGTAAAAGGGTGGGATCTAGTTGCTAATCTAGTATCTCGTGCAAATTCGTACCTAGGGGGCACCAGTGATCAAAGTTCATCGGAGCAGAAGCCGTGAAAGTATTTATAGAAGAGACACAGGGAAGCCACGTCGCGCCGGTGAGAGAGAGACTGTAGGCGGTCTACCAAGTCGGTATCGATCACATTACAGACCCTCCGCTGTACCTTGTCGAGAAGCTCGAGGAGAATAGCAGGGGCACCCGACCAGATATGGCAGTGTTAGTATCATCATCTTAATGTTGAATTCCTGCTCCTATACTATAGTCACAAGCATCTGAAGCCAATACGATTTCTGCTTTCAGATCATAATGCGCTACGGATAAATCTGATGTTAATATTTTCTTGATTTATAAACGCCTTTTGACACTTATCAATTCTGTTCCACTTTTTGCCTTTTTTAAGAAAATTCTTCAGTGAATCTCTCAAATTCTGCATATTACATATGTAGATTTGATAATTTGCTCGTCCTAGAAATGTTTGTTGTACGCTCCGGCCTTCTTTAAAGAGTTATGAGTTCAAAAGTTCAGCAGTGATGAACAAATAACATACAGAGTTGGAGGGAGATAACTCATGACTACCAGAAGAGGCTCTATCCAAGGAATAGAGATGATACACGTGATTGTCATAAACGGTTCGGTTCGAAATTTCTAGCACCTGAAGAAGGCCGAAGCGTACAACGGCCAAAATGTCGTGTGGCAACAAAGATGAGGACAATAGTCCGAATAATGTAAATACTTTAATAGTAGGGGGATCAGTCCTTTCTTTCTTTCTTTCTTTTTTCTTTATATACATAAAGTGAGGGATCAATTTTCAATTGCAATCAATATATAAATAGATCCCTCACTTTATGACTACAGTTATCCTTCTCTTACCTACTTCCTGGCATCCCCTATAACCTGTTACTCTTTCTCATAACTTTCCTCCTATGTAACCCCCTGCAAAACAGTGGTAGTAAAATGCCTTGCATGGAGCGATATGATTATAAAAAAAATATTTCTATATATTTATATTCCAGAGAATGTAAATAAATCTAAAAGACATGCATGTGTAGCTAATCAGTATTTCATCGACCGATTGATTCGTTTTCTACGGCTTATCAACAGACAACAAATTATTATGTAAATATAAAGTGGGGGATCAATTTTCAATTGCAATCAATATATAAATTGATCCCTCACTTTATGGCTACAGTTATCCTTCTCTCACCCACATCCTGGCATCCCCTATAACATGTTACTCTTTCTCATAACTTTCCTCCTATGTAACCCCCTGCAAAACAGTTGCAGTAAAATACCTTTATTGAGGCGATATGAATATAAAAAAAGATATTGGGCAATAAACAATGGCGGATATGACAGAATTCATTCACCGAGGCATTTCTGCTACAAAATAAATCAAGAGAAAACAAATAAATCTTACATTGTTCGAAATAATACAGAACATTATACTGTTGCTGATTGATGAATTTTTATATTTAAAAATTAATATTTAAGTGAAATATCTATACCTGGGAAGGGTTATAACAGAAGACAGAAAGTGCGACACAGAGATCCGAAGGCGAATTGGCATGGCGAAGGAAGCATTCCAGAAGTTGAGTAAAGTTTTAAGAAACAGGACAATTTCGCTAGAAACAAGGAAGAGAGTACTGGATTGCTACGTGCTGTCCGTCCTTCAATATGGCAGTGAATGCTGGACAATATCATCAAAAATGAAGGAAAAACTTGAAGCAACCAAAATGTGGTTCTACAGAAGCATACTGGATATAAAGTTGGGGAACAGTTCCATATTACAATCAATATATAAACTGACCCCTCACTTTGTGGTCACAGTAGTTTCTATACATTTATATTCCTGAGATCCAGAAGTACAAGAATGTATTCCAGGAGCTGAGTAAAGTATTAAGAAACAGGACAATTTCGCTAGAAACAAGGAAAAGAGTACTGGATTGCTACGTGCTGTACGTCCTTCACTATGGCAGTGAATGCTGGACAATACCATCAAAGATGAAGGAAAAACTTGAAGCAACTGAAATATGGTTCTACAGAAGGATGCTACGAATATCATGAATCGAGCATGTGAGCAATGATGATGTCTTGGAAATAATGGAAACAAAAAGGAAATTAATACTGAGCATCAGGAAGAGACAGCTGAAGTTCCTGGGACATGCAATGAGGAAGGAGGGCTTGGAGAATCTGATACTAACAGACCAGATAGAGGGGAAAAGAGACAGGGGAAAGCAACGGATAACATATTTGAAAGACCTAATCAGGTGGATGACGGAACGAGGATTGCATGATGTAACAGAAGGCGTGCTCAGAGCCACCAGGGATAGGGAAACGTGGAAAGCCATGTTCGCCTACGTCCTGAAGGGACAGGGTACATAGAAGAAGAAGATCTGTTACGTTAAACACCTAAGCAGAGCGAGCTGCTTTGTTTTGAAATTTACCAGCCTGGTTTTAGGTGAATTGAACACCGAATACAGACACCGTATACGAAGACGCAACCATCTCATCCACTAAGCGACTTAAATGGGCGAAGATAGGCAGATAAAGAGATAGGAAGAGAGATTAATCGAACGCTATGGATAAAGCAAGGGTCATTACATCAGTCTTCATCACAAATCAATCGTAAATCCAGAGGTAATCTTCATCCTATTCTACTTTTGTCTAAGCTAACACATAGCTTATGCGAATCCAGACAGATAGATATCCCAGAACAAAATTCAACCAAATTCTTCGTTTCGACATGGGAAGCGTTTATTGTGGCAAATTTCTCCTACATTAACTCAGTTTTTATTATTTAAATCTGAAATATGCACAGTTGTTAATATCTAGTTCTCATCTTGCTTTCCTGGCGGCTACAACCTCCAGAAATTTAAATGCAATGTCAATACACATCTACTAACCACTTGACTCTAGCCCTTCCCCCACCCCGTATATCCTTCCTTTTCTCTCCCCCCTTGCAACTGTCATCACACCTGCATTTTCATCTTTCTATTGCTTCTTTCTAATTGGTTTGTAATCCTCTTCTCTCTCCTCTAATTAATTTTTTTTTTCAGTTATGTACCCCACCCCGCACATCAGTGGCATTTACGCCTTGCCCGGGGTGAAATGATTAAAAAAATATATCTAGGTCTCACGTTTTCAAATAACATAAAGTGAGACGATTATATTGAATCATATACCAAGAGGATGGAAAGTTCATGTCTGAAGACGAATTGACATGGCCAAGGACGCATTTCAAAAGCTAACCAGAGTACTTTTTTTTTTAATCATATCACCCCAAGCAAGGCGATAACGCCACTGATGCGCAGAGTGAAAAGATTGGAAAAGAGAAAAACCGGAAACCACATCCTAACCAGAAAACAAGGGATGCGCCTCTTCACCTGTTCAATAGACGTGTGTGGAGTGTGGAACCAAGCGATAGTTTAGTCTATCTGCTCCAATTGAAAAAAAAAATTAAAAAAAGGAAAGAGTGAAAAGATTGGAAAAGAGAAAACCGGAAACCACATCCTAACCAGAAAACAAGGGATGCGCCTCTTCACCTGTTCAATAGACGTGTGTGGAGTGTGAACCAAGCGATAGTTTAGTCTATCTGCTCCAATTGAAAAAAAAATTCAAAAAGGAAAGAGTGAAAAGATTTGAAAAGAGAAAAGCGGAAACCACATCCTAAACAGGGAACAAGCGATGAGCCTCTTCACCTGTTCAATAGACGTGGGTGGAGTGTGGACCGGACGATAGATTAGTGTAGAGACAAGAATATCTCAATGGAAACAAAAAAACAGTGCTGGACTGCTATGAGATATCTGTCCTTCTGTATGGCAGTAAATGCTGGACGAAATCTTCAATGATGAAAGAAAGGCTCGAGACAGCAGAAATGTGGTTATACAGAAGGATACTGAGGATACCATGGACCGAGCACGTGAGCAACGACGAGGTGTTGAAGAGAATGCGAATCAGGAGAAAACGTATGCTTAACACCAGGAAGAGGCAGAAAATGTGCCTTGAACACGTAGTGAGGAAGGAGAGTTTGGAGAATCTGATACTCACAGGACGAATAGAGAGAAAGAGAAACAGGAGAAAGTAGTGCGGTTATGGGTTTGATCAAATGGATGGCGCAGCGGGGGTACGAAGAGATACCAAGAGTGAAAATATTAAGAGACACAAGGGACAGGAGATAATGGAAGTTCACGATCGCCTACGTCCTGAAGAGAATTGTTTTTGAAAATATCTATCGATTCTATATTCTATATTCAATTCCTGCCGGAAGAAATATATTTTCCAAAACGATTTCTCAAACAATTAAAGCTAGAGGAAATTATAATGTACTGTATAACTATATATATATATATATATATATATATATATATATATATATATATATATATGTTGTGTCGTGAGTAAGAATAAATAACTCAACAACAGGAATAGGTTAATTGTTGTATTCCGTGAAAATAGTATTTACAAAGGTTATTAGTATCCAATACAAGAATAAAGGTTAATCGTCTCAACCGTCGTAAGACGTAGTATGAGCAATGGGTACTTCCGGGTCGTCACCGGAAGTCTACGACTGGCTTGTCGATCGGCTGCTCGGCACACTCCCTTACGTAGATGCCACCATTACTTTACATAGTAATGGAATAGTCCATTATAGCCGAATAGGCGCGGGCGTCCCAACAATACACACACACACACACACACACACACACACACACACACACACACACACACACATATATATATATATATATATATATATATATAACGTTTGATGAGGCAGTGACATGCCTGAGATATTTAGCCCAAAAATCTCTTTTTTTCACAAAAGGTGGAAATGCCTTAATCTCGTGAAAGAAAAAACGAGGACTATTCAACATTCGCCGCAATCATCAACAAGCATTGTGACGACTTTAGATTAGCTGAGCTAACTCCAGACAACTTTAAATGCCTTATATTTGTTCAAGGATTAGTCTCTGCTAAAGACAGCGAAATGCGAAAACGAATGCTTACCGAACTCCAAAACGAACCAGGTTTACGGCTGCAAAAACTATCGGAGGATTGCTAAAAATGCCTAAGTATTAAAAAAACAATAAATATATTGAAGAATCAGGGGTCGCGCATATTCGTAAGTTAAACAAAAATTTGTTTTTCACCCTCCCCAAAAGTAAAACAAGATGTTAATGACAAAATTACAAGATATAAAACAACTACTGACAGAAATCAAACAAAAAACACCCCCTCATCTGCATGTTACAGATGTAGTAGATTGCATTGGTTTAGAGGTTGTCGGTTCAAATAGAAAAATGTCTTGCGTGTGGAAAGATGGGACACAAGGCAGCTGTATGCAGAAACAAAAAACAGTCTAGTAGAGTAAGATCTACTAGAGCGGAATATGAAAACAAACAAAACACGAGGAAATATGTAGAAGAAATATTGAATAAGAAGATCAAACTTCAATTAGATTCAGGTTCGGGCTTAACAATAATCAACCTACAGACATGGTGGAAACTGAATACCCACAAAATCTGTAACAGGAAAACGGATCAATTTTGAAGGTGAAATAATCGTGAATGTAAAAAAATAAAGGACCAGCCGACAAAAGCTACGAAGTTGAAAGAGGTATTCTCAAGCGGTTTAGGACGAGGTAACAAACTCCCCAAAAAATAGAGCAAACGAAGAATGTGCAATCAGTATTTATTAAACCCATAGTTACGAAAAAAGCATTCAAACCAGGTGAACAAGTTTACTACAGATTGTTAAAAAATAATATGGCACATTGGGAACCTGGAACAATAATAAACGGACTAGGTAATCCGATATACACAATACAGGTAGAAACATCTATCGATAAGGGACACATAAACCAAATACAGAAAAGGAGTGAGGAGCCAAGCTTGTCACCCTCAAAAAACAATGTCGTGATAAAAGAAATTTTTGAAGCCGTTGAGAATCATAGAAAACAAACGAAAAAAACATTAACTCCTCCCAAAAAGAAGCTAGGGAAGGGGGTGTTGTGGGATCTCCCCCTTTTGTATATGATAATGGACTCAACTGAGTGTACATATACTCCTGCCATAGAGAGAACAGTAGTTGGTGTTGGCAGTGGAGAGTAATCATTTAGATCCGTGCGAGTTATCGGAGAGTACCGGAACTGATACGTAAGTTAACGAGAGATACCGAAGTTACCCAGAGATTACCGCATCAGAAGTCAGACTCACTCTGAGCTCCACTCAGCTAGAATAATATACACGGATATACTATTTCCAATGACTTCACTTCAAGACTTGTATATATTTATTTCTTACTAATAGTATTTACTAACCTGCTATCAAGTTTGTATATTACGTTCAATAGAACCTACTTTTCTATCTCCATATCTGTTTTTGTTGTTCATTATTTTGTGGATTCCTCACCCGGAATCCACAACACTTATGCTTATCTCTTACTTTCACACCAATTTACCACTTTTTGTATTTTTTCGTTAATACAATTATTTATTTCCTAAACCTCCGTCTTTTTTCTTTGTTTTGTCACCATACGCTTAATATAAAACTTTCTTTCATCCTACGGTCAGTGACAGTGTCTAATCGATTTCCATTATTTCCTCAGATTAAGTCCTTTGTAGTAGTGTGCAATAATTTGAATCTATTTTCGTGCTGTATGATGAAATTTGTTTGGCTTTCAATAATATTGCGTTATCCGTGAGTGCATCAGATTTTGATCATGCCCAGACACTATAGTCTCGACTGTCAATTAGTTGTCCTACGGACATTGGCTGTGATGGACGTTACTCTAAGGAATCGTATGAAAACTGTAACGCTGCACGAACACACTGGCAAACCTTGCAGAGGGATCGCGAACATTGTTGATGTCAGCCTTTCAACTGTCAGTCGTTTCATCAAGGCGAATAAACAAACTGGATCCATCAGTTTAAAATGTAAAGGAAAATACGATCGGAAAAGAAAAACAACACCAAGAGACGACGTATACGTGACCAGGGAACGCGTGAAAGATCCTAGAAATATATTATTTGCTTTGTTTCAATTAATTTTCACAAGGGTGTATTTAACAAAACATCCATTAAAGAAGGACTACTGTACAATATACAGTATTCATATATATATATATATATATTTATATATATATATATATATATATATATATATATATATATATATATATATATATATATATATATATATATATATATATTCTAAACATATACTGTTAAATATAATAAACAATTAAATGGCTTTAATTTTAGTTGAAAATAAAGACAAAAATTCTCCAACATTTGGATAATATTTTATTAATTTGGTTCTAAGCTTTCGGCTCACATGAGCCATCTTCAGAGAGGTTATTAAGACGGTAACAGAATAACATCCACCATCAGCGACGATTTTATTTTGTGTTGACATAAAACTCCGCTAGGCAACGGCAATAGTTACCAAAAATAACAAACGCAATTCGCAAATTTGCTATGCGGTTCTATGACGTCACACCACGTGATAGCACGAAATGACAACAGAACCATGTATTCAAATGCAATGTAATGTGTTATGACCAGATTTAAAAGTGATTTTATTAAGTGTGGTTGTTTGGATTTAATGTAGATGGCCTCCAATATCTGAAGGTTCTTTTTACTGTGTGTATGAGTGAGGATTATTGTATTGTTGACTTAAATCTGTTTGATATTTACCTACATGTTTATGTTTTTCTGAGAAATGTTGTTTAATTGTACTCTGATATATACACAGATATATCTGTGTTCATGTGTCTAATGTAAGAAAAATACAGAATAAAATCATATCTACACTAGTTTCCCCCACTAACTAAAGGATCTTCAGGGCAGGCTCAGAACGACGCCTTCAAAAGAAAGTTTAATAACAATGTAACATTATTCAGGTTGAGAAAATATTGTAATAACACTGTCCCACTGTCCTGTCAGAATATATTTGGAAAATTAAAGACAAAATGAACTTTCAACCAAATATAAAATGACGTACAGTGAGGAATGGAATGAGAAGTTTCGGCATTCGGTGTATCTGATTCGACGTGGCCAATTCGGTGTAGCCATTTTAGCGGGAAAATTTTTCGGCGAAGGGACGTTTTGGCGTCGGTTTAGTAACTAAGAAGTCACCTTGTTTAGCTTGTCGTTAACTCTCTCTTTCATTCTTAATAGTCAAATTAGATATTCTATTCGTATAGTTTTAATTATAAAATATTCCAATTAGCCCAAGGTTAGAAATTTGAATAGAACGTAAAGCTTGGTTAAATTTAAAATATTTAACTTTTTTAAACCCCATCATTCGAAATGGCAACAAATATTTCATCAAAGTGTTGAAAAAACAAAGTGATACACGGTGGATAACTTTTAGAATCAACTAGGAAAAGTGATCCTGAATTAAAGTTCTGGGGATATGAACGGGAAAATTGATGTAAAGTGAAATTGCACATGAAGAATGGAAAAGTTATTTGCCGGTTGAATAGATACAAGTATTAAAAATCGAATAACAAAAATGTCCATTGAAAGTTTAAATTTTTCATTTTCCTTGCAAAATAATCTTAATTTTAAAGACAGTGACGTCGAAATGTTCTGATGCCAAATGGGCCACACCGAATTAGGAACACCGAATGGACTACGCCGAACCAGGAACGCCGAATGGACTATGCCGAATTAGAAACACCAAACGGACTACGTCAAATTAGCAACGCCAAGTGGACTAAGCCGAATCAGCAATGCCGAATGGACTACGCCGAACCAGGGTCTCCGAATGGACTACGCCGAATCAGGAACGCCGAATGGGCAACGCCGAATCAGCAATGCCGAATGGACTACGCCGAACCAGGGTCTCCGAATGGACTACGCCGAACCAGGGTCTCCGAATGGACTACGCCGAATCAGGAACGCCGAATCAGGAACGCCGAATGGGCAACGCTGAATCAGCAATGCCGAATGGATTTCGCCGAACCAGGGTCTCCGAATGGACTACGCCGAATCAGGAATGCTGAATGGGCAACGCTGAATCAGCAATGCCGAATGGACTACGCCGAACTAGGATCTCCGAATGGACTACGCCGAATCAGGAACGCCGAATGGACTACGCCGAATCAGCAATGCCGAATGGACTACGCCGAACCAGGGTCTCCGAATGGACTACGCCGAATCAGGAACGCCGAATGGACTACGCCGAATCAGCAATGCCGAATGGACTACGCCGAACCAGGGTCTCCGAATGGACTACGCCGAACCAGGGTCTCCGAATGGACTACGCCGAATCAGGAACGCCGAATGGGCAACGCTGAATCAGCAATGCCGAATGGATTTCGCCGAACCAGGGTCTCCGAATGGACTACGCCGAATCAGGAATGCTGAATGGGCAACGCTGAATCAGCAATGCCGAATGGACTACGCCGAACCAGGGTCTCCGAATGGACTACGCCGAATCAGGAACGCCGAATGGACTACGCCGAATCAGCAATGCCGAATGGACTACGCCGAACCAGGGTCTCCGAATGGACTACGCCGAATCAGGAACGCCGAATGGACTACGCCGAATCAGCAATGCCGAATGGACTACGCCGAACCAGGGTCTCCGAATGGACTACGCCGAACCAGGGTCTCCGAATGGACTACGCCGAATCAGGAACGCCGAATCAGGAACGCCGAATGGGCAACGCTGAATCAGCAATGCCGAATGGATTTCGCCGAACCAGGGTCTCCGAATGGACTACGCCGAATCAGGAATGCTGAATGGGCAACGCTGAATCAGCAATGCCGAATGGACTACGCCGAACCAGGGTCTCCGAATGGACTACGCCGAATCAGGAACGCCGAATGGACTACGCCGAATCAGCAATGCCGAATGGACTACGCCGAACCAGGGTCTCCGAATGGACTACGCCGAATCAGGAACGCCGAATGGGCAACGCCGAATCAGGAACGCGGAATTGACTAAGCAGAATCAGGAAGGCCGAATGGACTACGCCGAAATGTAGCAAACCCAGTGAGGAAGGGTAAAAGTAACACCAGGGAGGGGGTAAATTTTGTTAGGTGTTCCAGAATGAGATGTTGATGATCATACTGTTTGCATATCCACATTCTTTATTAGATAAGAGATCTGAAATTATAAGATGCTTACACGCTAAAAGGTGTCTAATATCTAACATGAAATCGGATGAGATTCACTTCTGCTTAAAAAACAAAAACAGTTTCTCCACAACCACCAGCAAAGTAAGACTAGAACTGAACCGGGACTGACGATCCTTCATTTCGGTGGTGAAACTCGAGCAGGTCTGGATTTTTTTTTTATTCTATATATTTTTTATAATTCATAGACTCTATTCTTTACTATTAGCATTACTACAGCCAAAAACCAATGTTTTTCGTTACAAACACCGTCTATTTGAGGCAAGTTTGAAAACTTTCTGAATTGCAAAGCAAAAATGAAGTTAACAACTGACGCTACACAGTCTCTCTCTTTCGCTAAAGTTAATAGAAACCAGGTGCCTATCTTTAAAACACTCGGTAATTGGTATTTGACATTATTTTAGCAATTTCATGTTCAGCACGAACAAAAAGTCTTAGAAGATGAAAACTTGTCAACTCAAAAAGAAAACAAGTGGACACTGGAGATTTGTCCAATGATCCTTCAAAAGTACTGACCATCATTAAGACATTCGGCATCGCTATTTACACACACTTAAAGTTCCTTATCACATCTTAATTACTAAATTGAGTCTTCAGGAACTTGTAGTTAAATTGTCTATAGATAGATAGATAGATAGATAGATAGATATAGACTCTGATAGATAGATATGAATAGACTCTGATAGATATATATGAATAGACTCTGATAGATAGATATGAATAGACTCTGATAGATATATATGAATAGACTCTGATAGATAGATAGATAGATAGATAGATAGATAGATAGATAGATAGGAACAGACTGAGATAGATAGATAGATAGATAGATAGATAGATAGATAGATAGATAGATAGGAACAGACTGAGGTATGTAGATAATATCCCCAAGATTTAGTGAATCCATTCCTGTATAATCTAAAATAAATTTATTTAAAACATACGGTATGCACACAAAACTTTCCAAAATCAACATACAAAAAGAATAAAAACAGTAAAACATAATTTCACCAAGACATACATACATCTACACACTCACACACACACACACACACACACACACACACACACACACACACACACACACACACACACAAATATACTTAATCATGTGAATTCCATATAGACAAATAAAATTAATTATCTAAATCTAATCTAAACTTATTTATAAATGGAACTTTGTCTGTATGTGTCTGTGTGTGTGTGTCTGTGTATTTATGTGTATGTGTGTGTCCGTTACCTATAGACTCCGAAACGGCTGAACCGATTTTCTTGAAAATTTACACAGTTGTACTATAAGCGTCTGCGGGTGTTCTTAGCTAGGTTTTGTGTCGAGGTACCCCCGATAAATATCGAAAATCACTAATCAAAAAATTCGGGTTACAGAAGGAGTGGTTCGATTTTAATTTGATACACTCATAGACAATGACATAAGAAACGATATTCAGAAGTTTCAAGGTTGCAGTTCTTGCAATAGTGCAGAAAATCGATAATATATATATATATATATATAAAAGGCAATATGTGTGCGTGTGTGTGTGTGTGTGTGTGTGTGTGTGTGTGTGTGTGTGTGTGTGTGTGTGTGTTTATCTGTCTGTATGTCCTTTATACAAATCCACAATTTTTATCCGATTTTCACCAAGCTTCATACAGATATTCTTTAAGCTGAGTCTGAGCTCCAGGACCATGGATTAGTTTTAAAGCTTTCATTACACCCGAGCAACGCCGGGCTATATACTGCTAGTGATATATATATATATATATATATATACATATACTGCTAGTGTATATATATATATATATATATATATATATATATACTATATGCGATTGTTAAATTGTCGCAATTATTTTATTATTTCAAATATTCTTTAGGCTGAGTTTGAGCTCCACAACCATGGATTAGTTTTAAAGCTTTCATTACACCCGAGCAACACCGGGCTATACTGCTAGTACGCATGTAAAGCAAAATTTACGATTTTTTAGGTGAGCTTGAAATCTGTTATTTTCTTTGAGTATCGAATTGATAAACCTTTCCTCGATGAATTCGGAACGGCATATATTATACCATCGATTGATAAACAAGTTAAATTCACACAGAACTTAATTAATCAATGCAAATATCAGAAAACAAAAATAACAACACCGTAATATTTCCACTTTTTCCATGGCGAAGCTTTATAAACGTGAAACATGTCAGACTGATAAATATTAAAACATTTGGTAATTGGTACTTGACATTAATCTAGCAAACCTGATTAGAGATCAAAATTCCTTGAAGCATGTAAATCCGTATCAACAATTTTACGTTCAGCACGGACGAAAATCTTAGAAGATGAAAACTTGTCAACTCAAAAAGAAAACAAGTGGACACTGGAGATTTGTCCGATGATCCTTCAAAAGTACTGACCATCATTAAGAAATTCGGCATCGCTATTTACACACACTTAAAGTTCCTTATCACATCTTAATTACTAAACTGAGTCTCCAACGACTTGTAGTTAAATTGTCTCGTTTAATCTCATCGAAAGCAAGTTTAGCAACAAAGTAGGAACAGACCGCAAATAAAGACAGTATGAAATGACTCATCAATCAGTTAATGTAGTTCACCACAAATGTCTCGGCGCCATGTTTTAATAAATAACTCGACGGATAGATTAACATTTTCGCCGGGCAAAATCCAATAATTTGCTAATTATTTCAACGTTTTTCTATTCGCCTACCAATTATCAATTGATTAATCTTGAATGTTTTGTTTAACTGTTCTTGACGTTATCGAACGCTAAATTTATTCTTGAAATGATTTTCTCCAGTGAATTTCAATATTATGCCACTTTAGGGGAAAAAAGGCGGGGTTAACGAATCTAGAAATATTTACTTAGACCTGCTTTTTTTCGAGACTTAATTCCTAGTTTGACATTATGGTCTTAATATGAGAGCTTATTCTTTGTGGTGCAGTGGATATCGACTCGGAACGAGGAATCTAGACTCTTTTTTTCATATTTGTTTCAGTCCATCTTTTAAGATGTATCAGCAACAACTGGCTTGGTCAAAAAGATGCAAGTAAATGCATGATATTTCCAAAGTTTTGTTTCAACGGAAATCATGAATTAGATAATGTCCTAAGTGCTCTATTTTGTACCTTACACAAACTTCATGCGCTGGAATCGCAGTCACTTCTAAAACATTGTTACAAAATGACTGCCAAAGCACTTTCTCCTAGTAATCTTGAAAGGCAAAATGTTAATTTAGTATTACAAATATTTAATGAATATACTATTCAGGGATTGCTAACTTTAGGAAAAGAAAAATATTTGCCCAATTTTGCTGAAGTTGCGGAATTTATGAACATATTTTTTATTTGGTGGAATATAATCAATGTGAAAACACCAGTTAAAGGTTGGAATCTTCAAAATAAATATTGCAATCCATTAAAATTAAATGAAGAAAATTATGCATTTCTAACAATATTTTGTAACTGGTTGGAATCTTGGGATAGCATTCCTGGAAAAAGTGGTAAATTAACAAAGGAAACTTTTACTGCTTTACACCATACCACTTATGCCATTTTAGAACCAACACAACATTGTACAGAAGAACTGAAAATGTATATATTACCTGGAAGATTTCAAACTGATCATCTGGAGGCAAGATTTGGCCAGTATCGACAACTTAGTGGTGATCAATATAATATCTCTATCCGTCAATTATTTGAATGCGAAAAAAACTAAGAATGTTGTGTTTTAAAACTGAGCCTGCCTTTTAATAATCAAAGTATTAATTTGAAGAATTTACAAGAGGTGACTTGGAATGAAATGACAGAGGAACAAAATTTAGATGTTTATAAATTTAACATAGACGTAACTGATAATGATGTTCATCAGTGCAAAGAAGTCCTGCCTATTATAATATATTTAACAGGTTATTGCTGTTATGCCGTTTTTACAAAAATGAAATGATATAGTTGTAAAAGGTCAGTATCAGGAATAGATGATATGCTACCTGATATAAACAGTTATTTTCAAAGAATTAATAGAGGTTCTCTGTTATATCCCAATGATGCAACAACAAATTTAGTACTATACAATTATATTGTTATTAATAAACTTGTAAAGAATCCTTCTTTTCTTCATTCAATGAATCAAAGAAAATAGTCTATGTACATAACATTGGATGTTTTGACTAATGATGAACTTCTTTTTCATGTTGACTCATTTGGTGAAGGCCACAGCATTGAAACAATAGAAAAAATGATTGTCTGAAGCTCTTCTAATGCATTATTAAATAATTTTTGTAGCAAGGAAAATGATAATATTACTTAAGTAAAAAAGAAAACTTTAAACATTAAACTGAATTTTGAGACACCAAAAAAACTTTTATAAGTTTGATTTTAAAAAAAACAGTAACTTAAACTTATTTAGTTTGAATTAATTGCCTTGAATTTAAATTGTTGCATTTTTTTTAATATTTTAATTAATTTGCTTATTTATTGTTGCTTCTTGTTTGTTCCTAAATTCTAATGGTTACTTGATAGCTATATTTGAGTGATTCTGATTTAAAAATTCTTGCAAATGAAACAAAAGTGATTGTAATTTTTCATAATTAAATTAAAAATATGAAAATTTAAGCAGTGTTTGTTAAATTTTTAGAATTTAGACGAATAAACGAAAAGTGTTGTCTTTAAATCTGCGTTTATTTACAAACACGACCGACAGTCAGTAGTCAACAATGTTGTTTATATTTTCTTATTAATTATTGTTTTTCTTAATTTTAATTAAAATTAATAAAACCAGCATAAATCAAAAACATGTGTCTTTCTTTTTTTTCTTTTTTTTTTTTCTTGTTACATTTTTCAGCTGAATTCCTGGCATTTACGCACAAATACACTTGGGAAAGGTATTAATCCGTCTCTTTCCTTCAGTTATGGGTTAAATAGCAGGACAGATTGGGTTCTATAGCCTTGGCTGGCAATCAGTCTACCGCAGAAAGTAATGGCAAACAACTGCAGGATAATCTTCTGCCCAGTCAGTCATGTCTCTTTCGAAAACCAAAAACTAAATATTAAACAATATATATATATATATATATATATATATATATATATATATATATATATATATATATATATATATATATTGTTTAATATTTAGTTTTTGGTCCTAATAGGGTTAGACCAGTACACATTTGTATTAAAAAGTGTTCGATGCAATTATATTTTTGAACTTTTGAATATTTTCCATTTTTAAACGAGTTATTTCTCTACCCAGGTTTCTACCATGAGGGGTTTCTTCAGGCGATTTTTAATAACTGATTTTACCTTTCACCGTTTTTCTTTTTAAGAACGCTCTTGTAACGGTGTTTTATTTGAACGTTCACGTGGCAGGGAATTTATGAACGCGCATTTTTTAAATTAAAACGAATTATGACGTTTTCATCCATGGTTGTATGAACCTAAGACGTATTTCTTTGTGTGGATGCATTTAATCATAATTTCTGTTCTTTCATTTAACAGTTCGTCTTTATTTGGGTATGTCATATTTTCTAATTTTTCTTCTTAGCACAGTCTACATATTTGTCCACCGCCTGAAGACAACACTCATGGTAGAAACTTGGGTACCGAAATAACTCGTTTAAAAATGGAATATATATATATATATATATATATATATATATATATATATATATATATATATATATGTGTGTGTGTGTGTGTGTGTGTGTGTGTGTGTCCATAAATGGTGAGAATAATCCAACAAGATTACCTTAATATAAAATATTAATTGATAAATCCATATAGAGAGCTCGATGGGTGTTAATCAGAGCGATATGAAGAAAAACTCAACACGTCATTTCAGTTATAAACTATAGCTCATTTCAATGAGCTTAATTAGCTCATATCATCAGACCTTACAATATATCCTCCATCTGGTACAAAATTTCTGCCGGAATGAACGTTTTCTTAAAATGAAGACGTATAATAATAAAATAATAATAATAAACATAAGATTACAAACAAACAAATAAATAAATGACAATAAATGTAAGGGGAAGGAGGAAAGAAAGAAGGAAAGGAAGGAATAGGAAGGAAGGGGGAGAAAGAGATAGAGCCCAGTTCCAAATATTAGCAGTATCCGTTTGAAGTCGTTCAGACTGTCTTGAGATGGTTTGACCCCTGAATAAAGACCAATTCCTTTGACTTTTGGCGTCTGTTTGATCCAATTAGGTCAACCTACTTACTCGTGGCCTAGGGTTAGAATCGCCGACTAACGCCGATTCGGTCGGGTTTCAATCCTGGGTTAGGAAGCGACCGGAGTCTAAGCCGTACTGATAAGCTGTAATACAGCGAAACAGATCTGAGGATGTACGTTGTGGTACATTGGATATCGGCTCGGAACGAGAAATCGGGGAGCCGAGTTAGAATTCCAGCTGAATTCATTGCATTCACTTACGCGCAAATACCCTTGGGAAAGGTATTAATCCGTCTTTTCCTTCCAGTTATGGGTTAAATAGCAGGACAGACTGGGTTCTGTAGCCTTGGTTGGCAACCAGTCTACCGCAGAAAGCAATGGCAACCTACTGCGGGATAATCTTCTGCCCAGTCAGTCATGTCTCTTTCGAGATATGATCGCCCAAGCGTGTTTCACGTATGACATTTAACTGACTGACTGAATATAATAGTTGGAAACATGATTAAGGCTTCTACTGATCATAAAGTGGGGGATCAGTTTCATATTGTTATGAAGTAATAAACTGATGTCCCACTAATTACTACTTTATAATATAATAAATTTCTTCACCCTCTAGCTATGAGTCAAATAACAGGACAGATTGGGTTCTATAGCCTTGGCTGGCAATCAGTCTACCGTAGAAAGCAATGACAACTTACTGTGGGATAATCTTCTGCCCAGTCAGTCATGTCTCTTTCGAGACATGATCGCTCAAGCGTGTATCAAGTATGGCACTCAACTGACTACCTTACTTATACTAACTTCTCTCCACATATACATATGTGTACATTCCCACATATACTAACAATGTGATTCTGTTTAAGTTTACATATCCACTGATTTCTTTTTTCTTTTTAGGTCTTAGCGTTTTCATACTCACACATATATACGCTTCATAAGTATAGGGCTTCCGTGCGCCCACGTAGTGCTGTATATATACGCACTCACATATCACTGTTCAATAAATTGTCGTATTCTCAGTTCTGCATATATTTTTATATACACGAGATATATATTAGTTAAATTTTGATAATGATTAAATTAGACCAGTACACAGTTGTATTAAAGTGTTCAATACTCCCGCTCCAGTAAGAAACCTGTCGTGGCGAACAGACATAATCTCGCTGCTGAAACCTGAGCGGGATCTACACTCTGTGGTGAACTGGGGCAAGAAGTGGCTTGTCAACTTCAATTCATCTAAGACCAAGCTGTTGTCTGTCAACCATTACAGGCAACCTCCCTCTTCTGCCTCCCATAAGCATGTACCAAGTGATTCTCCCTGAGAGTAATACACTACGCCTCCTCGGACTTACCCTGTCCTCAGACCTCAAATGGAACCACTATATTGAATCCATAGCAAAATCTACTGCTAAGAAGATTGGGTCACTATGTCGATCCAGGATGTTTTTTCCACCTGAATGCATCCTGAATATATACAAGTCAACCATCCGTCCGTGCATGGAGTACTGCTGCCATTTATGGTCAGGTGCCCCTATCGTTCTCCTCAGTGTTCTTGACAAGCTCCAAAGGAGAGTCTGTAATGTGATAGGTACTGATCTGGCGACTCGACTGCAGCCACTTCCCCATCGTCGAAATGTGGCCTCCCTTTGTCTGTTCTATAAATACTTTCATGGCTTCTGCTCGGATGAGCTTAAGTCACTGATACCTCCTCAACAGGTGTTTACTCGTGCAACCAGACTGGCAACTGGGTCCCACCCATTCACAATCAGGTTAGCCAAATGCAGACGACAATTCTACTCCTGCAGCTTCCTCTCTCGCACTTCCCGCCTGTGGAACTCGCTCCCGTATTCTTGCTTTCCTGACGGCTACAACCTCCAGAAATTTAAATGCAAAGTCAATACTCATCTACTAACCGCTAGACTCTAGCTCTCTCCCCACCCCTGTATAACCTTCCCTTTCTCTTCACCTATGTATCTGCCATCGCACCTGCTTTCCCAGCTTTCTATTGTTCTTTTCTAACTATTTTGTACTCCTCACTATTTTCTAATTAATCTTTTTACATTTATGTAACCCCCTGCACATCAGTGGCGTTTCCGCCTTGCTCGGGGTGAAATGATAAAAAAAAAAAATACACTTATATTGTTGAACTTTCGAATATTTATTCCCGCAACTGAGGTTGCGAGAATAACTTAGGTTTCTTCAGGTGATTTAGAATAACTTTTTTTTTTCCGTTTTTCAAACGCACGAACAGTTATTTTACGAATGCTCGACTGGAATTTTCAAACAACCTAAAATTTTCATAATTAGAGAAGAGTTATTCAAGGATCCTATAACACTTTCATCATTGTTTGTTCGATTCTGGTATGCATTTATAAGTATTACAGCTGAACATAATTTTCATTCTTTCATTTACTAATTTTTTTGTTTGTTTCGGGAACAACATAATAGCTAAGTTTTTCTCCTGGCATAATCTGCATATATTACCACCGTTGTATGGTTTTGCTATTTTCACTATACTCCAAGTTATATCAGGGTTTTTTTGTTTTTTTTTTGTTTTTTTTTTTATGAACGTCCAACTGGAATTTTCAGACAATCAAAATATTTCAAAATTAGGGAGGAGTTATTTAAGGATCTTAGAACGCATTCATCTATGTTTGTATGATCCTACTAAGTATTTATAGGTATGATTACATCTGGACATAATTTCTAATCTTTCAATTAGTCATTTTTTTTCTTTCTGAGAACAACATAATAGCTAATTTTCCTCCTGGTATAATCTGCATATATTATCATCGATGTATGGTTTGGCTATTTTCACTATACTCCAAGTTATATCAGGGGTTTTTTTTTGGGGGGGGGGGGGGGTTCCATTTTACAGTTTTCATTTCCACACGTGTCTAGCCAGTTTGGCACAACTTTTGATGTTTTTTAGCTTAAATGTCAGTCAGTTAAGTGCCATACGTGAAACACGCTTGGACGATCATGTCTCTTTCGAGACATGACTGACTGGGCAGAAGATTATCCCGCAGTAGGTTGCCATTGCTTTCTGCGGTAGATTGGTTGCCAGCCGAGGCTATAGAACCCAATCTGTCCTGTTATTAGACTCATAGCTAGAGGGGGAAGAGTTGTATTATATTATTAAGTAGTAATTAGTGGGGGGTCAGTTTATTACTTCACAACAATATAAAACTGATATCCCACTTTATGCCCATTAGAAGCCTTAATCATATTTCCAATTATTATATTTAGTCAGTCAGTTAAGTGCCATACGTGGTACACGCTTGGGCGATCATATCTCGAAGGAGACATAACTGACTGGGCAGAAGATTATCCCGCAGTAGGTTGTCATTGCTTTCTGCGGTAGATTGGTTCCCAGCCAAGGCTATAGAACCCAATCTGCCCTGTTATTTAACCCATAACCGGAAGGAGGAGACGGGTTAATACCTTTCCCAAGGGTATTTGTGAGTAAGTGAATGCAATGAATTCAACTGGAATATGATTATCCCATCTGATTTAAAACTGTCTTTCGTAGACCCCCAAATATGTGTTTTTTTGTCCATCTATGTCATATACTTCTGCTTTATAAATAACATTTTCTGTTTTTCAAAGTCCTTTAAGTGGGCATTTGTTTTTGTCCCCACAGTTACATTCCTTGTTAGTGATGTTATTTTAACGTTCTTTTTTAGGTTTCTGGCGTTTTGTTTTTTTTAATGTAATTTTCTAAGTTACTAGTACAGCTTTAACTTACTTTGATTGAATTCAAACTAAAAATTTTATTTCATTCTGAGTATTTTCAGAATTGTTTATTGATTAACTTAAAAAAAATATATTTGTCCTATTTTGGATTTTGTTTCAAAGTTAAACATTTGGTCGAACCAAATAATGTTTCGATTTTTATTATTATTTTTCATTTGTTTGTTTGGCTGAGGTTTATATTTTGAAATGTTCTTACGACCAGATTCTTTTAAGGCATTTTTATAATCTTTTTCCTTTTCTTCAAAGATTGCTTTATTTGGCGAATTTTTTGATAGTCTGGCTTATATTCCTTTATGAGTGTGCTTAATTATGCTTGTTGGATGGTTAGATCTTGTGTTTAAGTATTTTAAAGTTGTGTTTGTTTTCATATAAACTACGTAAATACGAGATCTAATCACCCAACAAGATGAATTTGAATGATTAAATATTTTTTCTAGACATTTTAAAATTAAACTGATATTTCTGCTTCATTCTTTCTCGGTCGAATCTAAAAATGTTCAGTCGATCACAGAAAAAGCCACGTGAGAGAAAGTGATTGTTTTTTTTTGTTTTTTTTTTTGTTGTTGTTTTTTTTTATTCAGACTCTACGTCAAAACAATTAAGGTCTGAGGTGGAAATATTCCTGTGGATTCTGCTTTGATTAAAATGCTCTTTAGCTAAAACCTTCACAGTTTGTCTCGGGGTCGATCAAGCGTTTAAATCAATTTGACAAGTATCAGTCGCGCGTTCAAGCCAGTTAGTTTTTTAAGGGATAGAATTTAATTAATTTCGCCGGCTGATTGGTTATAGTATGTTAAACCAAAATAATCGATCGATAGATAAGTTAATGCCGAGCTTTTAAATCGTTTATTTTTTGGAAGATACAGCTTTTCATGGACTGGCATTTGTTCGCAAGATTCTTTTTCAAAATTACTTCTGAGAGATTTGATCTGAACAAAATCGTCGGACAACATATTCAAATCTCAGTTTAATATGGTGCGGAAATTTTTGTTTTATTATTATATAAATATATACTATAGTATTTCCGCTCTCACACCTTGATTGAGCACTCTGGAAGAGTGGGAGGCTTTGAAAACAGTAGCTACTCCGGCATATACGCATCGCTCATTCAATAATGAATCAGAGCACTCTAGCTATTGGGCGTGTTTATACGCGCTAAAAAGCCTTCTTGTGCCGGACGTGGCCTAGGGGTAGAATCACCGCCTGACGCCGATTCGGTCGGGTTTCAATCCTGGGTTAGGAAGCGACCGGAGTCTAAGTCGTACTGATGAGCTGTGATACAGCGAAACAGATCTATCTGCGGATGACTATAGTATTTACGCTCTCACACCCTGATTGAGCACTCTGGAAGAGTGGGAGACTTTGTAAACAGTAGCTACTCCGGCATTTACGCACCGCTCATTCGATAATTAATTAGAGCACTCTAGCTATTGGGCGTGTGTAATGATATACGCGCTAAAAAGTCTGCCTTCTTCTGCCGAACACTCGTAGCCCAGAGATAGAATCGCCGACTGATGCCAATTCGGTCGGGTTTCAATCCTGGGTTAAAAAGCAATAGTAGTCTAACCGTACTGATGAGCTGTGATAGAGCGAAACAGATCTGTCTGCGGATAACTATGGTATTTACGCTCTCACACCCTGATTGAGCACTCTGGAAGAGTGGGAGGCTTTGAAAACAGTAACTACTCCGGCATTTACGCACCGCTCATTCGATCATGAATTGGAGCACTCTAGCTATTGGGCGTGTTTATACGCGCTAAAAAGCCTGCCTAGGGGTAGAATCGCCGACTGACGCCGATTCGGACGGGTTTCAATCCTGGGTTAAAAAGCAATTGTAGTCTAACCGTACTGATGAGCTGTGATACAGCGAAACAGATCTGTCTGCGGATGACTATAGTATTTACGCTCTCACACCCAGATTGGGCACTCTGGAAAAATGGGAGACTTTGAAAACAGTAGCTACTCCGGCATATACGCATCGCTCATTCAATAATTAATTAGAGCACTATGGCTATTGGGCGTGTATAATGATATACCTGCTAAAAAATCTGCATTCTTCTGCCGAACGCTCGTAGCCCAGAGGTAGAATCGCCGACTGATGCCAATTCGGTCGGGTTTCAATCCTGGGTTAACAAAGCAATCGGTGTCTAACCGTACTAATGCGCTGTTGTGCAGCAAAACAGATCTGTCTGCTGATGACTATAGTATAAATATTTATATTACGAAATTTTGCAGATAGTTACGAAATGGTATTAACCAACATGCTTATTTAAATTCATGTGTTTGAACATTGTTTTTAATCGCTACTTGCATTTGAAAGAATAGTTTATCATTCTGTAATTAAACGGTACATTTAATATCTAACAGCCTGGATATTCGATAAATCTCGTTAGGAAAATAAATATTTTCTTAACAAGATCTAGATTTAAACTTCAAATGCTAAGCACTGATTGGTTGATTTTGTTAAAAATTAAAAAGATTCGAATTTACAAACTTTGTTTAGCACACACGCAAAAGAAGTTCCAAAACAAAACTCGAGAAATTTCTTCTGTATTTCACATGTAGGGGCCTCGATGATGTTTATCGAATTGACCTTGTGTCAAACACAACCGAAGTCCCTACAATTTAAAATATCAGAAGGTTGAAGGCTGGATGTTGAAATGTGAACAAAATATTTCGTTTTTCATGTTAAAGTAAAATTTTATTAACTAAACAGAATAACAAATTTGTAAGAAATAAAATGTTCAAATAGAAAATGTACGTAGTTAATCAGTTTGTAAGAGTTAAATGTTCAAATAGAAAATGTACGTAGTTAATCAATTTGTAAGAGTTACAGGTTCAAATAGAAAATGTACGTAGTTAATCAATTTGTAAGAGTTACAGGTTCAAATAGAAAAAGTACGTAGTTAATCAATTTGTAAGAGTTAAATGTTCAAATAGGAAATGTACGTAGTTAATCAATTTGTAAGAGTTAAATGTTCAAATAGGAAATGTACGTAGTTAATCAATTTGTAAGAGTTAAATGTTCAAATAGAAAATGTACGTAGTTAATCAGTTTGTAAGAGTTAAATGTTCAAATAGAAAATGTACGTAGTTAATCAGTTTGTAAGAGTTACAGGTTCAAATAGAAAATGTACGTAGTTAATCAGTTTGTAAGAGTTAAATGTTCAAATAGAAAATGTACGTAGTTAATCAGTTTGTAAGAGTTACAGGTTCAAATAGAAAATGTACGTAGTTAATCAATTTGTAAGAGTTAAATGTTCAAATAGGAAATGTACGTAGTTAATCAGTTTGTAAGAGTTAAATGTTCAAATAGAAAATGTACGTAGTTAATCAGTTTGTAAGAGTTACAGGTTCAAATAGAAAATGTACGTAGTTAATCAATTTGTAGGAGTTACAGGTTCAAATAGAAAATGTACGTAGTTAATCAATTTGTAAGAGTTAAATGTTCAAATAGAAAATGTACGTAGTTAATCAATTTGTAAGAGATAAATGTTCAAATAGAGAATGTACGTAGTTAATCAGTTTGTAAGAGTTAAATGTTCAAATAGAAAATGTACGTAGTTAATCAGTTTGTAAGAGTTAAATGTTCAAATAGAAAATGTACGTAGTTAATCAATTTGTAAGAGTTACAGGTTCAAATAGAAAATGTACGTAGTTAATCAATTTGTAGGAGTTAAATGGTTCAAATAGAAAATGTACGTAGTTAATCAGTTTGTAAGAGTTAAATGTTCAAATAGAAAATGTACGTAGTTAATCAATTTGTAAGAGTTACAGGTTCAAATAGAAAATATACGTAGTTAATCAATTTGTAAGAGTTAAATGTTCAAATAGAAAATGTACGTAGTTAATCAATTTGTAAGAGTTAAATGTTCAAATAGAAAATGTACGTAGTTAATCAATTTGTAAGAGATAAATGTTCAAATAGAAAATGTACGTAGTTAATCAGTTTGTAAGAGTTAAATGTTCAAATAGAAAATGTACGTAGTTAATCAGTTTGTAAGAGTTACAGGTTCAAATAGAAAATGTACGTAGTTAATCAATTTGTAAGAGTTAAATGTTCAAATAGAAAATGTACGTAGTTAATCAGTTTGTAAGTGTTAAATGTTCAAATAGAAAATGTACGTAGTTAATCAGTTTGTAAGAGTTACAGGTTCAAATAGAAAATATACGTAGTTAATCAATTTGTAAGAGTTAAATGTTCAAATAGAAAATGTACGTAGTTAATCAATTTGTAAGAGTTAAATGTTCAAATAGAAAATGTACGTAGTTAATCAGTTTGTAAGAGTTAAATGTTCAAATAGAAAATGTACGTAGTTAATCAGTTTGTAAGAGTTACAGGTTCAAATAGAAAATGTACGTAGTTAATCAATTTGTAAGAGTTAAATGTTCAAATAGAAAATGTACGTAGTTAATCAGTTTGTAAGTGTTAAATGTTCAAATAGAAAATGTACGTAGTTAATCAGTTTGTAAGAGTTACAGGTTCAAATAGAAAATATACGTAGTTAATCAATTTGTAAGAGTTAAATGTTCAAATAGAAAATGTACGTAGTTAATCAATTTGTAAGAGTTAAATGTTCAAATAGAAAATGTACGTAGTTAATCAGTTTGTAAGAGTTAAATGTTCAAATAGAAAATGTACGTAGTTAATCAGTTTGTAAGAGTTACAGGTTCAAATAGAAAATGTACGTAGTTAATCAATTTGTAAGAGTTAAATGTTCAAATAGAAAATGTACGTAGTTAATCAGTTTGTAAGTGTTAAATGTTCAAATAGAAAATGTACGTAGTTAATCAGTTTGTAAGAGTTACAGGTTCAAATAGAAAATGTACGTAGTTAATCAATTTGTAAGAGTTAAATGTTCAAATAGAAAATGTACGCAGTTAATCAATTTGTAAGAGTTACAGGTTCAAATAGAAAATGTACGTAGTTAATCAATTTGTAAGAGTTAAATGTTCAAAGAGAAAAACGGACGTAGTTAAATGTTCCAGAGAAATAATATCAAGAAGTTAAGTGTCCAGAATTCTACTTGCAAGTAGCGAATGTGTTTAATAATGTCTGTGTTCCTTTCCCTTTTTTTATGGTCGGTGAGAAAGTGAAAAGGAAGTTGAAGCAATAAAGGAAATTGTACTTATCGGACGTTAGTTTTTAGGAGTCAGTTGAAGTATCTTCTTGTTGTTATTTTTGTTGTCGTCGTCTTCTTCTTTGTTGACTGCGAAAATGTTGAGGATGGAGAAGAAGAGGTAAAAGAAATTGGCACGGGTTAAGAAGTACGAATGTTTGATGCGACCTTACGTTCTGGTCAAACTTAAAGTCTCCTTTCTTACATTTTAGCGTGTCGTTACTCTCTCTCTCTCTCTCTCTCTCTCTCTCTCTCTCTCTGACTGTCTTTTGCCGGTCAAGGGACATCAGGTCAGGTGGTCGGCTCGAACCGCATACCCATTTTCTAGGTGTTAAGAAAATTTGACAGGGGTCATAAATTAATTTGCTATTTCCTATCCAATCAGAAACCAGATTTTTAGTTTTCACACAGGCTTGTGAAATTTGTCTTGGTTTGAGTTTTTTTCCAAAATGTTTTCAGTCTTTCTGATCCATTTTTCTGGTTGTGCACTTCTAATTTTTGCATTTCAGTTGGATGATATAGGATTTGTATCTTATACACACCTCGATGCGAAATGTTTTTCGGCCAATAGAGAGCCAAGAAACATCTAAAAACAAAATTCAAGTAATCTTCAATTCCCAGAAACAAATTCTTTTACGAACCTTTTCGCGAGCCGACTCGAAGTTTGTTCGTCGTCCAATGGAAAGGCCATACTCACATCCGGGAGTGAAATCCCAAATGACCTTTTCAAGCCCCACAAACAGAATAAAAGATGGGCAAGTTCGCCTGTCACCAGAGAGAAGGAGATGAGCTTATGAACACGTCTCTTGACAAACGTCAAATGATCGTTATTATTGCTATCTTTCTCCTTCACTGCTTTCATTTCTCGCCGTTCACCCGTCTGCCTCTTTTAAAATTTTTATACTTGATAAACGAACAGAACATTTTAAAACTGAGCGATTACTTCAAATACATTCCGACCCAACGATAACGCCCATACATACATACATACATACATACATACATACATACATACGTTCCTGCCTGCGTATACATAATCTCACTATTATATGGACTACTATGAACATTTTAACCACCTTGTATCAACCAAAATTATATATTAATTTTATTTGTAAAAACCTTAATTGATTTATATGTATACTAGCTGTATAGCCCAGCGTTGCTCGGGTGTAATGAAAGCTTTAAAACTAATCCATGGTTCTCGACACGCACACACAGACACACGCATACACAGACAAAGTTCCGTTTATAAATAAGTTTAGATAGATAGATAGATTTAGATAAATTGTCGTTTCAATTTCCAATTTTGACTTTCTTGTTTTATACCCCTCTTATTGTGGGCTATCAAACAAACAAGCGGTCAAATCAAGCTAATCTGTTTCAACACACACATACACATCACCATAACTGATAACCAACTTTATTCGCATCGTTTTTCTAGCACTGATAAACAAAAGTACATAAACACAATCCAAATTATATAGCTTAAATGAGGAGCAAATGTAAAATATTTGCTAATATCAATGGAGAAAAGAAAATGTAAACTTGTTTATAAATGGAACTTTGTCTGTGTGTGTGTGTCTGTGTGTGTGTGTGTGTGTGTGTGTGTGTGTGTGTCCATTACCTATAGACTCCGAAACGGCTGAACCGATTTTCTTGGAAATTTACACAGTTGTACTATAAGCGTCTGCGAGTGTTCTTAGCTAGGTTTTGTGTCGAGGTACCCCCGATAAATATCGAAAATCGATAATCGAAAATTCGGGTTATAGAAGGAGTGGTTCGATTTTAATCAAATTTGATACACTCATAGACAAAGACATAAGAAACGATATTCAGAAGTTTCAAGGTTGCAGTTCTTGCAATAGTGCAGCAAATCGATAATATATATATATATATATATATATATATATATATATATATATATATATAAGGCAAGATGTTTGTGTGTGTGTCTGTTTATCTGTCTGTATGTCCTTTATACAAATCCACAATTTTTATCTGATTCTCACCAAACTTCACACAAATATTCTTTAGGCTGAGTCTAAGCTGATTAGTTTTAAAGCTTTAATTACACCCGAGCAACGCCGGGCTATATTGCTAGTAAATGATAAAAAGAAGGACAAATGAAAACATCAGAAACAAAACCAACAAAAATAAAAATACAAAATACAAATAGCCACTCGACAAGTAAAAGTAAAAAAGAAAGAAAGAAAAAACAATATGGCCGCTAAATACACAGATTAATTATAATAAGAAAGGTTCAAATGTGAAAATTAAACCAAAATTTGAACTCTCAGAGAGATGACCCCAAAGAAAGAGAGATGACCCCAAAGAAAAGAAAAAAATTCAAAACAGGAGTTTAAGAGATTACATACTTCTTAGACAAAGAAAGAAAAATTTCAAGTAACCATTCAAACAAGAATTTTGATGATCTTCTGGAGATCGTTCAAAACAGCCATGGGTTTAACTTTCCAGTTAAATAATTTGAAGTCTAGGGAGCTGGTTAATGTTTCTTTTGTTCGGCCTTGTGTCATACGTAACTGAACTCCCTACAGCTTACAAGTTTTATGTTGAATAATATTCATCAGAATTATTATCAGAAGGTTGGTTGTCAGTTGGAATTTGTGGATTAGTGTAGAAGAGTAGAATAATAAAATATACATTTCGAATGTTAAAATAGAAATTTATTAAAGAGAAAGACTGACATAAGTTGTAGGAGTTAGTATACAATTAGAAACATTAAGAAGTTGTGAGTAGAGTTCGTGTTCAATGATAAAGTTGAGGTATTAAATGTTCGTAGAAAATGTTCGTAGCAGTAATTGCTGAGAGAGATAAAGAGAAAGATAACAAGGCGCGACCTGAACTTGTCTCCGGGTCGATTTGAAGTTGCCGTTACATTTTAGATGTGTGTCAGCAAACCGACTCCTCTGAATGACCGCTGTGACCGTTTAGAGACCATCCTTAAATATTCAATGCAGTCACGAGGGATGGCTCAAAGAACGACTTCTTGACGTATTTTGAATTTTGCGATTTGATGGCCAATCAGGGTCCATAGTCCTGCTACAAATTCACAGAAGGTACACTTTGTTAGCTTATTTGGGACTATTTCTAACAGTGCAACATTTGACTAACATTCTACTTTATTTGGGAATTTTAAGGGTAGGGATCTATCGGAAATGAGATAATATAAATTTATTGAAGCCTGGCAGTATTTGCGGATTCTTTCAAAATCATCTCCCTAATCTATTTAACAAATATATCAAATGATTTTCTTTCGAAACTTTATTCTCACAAAAAATATTTAATTTTCAGGTAAATATCAGAATCGAAAAAAAATATAGGTAACGCGGTGCATGACTTTAATCTGTGTATACGACAGAAACTTTATTTTTCCGACTAATGACCAAATTGATCCACATCTGTATCGATTATGTCTGTCAGTTAATTAAGACACAACTTTGATAGACTTCAATTTAAAACTATTTTTTAAATTCATTGTAGGTAAACAACATTCTTCTTTGCGGACTAAAAAACGTTTCTGTTTTTTTTTTAATTTTTTTGTCAGACGTTCGAAGATTATTAATGAATATTGTATCATTGTTATGATAAAAATTACAAAGAAATATTTAAATATTTTTGTTCGTACCATTCATGTCAAAATAATTATCAAACAATTCCAAAGTGTTAATTGATGTTTATATAGGATTTTTCTTATGTAAGTGTTTAATTAACTTTCATATAATAACACTAAGTTTTATAATTATTTGTTCACACACACACACACACACACACACACACACACACACACACACACACACACACACATATATATATATATATATATATATATATATATATACAGAGTGAATACAGAACGAAGAATGAATTCTTACAACGTCCAAAACATTAATTTAAAACAGTGCTCGATATAATCAACCCCTTTAAAAAATAACCTCTCCAAAAATTCCAACGGTCAGAGAATTATTCCCCTATCACTAATCCCCACCAACGCCTCTAACAAAACTAAACAAATATAAGGAAAGAGGCTTTCCATTACTTTTCACACCGCCTGATGAGACATTGAAGTTTCAATGTCGAAACAAACGTACCTTTGTCATGGATATATATAGAAAAATTATGTACATATTCTAAAATATAATTTATAATATAGTTATATGTGTGTGTGTGTGTGTGTGTGTGTGTGTGTGTGTGTGTGTGTGTGTGTGTTCAAAAAGAAATTTACAGTTATATATATATACATATACAATACAAAAAATCTAGAAGTGAGCCACCACCTACCACAGTTTTACACAACGGTTCTTCATGCCTCTTACTCTGAAGAACCGTTTTGTGAACCGCGGTAGGTGGTGGTTCACTTCTAGATTTTTTGTATTGTATTCTCGCTCTACTTTCGTACTTTCGTATCGAGCACTTTATTGTTAAAGTTTCGTCTTGGGTTTTTTTTCTTTCCAACGAGCACGAGACGTATTGTTCTTGTGCGCTGTTTGTTTGTTTTTTTTTCTCCCCCCTTATTTAACCCATGAGGTAATCCTCGCCGGTTAGAAGACGGTTTATTACTGTTAGTTAGCATTATTTTCGGAAGTTCAGTCTGTTATTAGTGTTGCCTTACTGTGATTAAATTCATTATTATATATATACATATATATATATATATATATATATATATATATATATATGAGATAGCGATGTATATTTCTTTTATATCAAGAACAATATTGGAAAAATTTTCTGTCTAAGTGGAAAAAGTTTTCTTGTGACGCTTCTAGAGAGTGCTTTAGTTGCAAAATCGTGCACATTAAACTTGCATCCGGGCCCTTACAACATTTCACCATGCCTGGCAGAATTTATATTACCACGCTGTGGGATATCTATTGACAAAACTGATGGAACAAAAAATAATCTAAATCAAATCAGCTAGACCCCACCAAAAAAAAAAAACTTTAAATTCCCAGTATCTCTCGTTCTTGCGCATGTGCAGTTGCACCACCATAACAAATTTAGTCCGATGAATTCCCAAAGTAGACGCCACAAAAAATTTTTTTTCACTTTGACACTTTTTCACCCCCCCACACACATATATATATATACATATATATATATATATATATGATACAGCGATGTTTGCGGATGACTATTTACGCTATCACACCCTGATTGAGCACTCTGGAAAAATGGTAGACTTTGAAAAACAGTAGTTACTCTGGCATGTACGCATCTCTCATTCCGTAATGAATTAGAGCGCTCTGGCTAATGGGCGTGTACAATGATAATGTATACGCTAAAAAGTCTGCCTTCTTCTACCGAGCGCCCATAGCTCAGAGGTAGAATCGCCGACTGACGACAATTTGGTCCAGGTTTCAATCCTGAGTTAAAAGTAATCGGAGTATAACCGTACTGATGAGCTGTGATACAGTGAAACAGATCTGTCTGCGGATGACTATATATATATATATATATATATATATATATATATATATATATATATTGATGCATGTTTCATTAAATAATATAGACTAATTTTGTCGAGTCATTTTATGTAAATTTTTTTCATATCGTCTGATAAGCTTAATAGCATTATCGTTGAAGGAGAAAAAAAATCGCAATATTGATACATGTTTTATTTAATCCTTTCTGAGCTTTCGGCTTACATCAGCCATTATCAAAGATGACAATAGTGTTGGTTGTAATGAGCAGTACGCGGACGTACAATAGTAGTTGTCGTCTAATTTGTTTGTGTGGAGGATTTGCGAATACGTGTGTACATGCTGGAAGCGAACAGAACAATATGATATCTATATCATCTAAAGTGGTTATAAACTATAATCTATTTCTATGAACTAATTAGTTCATTTCATCAAATCACTTTTTGTTCGTATTCCTTTGATATAAATATTTTTCCGGAATAAACATTTTTTAAAACGAAATAAAAAATAAAATAAGATGAAGCATAATAGATATTTTCAACCTTATCTCAGGTAAGAATCACAACGGCCATATATATATATATATATATATATATATATATATATATATATATATATATATATATATAACTTTAATTCAAAAGGAAAAGCAGGTAGGTAAATCCTAAAAGCAGGTAGGTAAATCCTAAAAGCAGGTAGGTAAAAACCCGATCCTAATTAATATTAATTCCATTAATATTAAAGCTGATCAAGGTGGAGGGCTCAGTGCAATTATATTCACGATAGATGTAATCTGTGTTTACAGGAAAATTTTTACGATAAATGCAATCTGTGTTTACAGGAAAAAATACAAATATTAAAATACTCTAAACAACACCTACTCTTGAATTTAAGAAAAGAATTCATTAGCGAATGCCGCCATAAGGCAAAATTTGTGAACGTTTATACTTAGAATTAAATTTCAAATTTAGTCTAGGAAAATAAATTAATTTTAATTGATTAATTAATTAATTAATTAATTTAATTTAATTCAATTTTTAACTCGTAAATTTGAACCCCACTACCAATAACTGATCCCAGCCTAATTGATGCTTTCTTCTTTCTTTTTCCCCTATTAGTATCTACCATTTAACGAGTAAGGATACTTAGACTAATTTATTCCCCCTCCCCATTTTTTCTTACACCTTTATATTTTTGGGGGTTTTGTGGAAATTTTACCAGGGCTCTTAAATTAAATAAAATATAATAAATTTTCCGTTCCTATCGTAGCCTACCGCCTTTAATTAGTTTCTTAAAATCTTCAAATATAATTTGAACCTAACTTAACTCATAGTTGCGATTATCCTTGACCTTTTAAGTAATTTATGTTCAGAAATGTGTAAGTACGTATATATGAGTGTATGTGTGTATGCGTATGTGTGTAGGCTTTTGTACGTGTGTGGTTGGGTATGAGTGTGTGTCTATGTGTGTGTGTGTGTATGTGTGTGGTGTTTTTTGTTTTTTTGTTTTTGTGTATATATATATTTATATATATGTATGTACATGTATATATATATATATATATATATATATCTGTGTGTGTGTGTACACTTGTTGAATTGATATACTTTTTTAATCTTTTTATTTTTATTTTTATTTTTATATGATATTTTTGTTTCATTTTTTATTTTATATTTTATATTTTAACAATTTTTATTAATTTTCTACTAATTTTATTTTTTTAATTTAAATCTAGTTTTATATTTAAATTTTAAATATATATATATATATATATATATATATATATATATATAGTATTCTTAGTCAGGTGTTAATAAAACAGTGCTCAATGCATGAACAGAGCTGTAATATATATATATATATATATATATATATATATATATATATATATATATATATTAATAAATATACATATTTTCTATGTAGATAAAAAGTCAATATTTAAATTTAAAAATTTAAATTAAAATTAAAATAAAAAATGTTGAAAATAAAAGATGTGCGTAGAAGAGATCAAAGGTGCGTAAGTCATGAAACGTAAAAATTTAAATGTTCAACTGTTACATGTAGATAAAAATTTCTTTTTAATTTTAAATACAATAAAATAAAATAAAATAGAATAAAAATTAAGAATAAAAAATAAAATTTAGAATTAAAATTAAAGATTAAAAATGTAAGAGAAAAATAAAAGAAATTTAATTCCTAATTGTTAAAAGTAATATTACGTGGAAATGAATGAAAGAAAGAAAGAAAGAAAGAAAGAAAGAAAGAAAGAAAGAAAGAAAAGGGTAAACGTAGAGCAATCTATATCAATCTGGGTCTAATAATTTCAGTAAGTATTTTTTTCTATAACAGCATATGGTCATTAAATCACTTTTTTATTAAACAAATTAGGATTATTGATATGGTTTAAGATGACGAGTTTTTCCAAGATGTATAGATTACATTTATTTCCTTTTCCATTGTAATGTTTGGATTTAGCTACGATTTTCCAGATAATTATTGGGTTCCTGTCGGAGTTTTTTTTAATTTCCAGTAATGTATACATAAAGCAGTACTTTTGCTATATTTACTGTTGATTAAAGACAATATGCGGTTATTAAATTTTATCTTCTACCTGTTGTAAGTGCTTCCAAATTAAAATTTAACATTATTATCATTTGAATGAATTTTATCTCTGTAAATAATGCTTTCGGACATACATTGGCTATTCAATGTGCAGGTTTTGAGACCTGCAATTTAGTAGGGCTCTTTTTACTCTGAAATCTTAGGCACATTTTTCATTCTTTTTTTTTTTTAATCATTTCACCCCAAGCAAGGCGGAAACGCCACTGATGTGCAAGGGGTTACATAAATGTAAAAAGATTAATTAGAAAAGAGTGAGGAGTACAAACTAGTTAGAAAGGAACAATAGAAAGCAGGTGCGATGACAGATACATAGGTGGAGAGAAAGGGAAGGTTATACAGGGGTGGGGAGAGAGCTAGAGTCCAGTGGTTAGTAGATGAGTATTGACTTTGCATTTAAATTTCTGGAGGTTGTAGCCGTCAGGAAAGCAAGAATACGGGAGCGAGTTCCACAGGCGGGAAGTGCGAGAGAGGAAGCTGCAGGAGTAGAATTGTCGTCTGCATTTGGCTAACCTGACTGTGAATGGGTGGGACCCAGTTGCCAGTCTGGTTGCACGAGTAAATACCTGTTGAGGAGGCATCAGTGACTTAAGCTCATCCGAGCAGAAGCCATGAAAGTATTTATAGAACAGACAAAGGGAGGCCACATTTCGACGATGGGGAAGTGGCTGCAGTTGAGCCGCCAGATCAGTACCTATCACATTACAGACTCTCCTTTGGAGCTTGTCAAGAACACTGAGGAGAACGGCAGGGGCACCTGACCATAAATGGCAGCAGTACTCCATGCACGGACGGATGGTTGACTTGTATATATTCAGGATGGATTCAGGTGGAAAAAACATCCTGGATCGACATAGTGACCCAATCTATCTAAAACTGGACTTTAGCGAAACGATTGATAATCCACCGCAAAAAAAAATCTACAAAAAATCGAATAAACTCAGAAAGGATCTGATATTTTTTTTTTCAAAAACCATGATCTGAATATTACCAGCATAACTGACGTTAAAGTCGTAAATTTCCTGGATGTTACCTTCGACCTGGGCAATGGTCTGTACAAACCGTATACTAAAGACACAAATAACCATATGTACATCAACAGGGGATGTGCGTTGTGGTGTAGTAGATATCTACTCGGAACAAAAAATTGGAGTGCCGAGTTCGAATTCCAGTTAAGTTCCTTGATTTCACTTACGCACAAATACCCCTGGGAAAGGTATTAATCCGTTTCTTCATTATAGTTATGGGTTGGGTTCTATAGTTGGCAACCAGTCTACAGCAGAAAGCAAAGGCAACTTACTATGAGATAATCTTCTGCCCAGTCAGTCTTGTCTCTTTTGAGACATGATCACCCAAAGTGTGTATCACGTATAGCACTTGACTGACTGACTGAATATAATAGTTGGAAACATGATTAAAGCTTCTACTAGGCATAAAGTGGGGGATCAATTTTATATTGTTATGAAGTAAGAAACTGATCCCCCACTAATTACTACTTGATAATATAATAAATCTCTTCGCTCTCTAGCTATGAGTCAAATAACAGAACAAATTGGGTTCTATAGCCTTGGCTGGCAACCAGACTACCGCAGAAATAAATGGCAACCTACTGCGGAATAATCTTCTGCCCAGTCACTCATGTCTCTTTTGAGACATGATCGCCCAAGCGTGTGTCACGTATGACACTTAACTGACATCAACAGGAATCAAATCACTTTAAGAAAATCACCAACAACTTACACAAATCTATCGAATTTGACAGGATTAACTTAGAGAATTTTATAATTTAAAATTTGTCCTGTAAACATAAAAAACATGGCTCATGTAAATATTTACAAGTTCTAGTTTTTTGTCTTTTTTTCATATTTTCCATTTTGTTGTAGGATTTTTATTGACTTTTTAAATTGCC
The DNA here is from genome assembly GCA_037127315.1 of Ascarosepion bandense. Classification (NCBI taxonomy): domain Eukaryota; kingdom Metazoa; phylum Mollusca; class Cephalopoda; order Sepiida; family Sepiidae; genus Ascarosepion; species Ascarosepion bandense. The sequence goes on from JBBBDQ010002321.1 coordinate 720,902, forward strand.
AATAGTATGTGGAAAGTGATTTGCTGTTGCAGTACGCCTTGTTCTTAAAAAATAAGATTTGCAGATACCAACGGTTTTTAAATAGGTTATGGTATTAATTGTATAATTTTCTTTTACTGTAGGATTTCCTATGGTAGAAATAGTGCACAGGTACATTATAGAGTCAGTTAGACATTTCTTTTGTAATGGGCACTCAATCAGTTTTTGACAATTGCAAGTATTGGTTTTATTATCTTTAATTTTTAAGGTGTTGTTGATTACTTAGGCTGTTATATTCGTTTAAAATTCTATTATTGTGTTTGTTGATGGTTTTTTTCAAACAGCTATAACTTAATTTAAGAGTATTTCTGTTAAAATTTTGCTAAGGGGGTTATTTTTAGGGAAATGTATCTAAACTAATTTGAGGAATTTATGTTTTAATAATCATTTGGTTAAATAGGGGTGCATACCAAATAATTTTTTGTTTCTATTAATATTGTTATTATTATTGAGTTTGTTGCATTTAATATCAGGGCATTTGTAGCCACTATTTTTGTAGGCAATGTGATCAAATTTGCTATTTTTATAAAAGATATTTTCACGGAAGGAGTTGTTACTAATTCTATTTTCGATGGAGAAGGGTATGTGTTGGGTGATTGATAATGGGTGATTAGATTTAAGTTAGATTTGTATAAGATTAGCGTTAGTTTTAAATAGGGTGAGTAAGTATTATCGACAAAACCAAGTGTTACATCTAGGAAGTGCACTTTTTTTCAAATTAGTTTTAATACTAACCTTAAGATTCAGTCAGTCAAGTGCCATACGTGATACACGCTTTTGGGCGATCATGTCTCGAAAGAGACATGACTGAGTGGGCAGAAGATTATCCCGCAGTAGGTTGCTATTGCTTTCTGCGGTAGACTGCTTGCCAGCCAAGGATTTAGAACCCATATATAACTGGAAGGAAGAGACGGATTAATATCTTTCCCAAGGGTAATTGTGCATAAGTGAATGCAAGGAATTCAACTGGAATTCGAACTCGGCACCCCGATTTGTCGTTCCGAGTCGATATCCACTGCACAACAACGCACATCCGTGTTTCAATTTCTTATGTATTAATTTTCTGATTCTATTAGCTTTAATTTATTGGAACTTTTTACAACCATAAGACCACCATCCCTGTATGTTGTGATGTGCTATTGCGATATGTCTTTTTATTGAAAAAAAAATAGATGTGCTGACAACAGCGTGTTTTAAATGGTTTCTTGGTACAGCCGATAAAAATTCGTTGGTCTTTTTATTTTGCACAACCTTTCAGTGTATAATGATATCAATATTGAGAACACAAAATTGTACAAAATAAAAAAGGATATTTAAAAGAACCACGTAGTGTTTTTTACTAGTTGTGTAGTGAGTACATTTGTTCATTAAAAGATCATTTGTTCATTAAAAGATCATTTGTTCATTAAAAGATCATTTGTCCATTAAAAGATCCTTTTTCCTTAGGAACAGGCGCACTTAACTCATGAATTAGAAGCAGAAAATATTTAGTGAAAAATTGTTGAAAAATTGTTGAATATGTTGATTTAAAAGTTTTAGAAATAAATATATTTCTGTTAATTATAATTACAAATACAAATATATAAATGTATATAAATTAATATTAAATAGATAGATAGATAGATAGATAGATAGATAGATAGATATGAACAGACATAGAAAGATATGAACAGACATAGATAGATAGATAGATAGATAGATAGATAGATAGATAGATATGAACAGACATAGATATATATGAACAGACATAGATAGATAGATAGATAGATAGATAGATAGATAGATAGATATGAACAGACATAGATAGATAGATAGATAGATAGATAGATAGATAGATAGATAGATAGATAGATAGATATGAACAGACATAGATAGATATGAACAGACATAGATAGATAGATAGATAGATAGATAGATAGATAGATAGATAGATAGATAGAATACAACCTGAAGATCTGAACAGATTTAGATAGGGAGAGAGAGAGAGAGAAAAAAATGAATAGTCTGAGGCACAGAGAGAAAGAGATGGACATGCTAAGATGGATCATGCGTACAAGAGAGTCTTTGTTACTAAGCATCTTTGGTCAAATGTATAAAGAAAGGGGCGCCTGAACCATGACTAAAATGGGGAAAGAGATATAATTAAGCCGCGGCACAAGTCATTAACGCGTCCGTCTTGAAGTCAGTCGTTCCACTTAACAAGTGGCTTCGTTTCTCATTCGGATGACCATCAGTGGTCATTATTCCATGTTTTGTTGGCCGGCCGTAATCCTAGCAAAGAATCCCAGAAGCGATTAGGAAATCAATCAAATAATTGCAGGAGACAAGGTTTGATTTTAGGTACTCTCAGTCCAGGATCTCATTCTGGCGAATCAGGTCAGTCGGGGATCTGATATAGGTGGTTGACAGGGTTGAGTTGGACGCGACGCTGTTTTAGCGTGAGTAGGGATTGATAAATGATTGGATGGCAAATAAAAAAGAAGAGAGAGGTTACAGAAAACGAGGCTGATGACTTTAGAGTGAACTAGCAATATATCCCGACGTTGCTCGGGTGTAATGAAAGCTTTAAAACTAATCCATAGTCCTAGAGCTCAAACTCTTTGGACGTCGGCACTAAAGACTAAAAAGCAATAGTTGTTTCCACTTAAAGCGAAACCGTAGACTGAAAGAAAAAATGAATGGATGCAAGTAAAATTTTGATTTCCTGGTATCGATATCAAATTTTCTGTACTATTATAAGAACTGCAACCTTGAAACTTTTGAATATCGTTTCTTATGTCTTTGTCTATCAGTGTACCACTCCTTCTCTAACCCGATTTTTTTTATTATCGATTTTCGATATTTATCGGGTGTACCTCGACACAAAACCTAGCTAAGAACACTCGCAAATGCTTATAGTACAACTGTGTACGTTTTCAAGACGCGTTGAAAACCCGGTAGTCGTTTCTCTACCACATCAAACCAGACCGGACACCCAGACCGGACACACGTGCACACTTATGTCGATAAAAAAAGAAAGGCACCAAAAAAAAAAAGTAAATAATTTCGATGACGCCTGGATATGTTGCGAAAAAGTCTTTATATACAAAACAAACAGCACATACAAATAGAATATAACAGTCGTCGAATTCCTATTCTTGCAACGAAAGATTTGTTTGAGAGTAGTAGGAGATTTCAAGTTTTTTCTTCAAGTTTTGACGGTTTCAAAACTAAGTCTTACCAGGGCTTTTTACCGAAGTTCTAAGGAAGCAGCCGAAGTTGTGTCTTTGTGACGGCGGCAGTAAATTCGTCTTGTCTCCTTAGCTCGGTGCCGCAACCAATTTATCTATCTGACATTAACTCTTTGTCTGCTCTTTCTGTTTCTATACATCTTCAGCCAGGACTCTATTGGAGGCGCATTATTTGACTTTAACTCTCTTAAGTCGGTCCCCGGCAGGCTTCTCTACATTTCTTTACATCTTCAGCCAGAAGCTCTATGGGAAGCGACCAATCTTTTCGATCGTGGCTCCCGGTTGGGAACACTTTCCCCTCAGTCGTTACTTGTCCCAAGGCTCAGCTCCAACTCCAACTGATTTTGGCATTCTCGGCTCTGTCCCAAATTCTTTTGGTGGGGGAATGACGAACACGGGGTGTCCATGCAAATCAAATCTTTAACCAATGAAATAGCAATATTTCTATTGACGTAATGTATTTTCTTCTTCTTCTTCTTCTTCTTCTTCTTCTTCTTCTTCTTCTTCTTCTTCCAGATTACATCATTTTTTCAAGTTTCCAAATTTGCAATTCCTATCCCAGCGAGATTTATAATCCACTTTATTCCCATAGACATAATTTAACCGTTTTGCACTTATCAAAAGTTTTCGACAGTCGTGTTTTGACTACCGCTATTTTTCACGTCCACCAACAGTAAAAACCCAACTCTTCCAACGGTGTCTTTCTTAATTACACAATGGCGGCCAATGATGACCTTGCCTGACCCACAGCCTACAGCTGCAAAAACATATTTTCCCTTCCATTCGCTTCTCAATAATATTTTCAGATTTTACAAATTTTGAAATAAACATTCTGTTTTTAACTTAACTCATATTCCGATTGACAATAAACTTCAGAATTAATAATGCCACTAGTGATAACTTTTTTTCGCTCCGTCGTATTAAACTTAGGATTACATTTTTTTCTTTACATGCAATATTATATTATCATATTTTTCCCATATACCAAAATAACGTTATAGCAATGGCAACCTACTGCGGGATAATCTTCTGTCCAGTCAGTCTTGTCTCTTTTAAGACATAATTGACAAAAGCGTGTATCACGTATGGCACTTAACTGACTGACTGAATATAACAGTTGGAAACATGATTAAGGCTTCTACTGGGTATAAAGTGGGGGATCAGTTTTCTATTGTTATGAAGTAATAAACTGATCCCCCACTAATTGCTACTTAATAATATAATTCATTTCTTCCCTCTCTAGCTATGAGTTAAATAATAGGACAGATTGGATTCTATAGCCTTGGCTGACAACCAGTCTACCGCTGAAAGCAATGGCAACCTACTGCGGGATAATCTTCTGCCCAGTCAGTCTTGTCTCTTTTGAGACATGATCGACAAAAGCGGATATCACGTATGGCACTTAACCTAAAAAAGCAAGAGAATTAAATAAAAACAAAAAGAAATATGAAAATATTTTGCAGAAGAAGAAATGTCAAGGACACATGGCCGACTTGGCCCAGTGGATAAAAGCATTGATTGAGGTAATCCAGTGTCTTTACCCAAAGAGTTGTGTGTCCAGTATCTGGGTACAGCAGAGATGAACAAAAACTTAGTACGCCGAGTTAAAAGGGAGATAACTGATAATGATCTATCTCTAAGAGACCTAGCACGTGGAACTAAACCACGTTCGAAATTCCAAACACCTGAAAAAGGCCGGAGCGTACAACTGTCGAAACGTCGTGAATATGACAACAATGATGAGGACAAATGTCCGAACAATGTAGATAGTGTAAATAAGAAATGCAAAGATAAAAAAATGAGCTGAAAATCATGAGAATATTCAACTAAAAAAAGCTTAGTAGAAAGTAATTAGGAAGGAATGAAAGAATGAATGAAAGAACGAATGAAAGAATGAATGAAAGAACGAATGAAAGAATGAATGAAAGAACGAATGAAAGAATGAATGAAAGAAGGAATGAAAGAACGAATGAAAGAATGAATGAAAGAACGAATGAAAGAACGAATGAAAGAATGAATGAAAGAACGAATGAAAGAACGAATGAAAGAATGAATGAAAGAACGAATGAAAGAATGAATGAAAGAACGAATGAAAGAACGAATGAAAGAACGAATGAAAGAATGAATGAAAGAACGAATGAAAGAATGAATGAAAGAATGAATGAAAGAACGAATGAAAGAACGAATGAAAGAATGAATGAAAGAATGAATGAAATGACAAAAGAGTTTTACTGCTTCAACTATATAGAATGTATTAATTTTAAAAATAGTATTGATCATGAAACGAAAAAAAAGTAGATTTAGAAGCTAAAGAAACAAGCTATACTGTTAGTCGTATTCGTTACAACAGTAGAAGTAGAATTATTACCAAATGTTAATTTCGTATAAACTTTTGTGTATAGATGCGTGCAAATATTTGACGCGTGCAACGATTGGACAAATTGAAAAAAAAGTTTTGAAAAGTATTTGACGGTTTTCCACAAGCTGGCGTCGTGGATAGTAACATTGATTTCTGCTTTGGAAATAAATATCTTTGCTTTTACGATCGTTTTCATTTATTTATTTATTTTTGTTTTGTTTTGTTTTTCAATTTAAGCTCTGAATAGAATATCTTTAAATATTTAAAGCTGTTTTCCTGCTAATCTTTCTATTGAACACATTGTTTTTCCTTTCATTTCCTCTCATGAAAAAAATCAGTGTCATCTTATTTTTGCGTTTAAAAGGATTAATCTGAATTTTTAGTTTTATTTTCAGATAAAAAAGATGATTTTTTTTCTTAGTTAAATGACGTGCCAATTATTTTTCTGGTCATTACTTTATACAAGTTAACAAATCTTTTTCTAAAATCTCATATTTGAAGTTATATATTTAAATTTCAAATAGAAAAAAAAATTCATATAAACCTAAGAAAAAAAAGCTGATATGATAACCTTTAAAATTTGTTTTTTTAATTTTTTTTTTAAATTGTACTACTTCAATTGGTATTGTGGTAACATTCGCGTAACTTTGTGTCATGTTTAAATTGGCTGACCTGCTCGTCTATGTGGGGTGGGCATTGGATATTATTGGTTGCCCGAAATCATTCATTTTATACTCTTAACATAAACCCTTTAATAAGGGATTTTATGAGTTAGTCTCACGAAATACTTCTGTAATATATTAAATTATATTTTCGGTACAAAAAGTACTTTTAAAAGAAATACAGACCGAAATTACTCCTCTTAGAAAAACATGTAGGGAGAGAGAGAGAGGAGAGGGGAAAGGCGGGAGAAAGATAAGGAGATATAGGGAGAGGGGAGGAGGGGTATATAGCTGGGGAGAAAGAGGGAGGAGATATGGGACAAAGGGGAGGGGAGAGAAGAGGGGATATAGGGGAAGAAAGGGGGAGAGAGAGAGAAAGAGAGGAGACAAACCAGATAAGGATTTAATTTAATGTTTTTTTTTCTATTTAAAGAAAAAAATCAACCATCACCATAATTAATTATTAACCTCTTATTATTCATATTTATTTATAATAAAATAAGGCGTGTCATTTCTAGAACATCAAACATGTAAGGATCCTGAAATGCCAAAGGAATATTTTTGAAATATTTCAAACAATTCATCAGATGTAAGGTGATCCTAAGAGAATTAATAATACTGCCAAGAATTATAAACTCTTGGGTACAATCATAACAACATAAGATCAATAGTCAACGCTGTGTTCCTCGCATACACAGACAGAAAACTTCAGGAACGCCTGTAAGAAATTACACTGACCGGCAAAAATATGATTGACAAAAATATATTCCGGCCGTGGATGGTGGTGACAGGGGGCAACATCACAGATAGAAATAACGGCAATAGCCGACAAAGATATGATTAACGTCAAATGCAGAAAATACAGGTGACAACAAAGTCTTGAAAGACAATAGTTGATAAAGATATGATTGATGTCAATTAAGCGACAACCTGAAAAAGTAAAAATACATAGAGATTTTAGATTATATACGTATCAGGTTTCTTACTGAAGAGACAGAGAAGACAGAGTAGAAGAGAAGAGAACGCAAAAAGAGAGAACAGCGAACTCCCCGACAGCTCCTGCATGTGCACGATACCTCTCCTGCTACCCTCCTAAGCCATACAACCGTCACCGACGAATAATAAAAATATAAGTTTATATTTTTACATATACTTTTTCCTGTTCGCCGTTGTCTGTCAAAACGATCATTGTTTTCCAGCAGCGGAATATACAACACTCCGAGACAAGGTAGATAATGTAAGCAAGAAGAAAGTAATAATCATCAATTCAAGGAAGCGAAATGTAGGGTCGACAGGAAGAGCGACAACCCAATATAAGAAGTGTGTATTAGAGATGGAAAAATCAAACAAGCATAAATATTTTACTAGCAGTGAAGCTCTGTGACAGAGGGAAAATGTAGCACAAAAATCAAAACGTGAACAGGAATAAAACCTTCCAGAAATTTACCAAAATTTTTAAATCATTTCACCCCCAAAAATGCAGGACCTCCACTCGTGTGCAGGGGGTTATAATGAGAGAACAAAAAACAGAGTTCAGAGATTTTTAAATATGCAAGATGATTTCTGATGAGAAAAAAAAACTTTCTGGTCCGACAAAGTGACCCAAAATTCTTATCAGTAGATGCAGCTATAGATTCGATGTAGTCGTTCTACTTGAAGTCGATTGAGAGAGTGAGACCAAGGAGGCGCAATGTGTTACTTTCCAGGAGACTAATGTCATTCATACTAATGGAAGGTAGGAAAGTTTCTCTATGGTGGTTAAAGGAGAGCAACTTTGTTTTGGAAGCATTAAACTTTACGAGCTATTTCCTAACCCATTCCTTTGTTGTGATTTGTATGACGTTTCGGCTGTTGTACGCTCCGGCCTTCTTCAGGTGTTACGAATTTCGAACCGAACCCTTTATTACAATCACTGGGGTATATCATCCTCATTCCTTGCGTAGCAATCGATTAGAAGTCATGAGTTATCTCCCTCTAACCCTGCAAGTTACCTGTTCACCCAAAGAGTTGTGAGTTCAATACCAGGCTACAGCAGTGGTGAACAAGTAACTTTCAGGGTTAGAGGTAGATAACTCCTGACTTCCAATCGAGGCATTACTACGAAATTTCTAGTACCTGAAGAAGGCCGGAGCGTAAAACAGCCGAAACTTCGTACAAATGGCAACAAAGATGAGGACAAAAGTCTGAATAATGTAAATACTGTAAATACTACCTCATCTCATAATTATAGACAATTTATCACATGCTATTTAAAGCCAGAAAATATTTTTAGATTATAATATCTAGACATTCTCTAAACGTCATACATTTAATATAAGAATTGATGGGAGTAAATTGATTTACTAATACATGTCTTACTAATTAGCCCCCACACTGAGAGGAAAGTTGGATTCATGCCTTTCCTAAGGGCGAATATAACGAATCCAACGGGAACTGGAACCCCGTTGTTTGATTTCCAATTTCGAGCCAATATCCATTATACTATCCGCACATTCAAGTTTTTTTAGTTTTAGAATAATTACTGGGTTGTCCGTAAATTTCATTCCGATTTTTAGCAGTTCATATTCCAACACGTCAAATTTACCGACAGATATATGTTTACATTTCCGATTGGTGCACATTTTAAACTATCTCTTAAGAAAAAAGGATGAAAATTACTTAATTCGTGTCAATTTTACATCCCTATAAAAATGGAAGATTATAAGGTGCATTTTAGATACTTATGTGCGTTGTAGTGCATTGGATGTCGGCTCGGAACGAGAAATCGGGGAGCCGAGTTTGAATTCCAGCTGAATTCATTGCATTCACTTACGCGCAAATACCCTTGTGAAAGGTATTAATCCGCCTATTCCTTCCAGTTATGGGTTAAATAACAGGACAGATTGGGTTCTATAGCCTTTGTCGGCAACCAGTCTACCGCAGAAAGCAATGGCAACCTACTGCGGGATAATCTTCTGCCCAGTCAGTCATGTCTCTGTCGAGACATGATCGCCCAAGCGTGTATCACGTATGGCACTCAACTGACTGACTGATGCTTTTTTAATTAACTTAAAGGCAAAAATGACACGCAAGCAACAAACAAAAATGATATGTGCTGTTTATGGTGAAGGTGCTTTAGCTGAGAGAACTGTAAGGAAGTGGTTCGTTAAGTTTAGAGTTGGTGATTGTAGCCTTATTGACGAAGAAAGATAAGGCAAACCCCCTCTCCACACTATGGATGAAGACCAAATCACGACATTGATTTAGAATAGCCTGCATTATACAACGCGAGAATTGACCGGAACACTAAATTTTTCAAAATCCTCCTTCTGTGAGAATTTAGTAAAGTATGGATACTTAAATCGCTACGATCGAAACATATTTTGAGTGAAGAGAATTTTTGGAATCACATTTCTATCTGTAATTTACGGCGCAATGAAAATTCACCTTTTTTAAGCAAATTATGTCTAGCGATGAAAAAGGGATCGTTTACAACAATGTTCAACGAAAAAAAAAACTGAGGTATGCTACATGAGTCAACTTTAATCAGTTAGTTAAGTACCATACGTGACACACGCTTTGGCGATCATGTCTCGAAAGAGACATGACTGACTGGGCAGAAGATTATCCCGCAGTAGGTTGCCATTGCTTTCTGCGGTAGACTGGTTGCCAGCCAAGGCTATAGAACCAAATCTGTCCTGTTATTTGACTCATAGCTAGAAGAAGAAAATATGTATTATATTATTAAGTAGTAATTAGTGGGGGATTAGTTTATTACTTCAAAACTAGAAAAGAGATCCCCCACCTTATGTCTAGTAGAAGCTTTAATCATGTTTTCAACTATTCAGTCAGTCAGTTTAGTGCCATATGTGATACACGCTTTGGGCGATCATGTCTCGAAAGAAACAAACATGACTTTCTGGGCAAAAGGTTATCCCGCAATAGGTTGCCATTGCTTTCTGTGGTAGACTGGTTGCCAGCCAAGGCTATAGAACCCAATATGTTTTATTATTTAACCCATAATTGAAGGGAAGAGACGGATTACTATCTTTCCCAAAGGTATTTGTGCATAAGTGAATGCAAGGAATTCAACCGGAATTCGAACACGGCTCTCCGATTTGTCGTTCCAAGTCGATATCCATTGCACCACAATAGCCACCCCAAAAGCAGGTCTTCATCGTAAGAAAGTCATGCTGTGCATCTACTGAAACTGAAATGTAATTTTGTACTACGGGATTCTCACAAGTAACCAGTCAATTGATTCTGAAAACTTATTGCTCACAAGTAGACGAATTAAAGGCGGCGAAAGCACCCAGACTTGGCGAACAGAAGTGTTGTTTTTCGTCAGGATGATGTCAGACCTCACGTTTCTTTTGTGAGCTGGCAAACTTTGTTGCACCTTGGCTGGTATGTGTTACCCCACCTGCCATATTCATCATACATTCCTCTTTCAGATTTTCATCTATTCAGGTCCTTGCAAAATAATCTCAGTCGTAAAAATTTTAAGTCTTTGGATGACATAAAACAGCGACTTTAATGAGTTCTTTGTCGGAAAACCACCGATATTATGGGAAGACGGAATCTTTAAGTTGAAGAAACAAATGGAAAAAGATTGTGCAACGAAATGGTTCATATTCAGTTTAATAAATTATAGGTACCTTCAATATTTCGACATAAATTTTCTTGGTCGGGGATACCAGAATCAAGCAGGTACAAAAATTTAAATACCTGGGAAGCGTTATAACAGAAGACGGAAAGTGCAACACAGAGATCCGAAGGCGAATTGGCATGGCGAAGGAAGCATTCCAGAAGTTGAGTAAAGTATTAAAAAACAGAACAATTTCGCTAGAAACAAGGAAGAGAGTACTGGATTGCTATGTGTTGTCTGTTCTTCAATATGGCAGTGAATGCTGGACAATACCATCAAAGATGAAGGAAAACTTTGAAGCAACAGAGAGAGGGAAAAAGAGACAGGGGAAAGCAACGGATAACATATTTGAAGGACCTATTCAGGTGGATGACGGAACGAGGATTTCATGGTGTAACAGGAGAAGGCGTGCTCAGAGCCACCAGGGATAAGGAAAAGTGGAAGGCCATGATCGTCTACGTCCTGAAGGGACACGGCACATAGAAGAAGAAGTTTAAAATGAAATTTTTTCATGGTTGTTACCAACAGTATTTACTTTGGCTATAAATTAAAAAACTTTCGGTGTTTTTATATTTAATTATTTTTACTAAAAAAATACTTTATTTCGAGTGGCTGATATAAATTGCTCGGCCTACCTGAAAATTGATAGGTTTCTACGACCTTTATTAACTAAATTAGGTACCACCACTTTTTCGGCGGAAATTTTCGATACCTAAGTTTAAAATAAAATTTTTAAAATAAAAAAAAACATTCTTGAAGATTTCATTTTAGATTTAATTAAAAGCTTAATGATTAAATTTATTACTTCCATTCAGTAAAGAATTCTGGTGTATTTCAGATAGAAATTATATAGATTGGAATGTCACATTTAATTTTGATTTCTTAAAATTATCGTAAAAACGGCCATTTTCTTAATTTTAAGAAATTTGTAAACAAACAAAAATCTATCGATTTCAAAAAATATTCCAAAAGATTTCTGACACTTTATTTTAGTAAAATTAAAAAATTGAAAGTTAAATTAATCTGATTTTAAAGAAATATTACTTACTTATAGCATAAAAAAGTAATATATAACCAATTACTAACGATTCGTCGTGTTCATCTGATCGAACGTTTGACGGACTGTTGAATGACGAAGCGATGACAGTTTCTACACATGACCATAAGTGCAATTTTCATTAATCTAAGAGAAGGGACAAAACTCTTAAATTATGTAACCTTTTCATAATAATGACAGTTTTAGTCAACCGTACATGAAAAAAGGAACGTATTAAGTAAATAAAAATTATTTTTAGAATAGTTGGCACCACTACGTTTAAGAATCTTTGCAATTTTGAACTCGTAAATTTGGTTTCCATTTAATTATTATATAACTTCTAGGGAACACCGCAATACAGAATTTTACACGATTTTAAACTATTATAAATTATTATAATTAAAATGTAAAAACCTTGAAAAAAATTCATTATTCATCAAAAAATGTTTATTTCTTCAGACAATAATGTTCTTAATGTTATTTATTTACAAAATCAATTAAAAGCTTTTCTAATTAAGTAATAGTTTTATAGTTTTATTGGATTTATTATTTTTCATTTCAGAGCAGATTTTTATTTAGATGGCACTAATTTGAAAAAAAAAAAAAAGTAGACTCATACTTTAAAAAGAAAATCTTGTCAGGGAATACCAAGTTTATGTGCGACATTTCATGAATTTAAATAAGTGTATGTGTGTGGGGGATAACATGTTAAAAAAAATTACCAATATTTTCTAAAAACACATTTCAAAAATAATTTCATTCATTTGTGAATAAGTCCTGAAAATTTCATTAAAATCGGACAGTTATTTCATTTTTACAAGAATTTCCAAATAAATGTGTTTTCTACAAAAAAACGCGCCAAAAAAATCAGTGTTAAAAGTTAGCCACGGCGATGACGTATACAAAACAAGCATTTTAACCAAAATTTCGAACGTGTAAGGATTAAAAAATTTCAAAAAATAATTAAAAAATACTTTGGTCTTTCATGGTAATAACATCAACATTTTGACGATAAAACTTTATTTTCGTTAAGTTTGTGGCCTTTTTCATTACGCTCTGCTGCTTTTCCCGCGAAATAGTGTCGTTACCTAAATAAATATTTAATGGCTTAATTTTGTTTTGTGCTATAATTTCGCTGAAAAATTGGTGTCAACTTTTCGGACAACCCAATAAAAACACTCTCCAGCTTCCTTAAGATTTTTCCACTCACGAAATATTTCTTTGATGAGACACGAATATTTTAACAATTTGGCTTTTCGCATTTTCGTTTCCAATATTTCACTCTTGAAAATGTTAACATTTCCTTGGTTTTCTTCTACCAAAATAAAACGGTTCGTTTTCATTTAAAATGTGACAAAAGGGGAAACATTTTCCCCATGTGTTTATTTACTTTATTGATTTATTTTTTTAAAATGACTTGATAGACAAAACTTGGCAAAAACCAAGCAGAAAAAAATGTCTCTTACAAATATACAAATGCTACCATCTTTGCGTTTTACTAAAATTAATTCCTCAAAGAAAGAAAATTTTCCAGAACGCGCACATTTGATTTTACCTGCTTTTATTATTGTTGGCTATAATACTTTTGGAGGGCAACAGTCACGCATCGAAATATTTTTTCACTTCCAAGAAGATAAACATTCAAACGAATGTGTTCTCCACGCAAATAAAATTACTTGCGATTTGAAACTTTTGACAAAAAAGATTTAACCATTTCTAAAGAGGAAAAAGCTTTCATATAATAACTACAAGTAAAACGTTGTGGTGCAATGGATATCGACTCGTAACGACAAATCGGGGTGCCGAGTTCAAATTCCGGTTGAATTCCTTGTATTCACTTACGCACAAATACCCTTGGGAAAAGGTATTAATCCGTCTCTTCCCTCCAGTTATGGGTTAAATAATAAGACAGATTTGGCTCTATAGCCCTGGCTGGCAACCAATCTACCGCAGAAAGTAATGGTAGCCTACTGCGGGATAATCTTCTGTCCAGTCAGTCATGTCTCTTTCGAGACATGATCGCCCAAATCGTGTATCACGTATGGCACTTAACTGACTCACAAGTAAAACAGCTCACAAAAGAGTATTACTTTTTAATTAATAAAAAAATACTGAAATCAACTAAAATTAAAAGATAGCCTATTTTAATCATTTTCATCAAATATCTTTCTAGATCATCAATATCTTTAAGAAAAAAGTGAGGTTCATTAATTTTGATAATATTTTGAGTATCTCGACATTTTCCCGGGCATATTCTGCTCACCGTCTCATAGTGTCTGATCAGCGGTTAGCGTACAATTCTTCTTATTCTTTTATGTGCCATGTCCTTTCAGGATGTAAGCGATCATGGCCTTCCACGTCTTCCTATCCCTGGTGGCTCTTAGCACGCTTTCTCCTGTTACACCACCCAAACCCCGTTCTGCCATCCACTAGCTCAAGACCATAAATCTAGAATATAAATGTATAGAAACTAGCATGGCCACAAAATGAGGGATCAGTTTATATAATGATTATAATAAAGATTTGATCCCCCACTTTGTATCCATATTATAATTTCTTATAAACAGTTGGCATATATCTTCTTCTATGTGCCCTGTCCTTTCAGGATGTAAGCGATCATGGCCTTCCACGTCTTCCTATCCCTGGTGGCTTTTAGCAAGCCTTCTCCTTTTGCACCACCAAAACCTCACCCTGCTATCCACTAACTCAAGACCATAAATCTAGAATATAAATGTATAGAAACTAGCATGGCCACAAAATGAGGGATCAGTTTATATATTGATTATAATATAGATTTGATCCCCCACTTTGTATCCATATTATAATTTCTTATAAACAGTTGGCATATATTCTTCTTCTATGTGCCCTGTCCTTTCAGGATGTAAGCGATCATGGCCTTCCACGTTCACCTTATCACTGGTGGCTCTTACCACGCTTTCTCCTCTTACACCATGCAACCTCCGTTCTGCCATCCACCTGCTCAGGCCAGTTAAGTACGTTACACGCTGTTTTCTCTTGTCTCTTTCTACAACAATGAGTTATTTAGCAAGATTGTAACTGAATTAATCAATACAATTTAGGCCTTAATGGGAGTATATAGGCAGCATATATTCATTCAAGCTTGTTTGGTTGAAGAAACTGGACCTATTATGTTATGTCGATATATTTTTATTGTGATGCTCTCGAATTCTCTTAACTTTTTAATGCTGATATTAAATTCATTATACAGTTTGTTACAGATTTTTCTTTTCTTTTCATTTTTATTTTCCCAAGTACTTTCAATCTCATCCGATATCATCCTCAGAGGTGAATTGCTAAGACAAAAATTAATGCAACTTATAGTTGTGATTTTTTGTAAATAAGTGTGATGTTGTAATTGTTTTAAAATTACATGTTGAAGCTATGGCAATTTTTTCTTGTTTTTGATCTAAATTGAGGTAACTTAATCTGCATGATTGTCATCTTTTTGATTTTGTTCAAAACATCTTTTGAAAACATTGCTATTATAAATATGTTAAAATATTTTTCTATGTTCATAAGTAGTTTTATTTAATGTTTGCTCTTTATATAGATGACCTCATGAATTTGAATTTTTTTTCATGGTGTAGTACACAAACAAGTATTTTTCTATAATGTGAAGGTTGACAGTAATGTGCGTTGTATCCGACATATGTAGTGTAAGAAGTCTCGATAATGATATTGTACTGAAGCCAACATATGTATTAGCTTTTTTGTCATAGATACAATCGCCCAAAGAACATTTAAATTGATATACAATGTTGGTCTTTTGTGAAACATTAGTTGACAGAAAAGAAGAATTATTGCGGATGATTAAGTTGACTGTATTAAATTTAGTATCATATAATAATTCTGCTTGTTCCTTCCCTAGTTAGTTACTTAGTTACTTAGTTATTCAGTTCCATTGTCCGTTACGCCACTGAAGAAAGATAACACTCTTACTTTCTACACAAGCTTTTCCTTCCCCTCTATCTTTTTATAATCTATAAACGCTCCTCTCCTCAGACTTTCTCTCACATTTGCCAAACGTAAAAGTAGTAACGAGTGAGAGAGTAGGAGAAGAGAGACTATAGCATTACCGTAGCAGTAGCAGCTTAAGCTGGTGATTGTAGCAGTAAATGTGTGTGTATATATGAGTATGTACTGTACACTATAGTAAAAATAGGTAGGTTTGTTGTCGTATCCCGCAACCTAATAACGAAATTCCTGAACTCTACACCCTTGGTCATTACTCAGTTGGTCTTTTCTGTTTACAATGAACACAGGAGCCATGATTTTTCAGTAATAAAAAAAAACATTTCAACATCTCTTTCTTTTTAAATGTGGTAACTAAGGAAGGAACAAGCAAAATTATTATATGATGACGATTATTGTCAGAAATAATTGTGATAATTTAGAATTGATCTCTTTCCTACTTTTAAAAGTTTTGTCTCAAAGAAAAGGTCTCCAATGTAAGTAAATGAAAAATGAAAAATGAAGTGATGAGCAGTTATGGAAAAGTAAAATAAAGTGAACTATCGCCCGGTTCACACTCCACCCACGTCTATTGAACAGGTGTAGAGGCTCATCCCTTGTTCCCTGTTTAGGATGTGGTTTCCGGCTTTCTCTTTTCCAATCTTTTCACTTTCTTTTTTGTTTATTTTTTTAATTGGAGTAGATAGACTGAACTATCGCCCGGTTCACACTCCACCCACGTCTATTGAACAGGTATAGAGGCTCATCCCTTGTTCTCTGTTTAGGATGTGGTTTCCGGCTTTTTTTTCTTCCAATCTATTCACTCTTACGTAGCCCCCCTGCACACCAGTGGCCTTACCGCCTTGCTTGGAGTGATGTGATTAAAAAAAAAAAAAAGTAAAAATCCAACCTCGCAGTTTTACAGATTTTTTTTCTGTTGGCTAAAATTCGAGATTTGGGTCAGAAAGTAAATAAACAAATAAATATATAAAAAAGTTACTCTCCCGAGATATTCTATGGAAGTCGATACTTTGTTGGGGCTCAGAAAGCAATTTTTGGAAAACTGATTGCCCAAGTGTCTGTCACATTTGGCACTGAACTGAATGTTACTTCACCTGGAAAACAAAAGGGTTTACTTAGGCGCACCACCCCCCTACATGTAAAAAAGACATGTTACAAAAGCATCAACGACCCTCTCGTCAATGGCTAGATGGTCGTTAAAGACGGTACTATCATTTGTAGTATGTCAACATAAAATTTTTCCAGGAAATCATCATTATCCTTCGGTGGAAATTCCATGGCTTCCGCTAGTAGCATATAATTAGTTTTATTTTTTTTACTGGGATCGGTGAGGAATATATTAGTACTTATGAGATTTTTAGGATTTTTACTTGAGATTTTTTAGGAATTTTTCATCTTGTTTATAGTTAGAATGCATAAGTTTAGGGTTATTTGAGGTGGTATTATGTTCATTTGATTTCTAATGGCTCATCTAATTTATTCATCAACAACGTAATTAGGAAAGTCATTATTAATGAGTTTCTTTAATGTTTTTTAATTCAGTGTAGAAAATGTTTTTCACAGAAGAGTTAACTTTTGCATGATTTATTAGATGTTTTTATAATAGTTATTTTGTAAATGTCAGGACATTCACTTTTGTTAGTTTAGACTGAACATTTATGCTAGGTTTTTTTTATGGAAAGGTACTAAATGCATTATTGTTAGCGTCTATGAATCATAAAAAAAACTATGTACGATTTATTAACCTTTTTATAATAACCATTTGTAATAGGTGGGTTTTTACTTTTATAGTAGGCTTACGGCCTATCACGTTGAATACACCGGTTCTCGCTCGATCACCGAAGTTAAGCAACGTTGAGCCTGGTCAGTACTTAGATGGGTGACCGCTTGGGAATACCAGGTGCTGCCAAGCGTTTAGTGACGGATATGCGCTGTGGTGGATATCGGCTCGGAAAGAGAAATCGGTGAGCCGAGTTCGAATTCCAGTTGAATACCCTGCATTCGCTTAAGCACTGGTACCCTTGGGAAAGGTATTAATCCGTCCATTCCCTCCAGTTATGGGTTAACATTCCCTCCAGTTATGGGTTAAATAACAAGGGTAGGACTTGGGGACCCTGCTCTTAAAAACAAATCCCAATGAATCGTGAAAAGAAAAACGTTGTAAAAATAAAAATAAAAATAAAAATAACCTTACCCCAAAATCACTGGTTATGACCTTAAAATGATCCCATAAGGATTGATAGGTCGTTAAGCCTCAAAAACAAACAAACAATACTTTTATAGTACTTAAGGAAATAAAAAGTGAAAATAAATATTACGGCGACTTCCTTAATGAATTTAATATCAACATTTTAAGTCAGTTAGAGAGTTCCAGAGAAACACAATAAAAATAGACACAATATTTCCAAATTATTCTACAAAACATATATATATATATATATATATACGCTCTCACACCCTGATTGAGCACTCTGGAAGAATGGTAGACTTTGAAAAACAGTAGCTACTCTGGCATCTACGCATCGTTCATTCAGCAATGAATTAGAACACTCTCAGCTATTAGGCGTGTATAATGATAATATACACGCTAAAAAGTCTGCCTCCTTCTACCGAGCGCCCGTATCTCAGAGGTAGAATCGCCGACTAACGCCAATTCGGTCGGGTTTCAATCCTGGGTAAAAAGCAATCGGCTGTCTAACCGTACTGATGAGCTGTGATATTGTCATATATATTATATTATTTGTGTATTATATATGCGCGGTACTTATTTGAAAGCGCTCAATATTTCTATTGGGTTTCACGCTCTTGGGATCGTTAAACAAACTGATTCAGTTGCGTGAAAGCCAGGGTCACAAACTCACACACATATATATATATAGGTGTGTGTGTGTGTGTGTGTGTAGATTCCCCATCATAAGCTGTCACCAAGAGACTCGAATACATCCAACGAACTTGAAATCTTTTTGTTTGCACCGAGAAGGAGGGTTTGATTGTATCGTCAAAGCCTCCAGGACAATGAGGTGGAAGGGAGAACGATCTCTGCGTAAAACAGAGAAGCGATCTGCAGAATAAGAGTCACCACATTCCTTTACAGTCAACAAATGTTCCCCAATGGCAGATTCGGGCATCTATGAACACTCAGAGGTAGGGCGGTGCTCACGAATATGCAGTGACATGCGAACCTCCAACCTTTGGATCGTCCGGCCTATATAGTCGGCACCACACCGACATTTAAATTTATAAACGACATTACTCGACTGTAAGCTAGGCAAGATGAAATGAAGGAAGAGCAGGTTGTATAAAAAAAAAATACACTTGGAGTCAGAGACCCGAAGTTACAAGAAATAATCGATGATATCTTGTCAGCAATAGGATTGGTCATTAGGACCAATCCAGGGTACCTTGAAATAGACAGGCATTGGCCCAAACCTCTTATTCCCATTGTACAGATAAGATTTAATTTTGGAATTAACTATCCTAGTGACAACCGGCGAAGAATAACCATTTCTTAGAAAAAAAATACTTGTAATACTGTCAATCTCACGATCAAAAGTTACACTAGAACAAATTATGAGCACATGAGGATTCTAATGAAATTGATCTTTATATATGTATATACTAGCAGCATAGCCCGGCGTTGCCCGGATGTAATGAAAGCTTTAAAACTAATCCCTGGTCCTGGAGCTCAGACTCAACCTAAAGAATATTTGAAATAATAAGATAATTGCGACAATTTACCAATCGCACCTAATATATACTAGCGGGATAGCCCGGCGTTGCTCGGGTGTAATGAAAGCTTTAAAACTAATCCATGGTCCTGGATCTCAGACTCTTTGGGCGTTGGCACGAAAGACTAAAAAGCAATAGTTGTTTCCAGTTAAAGCGAAACCGTAGACTGAAAGAAAAATGAATGGATGTAAGTCAAATTTTGATTTCCTGGTATCGATATCAAATAAGTTTTTTCGTCGTAAACTGAATTTTGAAAACTAAATAAATCCTCTGAGTAAATGGTATCATGGCTGAGACTAAGAAGTACAATTATACCGACTTAGATCCAAACCCGAAGCAAAAACTAAAATAAAATGGCTGAAAGAATTACATACATACAGGTAGATAAACAGACACACACACAAACATCTTGCCTTTTATATATATATATATATATTTCCAAAATATAAGATACTAGCAGTATAGCCCGGCGTTGCTCGGGTGTAATGAAAGCTTTAAAACTAATCCATGGTCCTGGAGCTCAGACTCTTTTGACGTTGGCAGGAAAGACTAAAAAGCAATAGTTGTTTCCAGTTAAAGTGAAACCGTAGACTGAAAGAAAATGAATGGATGTGAGACAAATTTTGATTTCCTGTTATCGATTGATATATATATATATATATATATATATATATATATATATATATATATTATCGATTTTCTGCACTATTGTAAGAACTGCAACCTTGAAACTTCTGAATATCTTTTCTTATGACTTTGTCTATGAGTGTATCAAAATTGCTTAAAATTGGACTACTCCTTCTATAACCCGATTTTTTCGATAATCGATTTTCGAAATTTATCGGGAGTACCTCGACACAAAACCTAGCTAAGAACACTCGCAAACGCTTATAGTACAACTGTGTAAGTTTTCAAGAAAATCGGTTCAGCCATTTCGGAGTCTATAGGTAACGGACACACACACACAGACGCACACACACACAGACAAAGTTCCATTTATAAGTTTATATATATATATATTATTGATCTTATATATACGCATTCCGTTTTCTGTTAGAACACTTCCCAGATATTGAAATTTCTGTACCTGTTTGATTTTAGTATCCGAAAGCAGTAATTTGCATTTTAGCTCCTCTTTTTACTGATGACCATTTATTCAGGGTTCTTGTAGTTTATATATAATCCTTTCTTTTCGCTTTCTTTAACTACTTCCTGTAGCAGGCATTGTAGTTTCTTTTCTGTCGGTGCAATATGGAGATCCGAAGCTTATTGACATGGCCGAGGATGCATTCCAGAAGCTGAGTAGAGTATTAAGAGACAGGAAAATGTCTGTAGAAACAAAGAAACGAGTACTGGATTGTTATGTGATTTCTGTCCTTTAATATGGGCAATCTCATCAAAGATGAAGGAAATACTTGAAGCAACCGAGATGTGGCTCTACAGAAGGATGCTGAGGATGCATAAAGGTGAGCATCAACGAGGTTTTGGAGGAGATGGACACAATAATGGAACTTAACATCAAGAAAAGACAGCTGAAGTTTTGTGAGAGATGTACTGAGGGGAAGGGCGGCTTGGAGAACCTGATGCTCACGGAGCGGATGGGGAGAAGAGAGAGAGAGAGGAGAAAGAAGTGCATGGCATACTTGATAGACTTGAGCAGATGGATGGGGGAGCGGGGATTGAGTGGGATAAAAGAAGAAGGAGTATTAAGAGCGACAAGGGGTAAAGAGATGTGGATGGCCATGATCACCTATGTCTTGTAGGAACACGGAACATAGAAGAAGAAGAAGAAAAGAAGAATAAGAAGAAAAAAGGAAGAAGAAAAGAAGATGAAAAGAAGAAGAAAAAAGGAAGAAGAAGAGAAGAAAAGCGGAAGAAGAAGAAAGATGAAGAAAAAAGAAAAAGAAAAAGAAAAAGAAGAAGAAAAGAGGAAGAAGAAGAAGAGAAGAAAAATAAGAAGAAAAGAGGGAGAAGGACAAAAGAAGAAGAAGAAGAAGAAAAGAGGGAAAAGAAGAAATAAGAAGAAAAAAGGAAGAAGAAAAGAAGAAGATGAAAAGAAGAAGAAAAAAGGAAGAAGAAGAAGAAGAAAAGCGGAAGAAGAAGAAAGATGAAGAAGAAAAAAGAAAAGAAAAAGAAGAAGAAGAAAAGAGGAAGAAGAAGAAGAAGAAGAAAAATAAGAAGAAAAGAGGGAGAAGGACAAAAGAAGAAGAAGAAGAAGAAAAGAAAAGGGAAAAGAAGAAATAAGAAGAAAAAAGAAAAAAGAAGAAAAGAAAAGAAAAAGAAGGAGAAAAGAGGGGATAGAAAAGAAGAAAAGAGAAGAAGAAAAGAGGAAAAAGACAAGAAGAAGAAGAAAAGGAGGAAGAAGAGGAAAGAAGAAAAAAAGAAAAAAGAAGAAAAGAGGAGGAAGAAGAAGAAGATAAGAAGAAGAAAATAGGAAGAAGAGGAGGAAAGAAGAAGAAAAAGAAGAAAAGAGAAGAAAAGAAGAGAAAGAAAAGAAGAAGAAGAATGTTTTTCAAAAGGAATTCGTACAGACAGTACGAAATAATTGCACCCCTTTAGTTTATTAAACCATTCACGTTCTAGAATTCTATAATCTTCAATTCCTCCTCCTTGCATAGATTGTGATTTCTGCAAGTTTTCCATCGTTTTCTTCATATTATTGTCATTATTTTATGCCATTCTAGTACCGAACAAAATGAGCAAGTTACCGATTACGTCAAAGATGCCATTTTTGTTAACTATTGATAGACAAGATTACTTAGAGTGAGACACCTTGTCAAACTAAGCCATCAGCGTGAATTTTTTAAAGCTAAAAAAAATATTATCTTGATAAATATTTACCAAGGATAATGTCCAGAGTTCACAATATTTTTCTTCCATTTTTATATATGTTTTTGTTTTTGTTTTTTTGTTTTTTTCTAGATTGATGGTTCGTTTTTTTAGTTGCTTTGAATTCTTGGGCTTTTGTCATATTATTTATCTGAACTATTGCTTGCCAACTACATTGGCTTCACTTTTGATGCCATTGAATGTGACAGCTTTGTTGATAAAATGAAAATAATCCTCCTGTCCTTTCCACTCCCCCACTTCGCACGTTCGATGACGTGACTACGACGACGCAGTTTATGATGACGTGATTAATGCCGGAATAGAAACAATGAAAGAACCAGGGGGGTCGGGAAGAGAAAGAAAAAAAACACTGGTAAAGCAATAATGAAGACGATAAGAAAGAAAGAAAGAAAGAAAGAAAGAAAGAAAGAAAGTGTCCATTCTTCTTATTAGTAATGATATTCTTCTTCTATGCGTCCTGTCCCTTCAGGACGTAAGCGATCATGGCCTTCCACGTCTCCCTATCCCTGGGGGCGCTTAGCACGCCTTCTCCTGTTGCATCACACAAACCTCGATCTGCCATCCACTAGCTCAAGCCCATAAATCTAGAATATAAATGTATAGAAACTAGCATGGCTACAAAATGAGGGATCAGTTTATATATTGATTATAATATAGATTTGAGCCCCCACTTTATATTCACATTATAATTTCTTATAAACAGTTGGCATATATTCTTCTCTTCTTCTTCTTCTTCTTCTATGTGCCCTGACCTTTCAGGACGTAGGCGATCATGGCTTTCCACATCTCCCTATCCCTGGTAGCTCTTAGCACGCCTTCTCCTGTTACATCACCCAAACCCCGCTCTGCCATCCACTAGCTCAAGACCATAAATCTATGTATAGAAACTAGCATGGCCACAAAATGAGGGATCATTTTATATATTGATTATAATATAGATTTGATCCCTCACTTTATATCCACATAATAATTTCTTATAAACAGTTGGCATATACCTTCTATTCGCCCTGTCCCTTCAGAATGTAGGCGATCATGGCCTTCCACGTTTCCCTATCTCTGGTGACTCTGAGCACGCCTTCTCCTGTTACACAATGCAACTCTCGTTCCGTCATCCACCTGATTAGTTCCTTCAAATATGTTATCCGCTGCTTTCCCCTGTCTCTTTTCCCCTATATCTGGCCTGTTAGTATCAGATTCTCCAAGCCCTCCTTCCTCATTGCGTGCACCAGGAAATTCAGCTGTCTCTTCCTGATGCTCAGTATTAATTTCCTTTTTGTTTCCATCATTTCCAAGACCTCATCATTGCTCACATGTTCGATCCATGATATTCACAGCATCCTTCTGTAGAACCACATTCAAGTTTTTCCTTCATCTTTGATGATATTGTCCAGCATTCACTGTCATATTGAAGAACGGACAACACATACCAATCCAGTACTCTCTTCCTTGTTTCTAGCGAAATTGTCCTGTTTCTTAATACTTTACTCAACTTCTGGAATGCTTCCTTCGCCATGCCAATTCGACTCCGGATCTCTGTGTCGCACTTTCCGTCTTTTGTTCTTCCCAAGTATTTCAATTTTTATACCTGCTTGATTCTAGTATCCCCGACCTGTATTTGGCATATTGGGATGCCCTTTTTACTGATGACCATGCATTCGGTTTTCTTGCAGTTCAATAGTAGTCCTTTCTTGTCACTCTCTTCAGCTACCTTCTGTAGGAGGTTTTTGTAGTTTCCTTTCTGTGTCTGTATCATCTGCGTACCTTAGGTTGTTTAAATTGTGGCCTCCGATGACAAATCCAGGCATAACTTCTAGGGTCCTGAAAATATTCTCGCTGTACAGTGATGATATTATGATGGGTATAAACGGAAAAGGAAACTCAAAGATAATTTAAAGAAAATAATGGAAAAGGAGAAGACTATTAATGACAAAAAATTATCAGCGAATATTCAGATCAGCACAAAATAAAAATAAAAACTGAAATTAAAGTGAGTACGAAGGGACATAAATGATTATTTCAAACTAGCAGTACAGACCGACGTTGCTCGGGTGTAATGAAAGCTTTAAAACTAATCCATGGTCCTGGAGCTCAGACACTTTGGACATTGGCACGAAAGACTAAAAAGCAATAGTTGTTTCCAGTTAAAGCGAAACCGTAGAGTGAAAGAAAAATGAATTGATGTAAGTCAAATTTTGATTTCCTGGTATCGATATCAAATAAGTTTTTTTTTTGTCGTAAACTGAATTTTAAAGGCCGAATAAGTCCTCTGAGTAAATGGTATCATGGCTGAGACTAAGAACAACAATTATACCTACTTAGAGCCAAACTCGAAGTAAAAACTAAAATAAAAGGGTTGAAAAAAACACAGACATACAGGCAGATAAACACATACATAAACATCTTGCCTTTTATATATATATATATATATATATATATATATATATATATATATATATTATCGACTTTCTGCACTATTGTAAGAACTGCAACCTTGAAACTTTTGAATATCGTTTCTTATGTCTTTATCTATGAGTGTATCAAATTTGATTAAAATCGGACCACTCCTTCTATAACCCGTTTTTTCGAGTATCGATTTTCGATATTTATCGGGAGTACCTCGACACAAAACCTAGCTAAGAACACTCGCAGACGCTTATAGTACAACTGTGTAAATTTTCAAGAAAATCGGTTCAGCCGTTTCGGAGTTTATAGGTAACGGACACACACACACAGACGCACACACACAGACACACACACAGAGACAAAGTTCCATTTATAAATAAGTTTAGATAAGCGATAGCGTAATTGATGAGGCCGATAAATAAGGAAGAAAAAAATTGATTGATTGATTTGTTTTTACGGCTTATCAACCCTTTGCAGGTTATTTATATTTTCATATATATCATAGAGATTTAATTATAGATTGTAAGAAATAGAGAGGGTAATAACAATTTACCGATACATATCCCACTAATTAACCCTAGCAGTGGGGAGATGAGATGGCTTCATACCTCTACAAAAAAGTATCTGTGCGTCAGCGTATACAACGGGAATCGGAACTCCGCTCGCCGATTTCCAATTCCGAGTCGTCATCCATTAAACCAGCCGTACATCCAATCTTAAAACACCCTGTCTTCCCAGATGGTCACCCATCTGTGCAGTAACTAGACTCGTCGTTGTTTAACTTCTATGATTGTACGACAATTACTAGTGTTGATATTATGTTGTGTATGGATGAACGGAAACAAAAAAAAATTGAAGAAAATAATCGTAAAAGGGAAAAGTGTTATCATTAATCAGTCAGTCATGGCACTGTTGAGACATGATCGCCCAAGAAAAGAAAAGAAATCTACAAAACGTTCGGGAAATCGGGGAGCCGAGTTCGAATTCCAGTTGAATTTCTTGCATTCACTTACGCGCAAATACCCTTGGGAAAGGTATTAATCTGTCTCTTCCCTCTAGTTATGAGTTAAATAACACGACAGATTCGGCTCTTTCGCCTTGGCTGGCAACCAGTCTACCGCAGAAAGCAATGGCAGCCTACTGTGGGATAATCTTCTGCCCAGTCAGTCATGTCTCTTTCGAGACACGTTCTCCCAAGCGTGTATCACGTATGGCACTTGACTGACAATATAATAGTTGGAAAGGGTTCTTCTGGTCATAAAGTGGGGTATCAGTTTTATATTGTTATGAAGTAATAACTAATCCCCCACTAATTACTACTATATAATATGAATTCCAAATAATATCCTAAATAATACATAAACATTAATAATGTTTTAATAAGAATAATAGGCGCACCTGAAGGAGACTACCCCACCTTTAAATTTGTTGGGGGTTTTTTTTGGGGGGAGGGGTTGTTTTTTTTTGTTTTGTTTTTTTTTTGTTGTTTTTTTTTGTTTTTTGTTTATTTTTTTCTGCGCAGTCTAATCGGTTATTACATAAGGTTTCCGATTATCAAAAAAAAATTTTTTAAATTTTAATATTTAAACAATTTTATTGGAGGGAGGGGCTTAGTTTCTCATACATTGTTATTGCAAATCGATCCTCCATTTTGGAACCAATCGCGTTGGGGTCGCTTGGTTTTGTTTTTTTGGGACCAGTTGTTTCTCTTGTTTTTGTCTTTTTCAAGTTTTCTTCAGTTCTTACGATGGCGTCTTCCTCGGAAACTCCAAGAATGGCTTTATCCAAATATTTCGCAAATAATTCATTTGTTGAATATGCGCAAGCAAAAAAGTTAATTGCACAGGATCGATTTACTATATAAGGTTGCAGGAAAAACTGAGCCCCCCCCCCCCACTAAAATTGTTTAAATGTTGAAATTTTTACAAATTTTTTTGTCAATCGGAAAGTTTAAGGTTTAATCGATAAGATAACACTGACAAAAGTTAAAAAAAAAAAAAAGATAACCAATTTACAGGTGGTGGTAATGTCGTACTGGCGAGTGGCTCCAGAACGGGGGATCGATTTACTATAACGTATTATGAAAAACTGACCCCCGCCCCCGCAGTAGGTTGCTTTTATTTTCTGCGGTAGACTGGTTGACAGCCAAGTCTATAAAACCCAATCTATCTTGCTATTTAACCCATAGCTGCAGGGAGAAGCGACAGATTATATGATTGTTGTGGGCAGTTACCCACTTAATAATGGACTCTTCTTTGCCTATATTAACCGAGAGTTTATTACAAAGTTGGGTACAGCAAAGCACAGCAGGTTTATTGATTTTATCCTCGCCAAAAAGACAACAGACCTGGAATTCTCAGAAACAGTCAAGCTACTGTCGGAATTATTTGGGCCGAAAACATCACTTTTTCATAAAAGATGGAAGTGCCTAAATTTATTCAAAGAGGATCAGTAGAACTATTTAATATTTGCCGCTACGGTAAATAAATACTGTAACGATTTCAAATTAGCGGAATTATCTGCTGATGACTTTAAATGCCTAATTTTTGCACAAGGTCTGATCTCAGCCGGAGACGCTGAAGTTAGACGTCGAGGGCTAACAAAACTAGAAAATGAGCCGGGTTTAACCATCCAAAAATTAGCAGAAGACTGCCAGAGGGTCGTATCCGTAAAAAGTGACTGTAGGAATATCGAGGAGTCGGGAGTCGCTCATATAAAAAATTTATGAACAGATCAAAACTCCACTTCCCGGAAAGAGTGAAAAGAAAATATCGTGAAAAGCATACTATAAGACAAGAAAATTAACTACCAGGTCCGTGTTACATTTGCGGAAAATTACACTGGATGAGGTTTTGCCCGTCCAGAAAGAAAAAATCTGTCAGAATTGCGGTAAAGCTGACCATA
Organism: Ascarosepion bandense; assembly: GCA_037127315.1. Taxonomy (NCBI): domain Eukaryota; kingdom Metazoa; phylum Mollusca; class Cephalopoda; order Sepiida; family Sepiidae; genus Ascarosepion; species Ascarosepion bandense. The sequence goes on from JBBBDQ010002321.1 coordinate 748,734, forward strand.
TAACATCAAGTTGCTGGTATGCGAAAAAATCCAGAAGAACAAAAAATAAAATAAGGCAGACGCAGTCAAGCGATAAGGAAGATAGAAATTTGCGCAAATATGTAATCGTGCAAATATTAAATAAAACAATTAAATTCCAGCTGGACAGTAGATCTGACCTGACGATCATAAATTTGCATACGTGGAGGCGACTGAAAAAGCCAACTTTATTGAGAACTAACAAAACGGCACGCTCTGTGACAGTTGAAAAAAAATAAACATTTTAGAAGTATTTTTTCGCGGTAACATTAAATGGAACAACTAAAAAAATTGAAAGCATATGTGATGAAAAATACTGAAAATTTGTTCGGTACAGATTGGATTGAAAAGTTCAATTTGTGGGACTGTCCAATGAGTATGTTCTGTCGCAAAATAGAAACTACAACGTCCAACATTGAAGAACTGAAACTGGAACTAAAGGAAAAATTCCCGGAAATGATTTCAGGCGACTTAGGGAAATGCACTATAATAAAAGCTCAATTCAAGTTAAAGGATAAAGCAGAGCCCGTGTTCAAAAAGAAGAGGAACGTTCCGTTCGCAGTGGTAAACTAAATAGATGAAGAATTAGACAGATTAGCAAATGCAGGTATCCGGTCTAAAATTATTTTTTCAGAATGGGCTGCTTCAGTAGTATACGTTAAGCAGAAATCAAATCAAATCAGAGTATGCGCTAATTTTTCGACGGGTTTGAACGCCTCGTTAAAAGACCATCATTTTCCTCTACCTAACCCCGAAAAAATATTTAGTAAATTAAACAGGGGCAAACATTATTCAAAAATCGATTTATCAGACGCTTACCTACAAATCCCGGTTGACAAAGAATGCTCCAAACTGCTGTGTATAAATACACATAGAGGTCTGTATAAATTTAATAGATTGGCTTTTGGGGTCAAGGTCGCGCCTGCTATTTTTCAACAGGTCATGGACACCATGCTGGGTAACCTTGATTTCGCAACTGCCTATCTTGACGACATTATAATTACGAATGAATCAGTGAAAGACCATAAAGAGCATATAATGAGCGTATTCGATAAAATCCAAGAATATGGTTTTAAAGTTAAAGAAGCTAAGTGCGAATGTTATTTAACCCAAATTTAATTGGAGAGATTCTAGATGTTTTCTTGAAATTTTAATTTGGGAGATTCGAGATATATTATTGGAAGTTTTCTTGAGGAGTTTCTAGATATTTCTTGAAAATTTTATTTGATAGATTCTAGATATTTTATTGGAAATCTTCTTGAAGAGTTTCTAGATATTTCCTTGAAATTTTAATTGGAGGGATTCTAGATGTTTTCTTGAAATTTTAATTTGGGAGATTCGAGATATATTATTGGAAGTTTCCTTGAGGAGTTTCTAGATATTTTCTTGAAAAATTCTTTTGATAAATTCTAGATATGTTCTTGGAAATCTTCTTGAAGAGCTTCTAGATAAATTTTACGATCTAGAAAATATATAAAAATATATAAAACTATATAAAAACTATATAAAAATTGTCCTTATACAGACTATATAAAAATACATGTTATGATGTACAAACTATATAAAACTATATAAAAACTATATAAAAAATTGTCCTTACACATTTTATGATCTGGAGACCTCCACATATTTTCTTGGAAATTTTATTGGACAAGTTCTACATATTTTTTTGAAAATTTGAATTAGATAGATTTTAGATATTCTTTTTAATCTTGGAAAGCTTCAACGTATTTTCTTGAATATTTTATTGAAGTGCTTCTAGATATTTTGCGGATAAATTTTCTAAGAGAGTTTCTACATATTTTCTTGAAAATTTTCTTGGAGAGATTCTGAATATTTTTAAAATTTTAATTGGAGAGTTTGTAGATATTTTCTTCAAAATTTTCTTCGAAAACTCCTACATATTTTGCTTTTTAAACTTCCCTTCAAACAATGCTAGTTCATTCTAAAAATCGTCTTTTATCTCTGAGTAAAGATTTACTGCCATTCCTTCTGCTCCCTGTTCTTCCAATCATTTACACAATCTCGTTTGGTAGACTATTTCCTGCTTTTCTATGACTCTTGGGGGTGGATGTATGCGCTGTGAATATCTAATTCTCCAATCCCTCTTTTTTCATAATGTGCTCTTGAAATTTCAACTGTCACTTTGTCATTCTAATTATAAATGTTCTTTTTGTTTTCATTTTCTTTAAAATGTGTTCACATGTTCAGTCCAAGTGATTCTTCTGTTGAGCCATATTTCTGGACTCAACTTGGTTAGAAAATTTTGATTAGCGGCAAACCAACTTCAATGGGTTATTCAATGCCGAAATGTACATATATTGAACACAACTTCAACTACAGGTAAAAATATTCTTGGTTCTTTTGCTTTAAATGTATATTGTTCATATATCAATATCTATAAATGTGATGAGGGTGGACGTTGTGTAAGTATTTGTTTGTTTGATAGATTCGACTTAGCGTCTGCATTTTGCGGTCTAGCTCGACGGTTGTTCATCAAAATTTTAGAACGCTAACGACACCTTGAAATTTTTCAGAAAGCCCAAATTAAGGGTACAAAAATATATATTATCACCCCACAGTCAGGGATCAGTTTATGTATTAGTTATAATATAAAATCGATCACCCCCACTTTCTATTATCTATATATCTTGCCCCTCCCCTCCCCCCTAATCTAACAGAGGCATTCTACATTGTTATCTATATCTATAAAAGTGATGAGGGTGGACGTTGTGTAAGTATTTGCTATGTAAATTCATCATATGTTTTTTATTCATATTATTCCTTAATCTACCGGAGTGAAACCGGGCTAAACTGCCAGTCTATATCTATAAAATTGACCAGGGTGGACGTTGTGTATTTGCAATGTAAATTCATCATATGTTTTTTATTCTTATTATTCGTTAAACTACCCGAGTGAAACCGGACTAAACTGTTAGTTTTATTATACATATATATTGTTGGTAGGTTGATTTCGTTTAGCGGCAGGGTTAGCCTCTTTGGGTAATTTAACGCCAAATTCTAAATATTTATTACGCAATTTTATTATTTATTTATTTATTTATTATTTATTTATATTATTTATTTATATATATATATATATATATATATATATATATATTATATTTATATATATTTATATATATTTATATATTTATATATTATATTTATATATATTTATATATATTTATATTATTTATTTATTTATTATTATTTATTTATTACGCAATTCAACTACAAATATTTTGTACATCATTTTATACTTACAGGGTAAACGTATATTTTTTCAGATATATAGTTTGTAGATCATAAAATGTATTTTTATATAGTTTGTGTAAGGACAATTTTTTATATAGTTTTTATATAGTTTTATATATTTTTATATAGTTTCCAGATCATAAAATGTATTTTTATATAGTTTGTGTAAGGACAATTTTTTACATACACTCCTGATCAAAAATTTAAGACCACTTAAAAACCTTTAAAAAGAATTTTTTTTTACGGATAGATTTTAAACTCCTCCCACTTAAGGTTACCAATACTACAATCTAAAAGGTTATGGAAACAAAAAGCTACATTCCAAACATTTTATTTAGAAATTTACATTTTTATCAAATGAGGCGATTTACGCATGATCAAAATTATAAGACCAGGGGTATAAATTGTTAGATCTATGGCAATTCCAATGTTTTTACTTCAGTTAGAGATTAGCAATCACTGCGTAAAGGTGTTACCATGCCTAAAGCAAGCAAACTTACCAAAGTTGAGCGTTCTCGAATTTTAGAAATCCATAAGCAAGGTTTGTCACAGCTGGCGATTGCAGCTTAGGTAAATCGCAGTAAAACTGTGATTTGCAACTTTCTAAAGAACAGTGAGAATTATGGAAAAGCAAAATCCTCTGGTAGGCCCCCAAAAATTTCTCCTGCATTGAGTAAGAGAATAAGACGGGTTGTTATGAAAGAGGGGGACTTTCTTCTAGTTAAATTAAGGCAGTCACAGATGCTGATTGCAGTCCTGTAACAATCAGACGACACTTACGACAAAAAGGCATGGTAAATAAAAAGTGTAAACAAATTCCTCGGCTGCTTGCACGTCACAAGGTGGACTACTTAAAGTTTCGTTGTGAATACCAAACATGGGACGTTGAGAAGTGGAAGAAAGTCGTTTTCTGATGAGAAAAAATTCAATCTAGATGGTAACAAAAACATGCCTCCTGAAATTTTCTCCACACGTCATAGTGGTGGAGGGTCCCTAATGGTATGGGTTGCCTTTTCTTACAGAGAGACGATGGAGCTCCAGGTGGTGCAGGGTTGTCAAACAGTGGCTGGTTATGTTAGCATGCTACAAAAAACATCATTGATGATGGAGGGCCATCATTTGTGTGTGGAGGGATGGTTATTCTAACAGAATAATGCTGCAATCCACGCTGCAAGACGGACCTTGACCTTTCTACAAGAAAATGGGGTCCATCTCATGGGACATCCTGCATGCTCACCAGACTTGAACCCAATTGAAAATGTTTGAGGATGGATGACAAGAGATGTTTATCGAAATGGCAAACAATATTCAACAGAAAATGATCTTCGTGAAGCCATCTTCAGAAGCTGGAGCAACATCCCCCGCACCTTATTTAAAACGCTTATTTCTAGCATGCCCGACAGAATTTATGAAGTAATCAAAAGCAGTGAAGGTAGAACTCATTATTAAATTTGGTTGTTGAATGTTTTCATACACTTTTTGTACAATTTCGTAGAATTTTTGTCTCTCGTCTTATAATTTTGATCATGTGTAAATTGCCTCATTTTATAGAAATGTAAATTTCTAAATAAAATGTTTGAAATATAGCTTTTTGTTTCCATAACCTTTTAGATTGTAGTATTGGTAACCTTAAGTGGGAGGAGTTTAAAATCTATCCGTAAAAAAAATATTTATTTTTAAAGATTTTTAAGTGGTCTTAAAATTTTGATCAGGAGTGTAGCTTTTATATACTTTTTATAGTTTTATCGGTTTCACTGTAAAAAGGTGGAACCTAGTTGCTAATCGAGTAAATTTATATGTAGGGTGTACCAGTGAGCTAAGTTCATCGGAGCAGAAGCCGTAAAAGTATTTATAGACGAGACACAGGGAAGCCATATTGTGTCGGTGAGAAAGCATTGTATCCTAGCTGCCAAGTCTGGATCTATCACATTACAGATTCTCCGTTGGATTTTGTCAAGAACCCCGAGATGGATGCGTATTTTTATGGTTTTGTCACGATATTTTAATTGATTTATTTCAGAAACAGAGAACTTCAATATGTGTTTTTCGATATTGTTTTTAAAATGCTAGCGCTGAATAAAAGTAATTTTTTATGTGTCTACGACTGGAGGTTTTAGGGTGTTTGGAAAGTAATTGTGTATTATTTACTACTGAGAATTATTTATATTTACCCTGCTTCCCTACTGGAGCGAGCTGCGACAAAAGGTCGGTTTTTAATGTGGGGAACCCGAACACGGACGCTGGAGCCACTGTGAATCATTCAAAGAAGAAAAGAAGTTGAATGGTAGGAAACTGTGTCTCGAATTAGTTTATAATTTGTCTCGTCTAAGGATAATTGGAATGTAATTCAGCATTTTACTACTTTGCGTCGTGGTGCAGTGGATATCGACTCGGAACGACAAATCGGGTTGTCGAGTTCGAATTCCAGTTGAATTCCTTGCATTCACTTGCGCGCCAATACCCTTGGGAAAGGTATTAATCCATCTCTTCCCTCATGTTATGAGTTAAATAACAGGATAGATTGGGTTCTATAGCCTTGGTTGGTTGGCAACTAGTCTGCCGCAGAAAGTAATGGCAACCTACTACGGGATAATCTTCTGCCCAATCAGTTATGTCTCTTTCGATACCTGATCGCCCAAGCGTGTATCACATATGGCACTTAGCTGACTCGCGGCTGTGTGTTGTGGTTCAGTGGATATCGACTCAGAATAACAAATCGGGATGCCCAGTTCGAATTCCAGTTGAATTCCTTGCATTCACTTACGCACAAATACCCTTGGGAAAGGTATTAATCCTTTCTTTTCCCTCCAGTTATGGGTTGAATAATAAATAACAGATTGGGTTCTATAGCCATGGCTGGCAAACAGTCTAGCGCAGAAAGCAATGGGAAACTACTGTGGCATAATCTTCTGCCCAATCAGTCATGTTTCTTTCGAGGCATGATCGCCCAAACGGGTATCACGTATGGCACTTAACTGACTACTGTGAATCTATATGGGTGAGAGACGCACATTGGCTTTAGCAAGCAGGTCTCCTAAGAGAAGACCATGCCGACAACAAAATAAATTCTGCCTCTGGCGAATTCAGTCCGTTAAGTGCCATACGTGATACACGCTTGGGCGATCATGTCTCGAAAGAGACATGACTGACTGGGCAGAAGATTGTCCACTGTAAGTTGCCATTGCTTTCTGTGGTAGACTGGTTGCCGACGAAGACTATAGAACCCAATCTGTCCTGTTATTTGACTCATAGCTAGAGAGGGAAGAGATGTATTATATTATTAAGTAGTAATAAATGGGGGATCGGTTTACTACTTCATAACAATATAAAAATGATCCCCCACTTTATGCCCAGCGGAAGTGTTAATCATGTTTTCAACTATTATATTCAGTCAGTCAGTTAAGTGCCATATGTGATACACACTTGGGCGATCATGTCTCGAAAGAGACATGACTAACTGAGCAGAAGATTATCCCGCTGTAAGTTGCCATTACTTTCTGCGGTAGAGTGGTTGCCGACCAAGGCTATAGAACCAAATCTGTCCTATTATTTAACCCATAACTGGAGGGAAGAGACGGAATAATACATTTCCCCAGGGGTATTTGCGCATAAGTGAATGCAAACAATTCAACCGGATTTCGAACTCGGCTCCTCGATTTCTCGTTTCAAGCCGATATGCACTGCACCAAAAATTAAGTCAGTTAAATGCCATACGTGATACACGCTTGGGCGATCATCTCTCGAAAGAGACATGACTGACTGGGCAGAAGATTATCCCGCAGTAGGTTGCCATTGCTTTCTGCGGTAGACTGGTTGCCGACCAAGGCTATAGAACCCAATCTGTCCTGCTATTTAGCCCATAACTGGAAGGAAGAGACGGATTAATACCTTTCCCAAGGGTATCGGCGCGTAAATGAAGGCAATGAATTCAGCTGGAATTCGAACTCGTCTCCCCGATTTCTCGTTCCGAGCCGATATCCAATGCACCACAACGCACATCCGCACCACTAATTCTTCTTCTATGTGCCCTGTCCCTTCAGGACGTAGGCGATCATGGATCTCCACGTCTCCCTATCCCTGGTGGCTCTTAGTATGTTTGCTCCTGTTGCTCCTGGCAACCCCCGTTCCGTCATCCACCTGATCAGGCCCTGCAAATATTTTATCCGCTGCCTTCCTCTGTCTCTCTTTCCTTCTATCTGACCAGTCAGTATCAGGTTCTCCAGGCTCTCCTTCCTCATTGCATGTCCCAGGAACTTCAGTTGTCTCTTCCTGATGATCAGCATCAATTTCCTTTTTGTTGCCATTCTTTCTAACACCTCGTCGTTGCTTGTATGCTCAGTCCACGATATCCGTAGCATCCTTCTGTAGAACCACATTTCGGCCGCTTCCAGTTTTGTCCTCATTTTCGATGAATATCATCCATGGTCCAGCATTCACAGACCACTAATTACGTGGATGAAATCTCTCCACAGATTCAACTGACATGAAGGCAGTCCCAGCAAAGCAATGTGGATCGCGACTAGGACAGTGACACCGGTGAGACACTGTTGGTCATCCACTGCACCCTGGTCCATCTCTGGTCGTACTGATTTTGTCTTGCCACCGAATCCATGAAAAAAGTCAATGCAAAGTGAAAGGCGGGAGTTCTTAGACTGCTTCATATGGTGGAACGTTATATGCGGTTCTCAAACGAAAACTCGCGAAAAACACAAATTTCTTCTTTGCAAATTTTCACAATTCGCTTGAGATGGGCGAAGAGAGATTAACATTGGACTTTAAATTTTTCTGCCAAGTCTCATGTTACTATACGGGAATTCACTTTGATATTCTCTTTCAAAAATTCTTCATTCAGAGTATGTTGTCATTAGAGCAGAACTTGTCGGATTCGAGTAGATAGACTAAACTATCGCCATGTTCACACTCCACTCACGTCTATTGAACAGGTGAAGAGGCACATCCCTTGTTCCCTGTTTAGGATGTGGTTTCCGGCTTTCTCTTTTCCAATCTTTTCACTCTTTTCTTTATTTTTTTTTTGTTTCAATTGGTGTAGATAGACTAAACTATCGCCCGGTTCACACTCCACCCACATCTATTGAACAGGTGAAGAGGCTCATCCCTTGTTCCCTGTTTAGGATGCGGATTCCGGTTTTCTCTTTTCCAATCTTTTCACTCTTTTCTTTATTTTTTTTTTCAATTGGAGTAGATAGAATAAACTATCGCTCGGTTCACACTCCACCCACATCTATTGAACAGGTGAAGAGGCTCATCCCTTGTTCCCTGTTTAGGATATCGTTTCCGGCTTTCTCTTTTCCAATCTTTTCACTCTTTTCTTTTTTATTTTTTTCAATTGGAGTAGATAGACTAAACTATCGCCCGGTTCACACTCCACCCACATCTATTGAACAGGTGAAGAGGCTCATCCCTTGTTTCCTGTTTAGGATGTGGTTTCCGGTTTTCTCTTTTCCAATCTTTTCACTCTTACATAGCCCCCTGCGCATCAGTGGCATTACCGCCTTGCTCGGGGTGATATGATTAAAAAAAAAATATGTTACGAACCCATTTTTAAACGTTTTTAATCCGCATCTCCCATGTATGATATTTTATTTTATTTTTATTAAAATGTTCTTCAGAGAATCAAAAATAGCCTTTCAGAATTCATACAGTATGTAATGACAAATATGTTACTTTTTAACGTTATACTTTTCCAACTCTGAGATTCGCTATAAACGAAACACTGTTGGGCAGAATGTTAATAAGATAATACAAAATGCAGCTTTGTACTATTCAAACATGTTTGAATAGTTCGAATTACGTCTGAAACAATCCTGCACATATATAAATCTACCATCCGCCCGTGCATTGAGTATTCCTGCCATATCTGGTCTGGTGCTCCTGCTATCCACCTGGGTGTCCTTGACAAAATCCAACGGAGAATCTGTAATGTGATCGATCCCGACTTGGCAGCTCAGATACAGTCACTTTCTCACCGGCGCAATGTGGCTTCCTTGTGTCTCTTCTGCAAATACTCTCTTTCTCTCATTAGTTCACACTCTTATTCTCAATATTTCTATCTCTCTGCCTGTCTCTCTCTTTCTCTCTCTCTCTCTCTAGTTCACTCCCTCAATCTCCATGTTTACTTCTCGTTGATTATAATTCACAATATTTTTCTTTCTCTCTCTCTCTCCCTTTACCTCACTCATTCTCAAGCTTTTCTCTCTCTCTCTATTTCTCGTTCACATTGTCATTCTCACTCTCTCTCTCACTCTCTAATTTTCATTCTTTCCACTCTCTCTCTCTCCCTCTCTCACACACACACATTCACATTGTCATTGTAACTTTTTCTATCTCTCTCGTTTACACTTTCTCATTCTCACACTTTTTCTCTCTCTCGTTTGCTCTCTTATTTTCTCTCTTTTTATCTCTCTCTGTCTCTCATCCACTTTCTCATTCTCACTTTTTTCTCTTTCTCTCTCTCTCTCTCTGTCTGTCTCTCTCTCTATATATATATATATATTTATGTGTGTGTGTGCGTGTATTTGAAATCGTGTAAATTCGTTTAAACGGTATTACATGTCTCACTCTCTCTCTCCTCCTCTCTCACCCCTCTCTCTCTCTCTTTCTCTTTCACTCTTTTTCATTTTCTCACTTTTCTAGTTTTCCGTCTTCCTCTCCCCCTCTCTCTTTATATATATATATATATATATATATATATATATGCTGGGATTTGTAATCGTATAAATTCGTGTAAATGTCCCTCTTTGTGTGAGGTTTGTATACGCGTGTATTTGTGTCATATCATTTGTCGTTTAAACAAATTGACAAACAAAATTTGATATGACAATCTCAACGAAGGATTGTCATTTTTACGCTTAAATACCCCAACTCCCCACCCGAGAAGAACTTTCACAGTTTTTGTTCATCATTTTTACGATTCGAATTTTTTTCTTCGTCATCATACTTGCAAAATACAATGTCACATTAAAATTGAAACTACTGAATAGCAAAGACCTTTTGCTGTGTTGTTCGATTTGTGATCGTAAAGTTTTATCGTGTTTTTTCTTAAGATAAAACAAAAGTAACAACGCTTTGATTAACGTTTCCCGTACAGTTCCTAAGGAAACTACAAGACCTCCTACAGAAGGTAGCAGAAGAAAGTAACAAGAAAGGACTAGAAACAAACTGCACGAAAACCGAATGCATGGTCATCAGTAAAAAAGGGCAGCCCAAAATGCCAAATACAGGTCGAGGATACCAGAATCAAGCAGGTACAAAAATTTAAATACCTGGGAAGCGTTATAACAGAAAACAGAAAGTGCAACACAGAGATCCGAAGGCGAATTGGCATAGCGAAGGAAGTATTCCAGAAGTTGAGTAAAGTATTAAGAAACACGACAATTTCGCTAGAAACTAGGAAGAGAGTACTGGATGGCTACATGCTGTCTGTCCTTCAATATGGCAGCGAATGCTGGACAATACCATCAAAGATGAAGGAAAAACTTGAACCAAATGAAATGTGGTTCTACAGAAGGATGCTGTGAATATCATGGATCGAGCATGTGAGCAATGATGAGGTCTTGGAAATGATGGAAACAAAAAGGAAATTAATACTGAGCATCAGGAAGAGACAGCTGAATTTCCTGGGACACGCAGTGACGAAGGAGGGCTTGGAGAATCTGATACTAACAGGCCAGATAGGGCGAAAAAGTGACAGGGGAAAGCAACGGATGACATATTTGAAAGACCTAATCAGGGGGATAACGGAACGAGGGTTGCATGGTGTAACAGGAGAAGGCGTACTCAGAGCCACCAGGGATAGGGAAAAGTAGAAGTATCCTGAAGGGACAAGGCACGAAGAAGAAGAAGAAGAAGAAGAAGAAGAAGAAGAAGAAGAAGAAGAAGAAGAAGAAGAAGAAAAGATTAACTGAAACCCTTCCTGACTGACTTAAAGATCAAGTTAATATAACTGATAGAAAGTGTTTTCTTGTTGTTTT